>JXTC01000048.1:706083-766987 GCA_002914845.1 Trema orientale
CAGTGAATGCCTCGCCGAGGATTAAACCGTCGCCGAGGTTCAATTTAGTGGATCGGGGCGGCCCTCGGAACGGCAAGTCGCCGTTCCATCACGCCAAGTTTCAGGCTCCGTACGAGTACGGGACCCCGCGGAAATCGACGCTCATGGGTCATGGCGGCGGCGGGGCTTATTTGACGGAGTCGGAGCTCGGGCCGTCGCCGTCGGAGGTGGCGGCGGCGATCGCCAAGCAGCCGGTGGCGATCGCCAAGCAGCCGGTGGATCAAGAGGCGGAGAGCTCGATTGTGGGGAGATGGAGCGTGGATGAGAGCGTGGAGGGCCTGCGGTCGAAGCTCGAGCGGTGGCGCACGGAGCTCCCGCCGGTCTATGACCGAGGCGAGTTCTCGAGTTTCCCTCCGTCCGAGTCCCGCCACAATCGGCGCCACAGCGACGGAGGTAGCGGGCTCTTCTCTTGCTTCAGCAACATCTGTGGTGTGGAATGCTCCATTGTCTGCGGTTCGGGCGGCGGTTCGGGTTCAAAGAAAAAGGGTAGTGGGCGGCTGATCCGGAGTCCATCTGCTGAACACCTCAATTACAAGTGATTGAGTTCAAATTCAAATAAAAACAGGTTTCTTTGCCAGCGAGGTATTCATGCATATGGATTTGGGTTTGATGATGATGATATATGCTAGAGAGTTTATCGATATCGGTTAGGCCAAGTCTTCTTCTATTGCTTTTGTTTTGTTTTTTGTTTTTCTTTTTTTTTTTTTGGTTCCCTTATTCTTTTTGTTGTGTATGTTATATTTGTTATTTGGGTGATCCAATTAAAAGCTACGTTTCTGCAAAGTCGAGATCTGTACAATAGCTATATTCATATATAAGCAGTCTTTTTATTAATTAAAATATTGTAATGTGGTGTATGTGAATTATGGATGTTGTTGTATTTCAGCTTTAATTTCCTCTATTTGTCTTAATAACGGCCAGTTCTATCATTTATATATGAATAATGCTATAGGGCACCAGTGGTGTCCAGCACCACAGTGATGTGTCAGTCTGTCACTGGCTAATCATAATTATAATTTAAGTGGACAGTTTATTAATTAAATCATCCAGTGACAAACAGACATGTCACTGTGGTGCTGGGCACCACTGATGCCCATAGCATTGCTCTTTATATATAGGTAAAGATAACAATCTCGCTGTAAGTATGAATAGTAGTTAATTCTTTTAATATATAGGTAGGTAGTAATAAAGCTCCTCTATACGTTGGAATTCAAATGACAATATAATTAGAGCTACTCCTTTGTCTACTCTCTCTACATATTTTCTAAAACCATCCTTCATGTTCATTTCTAAAATTCAAATATCACTTATTATACCCTCAGTTATTACTAAATTATCCTTTAATTTTATTTTATCTTTTCTTTTTCCACCCATTTCCCTTTAGTTCCCACGCAGCCCTTTCTCTCTGCCATGTCCAACCCTCTTTCTCTTTCTTCAGGGCTATTGATTTGGCTATTGCCTTAGCTTTTGATCTCTATTGCAGTGTTTTGATCTGAAACTATCTTGGGTAGGTTCTCTATTGCGGATCAGGCACTAAGAAGCATGGTCTCTCTCGTTTGATTTGAGTTGTAGTTTTTTCTCTCTTGTCTTTTTCTTGGATATTAGAGTTGTATAATACATTAGAAAAATAATTGCTTGTTGGGTTCCTTGTTCGAATGGCTTATAGGTTTTGTTTTAAACGAGGTTGACCCTATACGGCAAGTGGCAACCATTATTTCTATTGATATTTAATTGAGTTTTCCTCCAAGAAAGAAAAGGTAGAAATAATATTTGATAACCAAATCCAAGAGCTTAATTATCTTCACCGTTTTGTATTGCATTCATCGTTCACCACCCGCTCCATGTCCTACTTTTCTTTTATGGCATAATCTAAGGTTATTCAAATAATAATAATAATAATAATAATAATAATAATAATAATAATAATAATATAAGTTTTCTAATATCATTCATCTTCATCAAAGATTGGAGTTAGAGCAGCCATAATATAGGCGAAAGTTTTTGTAAAGTAAATCGACAATTATAACATTAGTGAACACTTACTTTATATTCGAGCATTTTAATTATCATTGTTCTTTGTTTTTTGTTTTGTTGAATATTTGTTCAACGTATGGCTTTCAACTTTATTCTTTTTTTTGGCTCTCGGCATAGGATCTTATTTTTATGCATTGTGTTTAAGAGGGTTGTAAAAGGTTTGTATTATTATTAATTGAAGGGGTGTGTGAAGAGATTTTTTTTCAATAATTTACGTACTGAAACATAATTTTATTAAGTGCAATTTTAGTAATAAAATAATAAGGGATAATAACAAAATTATCCCCTGTGTTTTGATTAAATGATAAATATATCCCTTCGGTCTTATAAATTACAAAAATATTCCTTCTGATTGACAAAATACAAATTTCACTCTTATAGCTTATTAGGTCAAAATTAACAAACAAAATATCAAAATTACCCTCTTTCTAAACTTGTAACAAAATAAGTATTAGTTAAAGAACAATAAATAGTATTCAATGAAGAAAAAAATAGCAGTCGATGAAAGAGAAAAATGAGTAAGAATAAGAAGATTTAGTGAAAAAAAGTTCTATATAATTTTTTCAAAGAAACTTTTTCATTTTTTAGCTATTTAATTGTATTTAGATAATAGTATCTTGGTCATTTTGAAAAAAAATTATTTGTTACATGTTTAGAGAGAGGGTATTTTTGACATTTTGTTTGTTAATTTTGATCTAATAAGCTATATAAGTGAAATTTGTATTAATTTGTCAATCAGAGGGGATATTTTTGTAATTTATAAAAACTGAAGGGATATATTGAGCATTTCATCAAAACTCAGGAGCATTTTGACCTACCATATTGTGTTTTCATTATTTAATACAAAACCCATAATATCCAAATAATTTACTAAAATTAATCTTGAACTCATTTTTTAGAGCAAATACGTCTAATTTTAGAGAATATTAGTTTTGTCAAACCTATTCATAATGTAAGTCTCATGTCGTGTGAATCGAAAGATATAATTAGTATTGCGTATATTACACTTATTTTCTTCACCGATTTGACATCTACGTACTTTATATATGTATATATATATTGGCACCAATCTAGTAGATATTTTTTTTTTTTACCTATAGATATCATTTTGGCCAATTAAAATTTATCATGTATACTCTTTTATATTAAAAAATAAGAAAAAGAAATATCATTAATGATGCATGTCTTTTCATGCACATTATTGTAGCTGTTGGATCACCATTAGATGATGATCCAATGGCTGAAAAAAAATATCTATACATAGGTAAAAAAAAAAAAAAAAACCTACTGGATTGGAAAACTATATATATATATATATCACACACATGTATATCCATTCCTAAAATGTAAAATCCTGTATAATAACATATACATATTTGTAAACAAATCAATAATTTTTATACAACCTGTAAATTGAAAAATTAAACTTTAATTTTCGTCCCATAATAGAATCTAACTCAAGAGATCATAATATAATTAAAAGTACATAAAATAATTACAAATTATTTTTTAAAAATACTCTATGAACAATTAATATAGCGTAAAAAAAAGTTTAAAAAACCTTATTTGGGTGTCTAAAATTTAAGGAAGAGCAGTGACAACTAGCACTAGTCAGCAACCAATGGAAGATGGTAGTCTAGGGAGGGGTGGCATTGATCAATGCTCAGTGGAGTAAAAGCTACTGAAAACTCTCAAAGCCTTCTTCTTCTATATATATATATATATATATAAAATATGTTTTTCTAGTTTCTAATTTTTTTTTAAAAAAAATCTGAGATGTATATATATACATATTATGTAAACAAATCAATAATTTTTATATAACTTGCAAATTGAAAATTAAACTTTAATTTTATCCCATAGTAGAACTCAACTCAAGAGATCATAATAAAATTAAAAGTGCATAAAATAACCGCAAATTATTTTGTAAAAATACTCTATAAACAATTAATATAGTGTAAAAAAAATTAAAAAATTTTATTTGGGTGTCTGAAGTTTAAGAAAGAGCAGTGGCAACTGACATAAGTCAGTAACCATCGGAAGATGGCAATCTAGGGAGTGGATGGTGTTGATCAATGTTCAGTGGAGTAAAAGCTACTGAAAACTCTCAAAGCCTTCTTCTTTTTTATATAATATATATATATATATATATATATATGGAGAATATTTCAATGGAGATTTTTATTTTTACTCCATGAATGGGTAAGATTGATCAAGTTGAATACGATCTACAATAGTAAGTAATTTCATTTATTTCCATTCTTCGATTAATTAATGTTTCATTCAAAAAAATTTCTTTTTTATTTCTTTTCTTTTTAATTTTAACTTATAAGTTTAGTTTTTTAAATTGCATTTAATCTGAACATATTATACTACTAATAGGAATAAGTTATTTTTTAGAGAATATAAATAAGGTTAGTTTCTTTTTTTATGGGATATAATGTTAGTTTTTTTTTTTTTTTTTTTTTTTTTTNTTTTAATTGAAACCATAAGGAAAAAGAAGAGTAATTATAGTAAATATCACTTTTTTACACTTCATTGGCGAACATATCCATGTTTTCGATAGGAAAATGGCTGAATTTTTGAGTTTCCATTGATTGTATCAACTAATAACATATCATGTTTATATATTAGGATAAATGACTTTATTAGTCCCTGAACCAAGGAGAAAGTCACATTTTAGTCCTTAAAATTTAAATTGCATTGTATTAGCCCTTAAACTATTAAAAATGTGTCATTTTAATGCTTTTTACTATATATTTTATTTGAAACTTATCATAATGAGCACATAAGTTGCATTTCTCATTCTGTATTAGTGATTTCAACAAAATATTGTATACTAAACTGTTCTACATTGCATTATTATCCAATGTGAAACTAATTTTTGTTCAATCAATTATTTTTAAATTGCTTCAATTCATGTTTTAATCTCTTTATAGTGCTGGACTATGCTTCTGGATATGAAATAAATACAACAGAAATAGTAAAAGTGTCTTATATTCTTATTCTATTGAGAATAAAATACAAAATACAACCAAAAGAACTAAAATTAAATTTTTTTTAATAATTTAAGGACCAAATGATACAATTTAAAATTTAAGGATCAAAGTGAAACTTTTTTCATAGTTTAGATCAATTTATATATTAGATATATTAATTAATGTATTCAACCCAGTATGAGTAAATCAATTTGTATAATAGATGTAAAAATTGTTTGTAAGAAAAAAAAAAAAACAAAATAGATATAAAAACTGATATATTCAGTTATATAATTATGAAAACGAAAAAAAGATTCATCTACTTTAATAAGGCGTCAAATTTGGCCAATTTGCTAAAGCCTCCAGAAGCATATTGTGTATAAGAAATTAGGCTGCGTTAAGTTTGTAGGGGGTTTAAGTTTTCACCCTTGAGCATTTATAGTCACACATCGATCAGATATTATATTAGTAAATGATTATCGAAAGGTAAGTGGGCCTGCTGAACTGCAAAGTAAGATCAAAAGTCGATCGAAAACTCCTGTAGACGGATTCACCCTCTCTCTCATAGTGTTATCAATATCCAGTCACACCTGACTCAAAAAGTGGCATGGGGAATATAGAGAATATTAGATGTATTTTCATTTTTTTTTTTTTTTTTTTTTTTTTTGTTGAAAGGGTATAACGTTAGTTTTGAAATTATAAAAAAAAAAAGGAATGATTTTTTTTTTAGGAAAACTTTTTGATAAAAAAATTAGTATTTAATAGTTTTATTGACAGTTAGTTATTTTTTTTTTAGAATATACATAACGTTAGTTTTTTTTTTGAAATGATATATAATATTAGTTTTGAAATTATAAAAAAGAAGGAATGATTTTTTAATGAAAAATTTAATATATATGGTTAGTTAGTTCTTTAGAAAAAAATATCTATATATATACACAGCTAGTTATTTTTTATTTTTTTAATAAAAATAAATAATAGAAAGAAAATGAAAAGAAAAAACAATTGAAAGGGGATTGGAAAAAAAAAAATCCAACTCATAGGTCACATATAGGTTGCCAATTTTAAGTCAAAAATAGCTTTCTATATTTATATAAGTATTAATTAGATTTTTGTTCTTTGATAAAATTATTAATATTATTATAACCATCAAATCGAAATCTAATGGTCTAAATGAAAGTACCTATCAATGGAGCAAAAATAAAAAATATATATATATGGGACGAAAAATATGAGTTGTGCCCAATCTAAAAATATGAGTTGTTCTAATCATGTTTGTGCCCAATTATCAACTCAAGAGATTTTGCTCCATTATATTATATGTTTTTTCTAGTTTCTGATTTTTTTTTTTAATATGAGTTGAAATCATTTAAAATACCTATTATGCCCTATTATCTCACACCATATGAATCTATATTATGAGTAGGCGTGAGAAACTAATATTATCCAATATCATTGAGGTTTCTCTTAAAAAAAAGTTTAGGATTGATTTTAGTAAGTACTTGAATTTTAAGGGATTTTTATATTAAATAGTCTATTTTTCAATCATTATATTGAAATCTAAGGTCTAATAATATTGGTTGGTTAAATTAAAATCTAAGGTTTAATATTATATTGATAAGTAATAAAAAAAAGTTCCTACTAAAGCTGTCAAATGTGTCATGCCGCCCATTTAAATTGGGCACAAACATGCCATATTTTAGTGAGGAAATTAGACATTATACGGTAATTTAGAAAAAAATTTGAAAAATATGATGGTTTAAATTTTTTTAAGGTGCGGTACGGTTTTTATTAGATAAATACTATTTTTTAAAAACTATATATAAAAATACCATTTTTTAAAATAGTAACTAGTTTCTAGTAACCAGTTTCCAGAAACTAGTAACTAGTAACCAAAGGTATTTATAATTGGTATATAACTGGTAACTAGTAACCAATAACAAGTTTCCAGAAACTAGTAACTAGTAACTATTTTAAAAAATAGTATTTTTTTAAATATTTTTTAAAAAATGATATTTTCTAATAAAAATCATAGGAAAATTTGAAAAAAGCCTGAGTTCCGTATTTTTATAATTCTTTTAGTTTTTTATATGTAAAAGTGATAGAAACCCTATTTTAGTCGTGTCATGCTCGAAGTCCAAAATTACTGACCCAGCACGGCCCGTTGGCCCATGCTCTAACGTGCTATACTTCGTGCTGTACTGTGTTAGCCCACGTGCTTAGACATACCAATCTATTTAGATCAAAATTTGTCTATTTGATTGGTATAGATTATATTAATTTTAGTATTATTTTATAAATTATTTTTCCCTAAATCATTCAAATATATATATATATAAAATACTAGCGTACTAAATTAAATTTAGTACTTTTTAATACCAAATAAGAAAAAAAAAATTGAGAAATATTTGCAAATCATAAGTAATTAGATATTAAGTATCACCCAATTAAGTTGATTTATATATTGGAAAACTTATTCATAATAATACATATATATATACAAATATATATATATATATATATATAACGTATAAACCGGCCATGCTTTCATGTTAGCATATTGTGTCAATGAGTGGTAACTTGTGTCAAGCCATGCCGTGCTCCACCAATCGTATTTAACTTATGAGCTTGGCAAGCCTGCATAACTAGACTGTGTCTGACATGGTCTATATTTTGGCTCGTTGTTCTACGCTAATGGGCCAGTCCAGTCCTCTTAACAGCTATAATCCCTACTTAAGCATATATCATTTGAATTTTAATCCAAATATTACAGTATTGAAGCCTATGACTTCTCAATTGTAAATTAAAAAGGTCAGTGCATGGTATATTTTAATATGATTCTGTAACAACATATGGATGCCAATCATTCCATATAAATATCAAGAAAATATAGCTAATTGATTCCTAATATCTTGGGGAATAACTATGTCTCTATCTTCCATGTCTGAACTGATCAGATCAATCTTAAAAGGTAAAAGTATTATATAGATAATCTTCTTTAAATGAGATAGTCCAAAAATTGACAACTTATTAATTAATAATAAATATTGGATATATATTGGGGCATTGATATATAGAAAAAAAAAAGAGCATCCTGTCTAAAGAGAATATCATATCTTTAACTTTTAGATTCTATTTTGCTGCGTACTGGCCCAGGAACTTAATTCTGAAAGACTAGCTAACTTTGGTTGAATTAATCTTTGTCAAAAGCATGTTACCCTTTTGAATCGATTAACGAATATAACACCTTTTATTAATTAATAAGTTAATATGTCAACAATGTGTATTCTTCACCAGCTTCCACGTTTGAAATTTGGATGCTTAAGCATTAATGAAGATTGCTTAGTAAGAAAAACGCTCATTATATATGTTCTATCTTTGCGTGCATTTAATATCCATAATTTTATTTTTTAAAAAAATACGTATACTTTGTGGGGAATTCGAAAAAGGACAAGCATAGACAATTCATAGTATCATACATATGGTAGCAATGATCACAGTACTTATTCATATATGCTGATTAATTACAAGGCATATGGTAAACTCCCATATGGAAATTCTTTTTCAATTTTGGATTTCCTTTTCTTTTTTTTTGGGTACATTAGAAATATTGAAAGGATACAGTGTTGTGTTGATCATATGGGATAGATTTTCTGTACCATTTTCATTCTTCTTCAAGATTTTCTGTACCATTTTCCTTCTTCTTCAAGATTGTCTTGTTTGGGGTGTTGTAATGCTGTGACCCCTATTGAGCCAACATAATGACTTTGTGCAAAATAACAAGATCATTGTTTCTACTAACTATTTTGTATTATTAAGACACAAAATAGGAGTGCATTGGTTCCAATGGTAATGGTTATAGTACTATGCGAAATTATTCTTTCTCCAAAAAGTCCATTATAGTGATTCAAAGATGTATACTTTCAGCCAGCTGTCTCTATCTCACACATCAATTTCCGAACCCTTCTAACTAGATAGCTCTTTAATTATCTTTAACCATAAGAAAGAGCAATATTATGTGAATTTTTTTTTCTTTTCCTTTTTCTTTTTCTCTTTGAGTGGAATGTAAACATAAATTTTCATACGAAAAAGACTGTCTTTGTGGCCGAGAATCTTCCTTGGCAGTATTAAAAAAAATTATCGTCTATATAAAGTTTATGAAACCATATAAAATGCAATTTTCTTTTAGGAAATGTTATTTTATTTGAGCTAATTTAAGAGAATTCTCAAGCAACAATTGTAAACAAAAATTCCATTTGATGAATTCTGTTCCATATATTCTAATCTCATCTTTTATGATCACATTATATGAAGCTTAAATATGGTATGTTGAGAACGTTGTTATTGTTCAGTTAATGAAAGAGAACTTGTTAAATCCTTTTAACCTAGTCACTTGAATGAACCGAAGAGAATAGGGGCCTTTATACTCCAAATTTTATTATGCAATTTAAAAGGCCCGTGATATATCAATCCTCAGTGAAATATATAATAGCTTAGTTTGAGGAAAAAGTAATTAACATGAATGAATTCGTTTCTAGCCACCCGTGACATATCAATCCTCAACAAAATATATATTAGTTTAGTTTAATGAAAAAGTAATTAACATGCATGAATTCATTACTAACCGTATGAGGGTGAGCAACGAGCTCGTCCGTAACAGGAGTTTATATATAAATTAGTCTAACTAGAATTCCAGCCTCTATCACATATCTAAACTAATTGAGCTAGTCTTAATTGACTTTTCAACACTAAAAATTAGTATGATTATCATCAATTTTTTTTTTTTTTTTTCGGAAAGACCCCCCAAGTTAAAAACTGAAACCTGCAATGCATTACTAATAATAGGAGAGCATCGATATCATTATATGTCTATATATACATACATAATGAGCTATACCAAGTATTTAATCGTCACTCACTTAGATAAATTAGGCAAAAACTAAGTCTATACATACATAATGAGCAATACCAAGTAGTTAACGTCACTCACTTGGTCAGATTAGGTAAAAACTTAGAGTCAATAATACGAATAAGGGTTAATTACATTAATAGCTCCTTAATTATCCATGTTGTGTCATTTTGGCTCTAAGTTATAAATTTACATAGTACACTATTCCAAATTGTGCAATTATTACATCAATGATCTTTTAATTTGTTATAAACTATTAATTTTTTAACGGAAATAAGCATTTACAAGGCACATAATTTCAAAGGCAGAGTCAGTAATTTAATCCAGACATGACAAAAATAAAAAATTCATTAATTGTAGGAAGGCCTAACTCAAAAATTGAGGAGCATACTTAAAAATTTACAAGTTTAAAGGGGGCAAAGACTAAATTTAAAAGAGTCAATGACTAATGTTGGAAAAAAAATTACATGCTATTTACAAAAAAAATAAAATTCGGGAGGGGGGAGAGGGTGAGAAGGAGGGGAAATTGCCCCTTCTAGGCCCCATGTAGTCTGCCCCTTCATATTTCATAACTATGACCGAGAACAAAATTCTAAATTTTCAACTTACATAACTATACAAATGTTGTAATAATGATATTTTTGTCACAAAATATTAATTTTTTTAAAATAAATGAGTCATGTGCAAAATATACACTTTAATAACTATAGCCGTGAGCAAGACTGAGCTCCTAGAACCAAACAGTGCACAATCATGTGCTTTATATGTGAATGTCTTCCATTAAAAAACTAATAATTTATGGGGTTAATGGCACCATTAGTCCCCAACCTATGACCATATTGGCATATTAGTCCTCAACCTTTTTTTGTGGTATTTAAGTCCTAAACGTTTGTTTTTTTGGCACCATTAGTTCTTTTGGCATATTCCATCCAAGATTCCGTTAAAATTTATTTGAATGAGAGAAATTTTACACCATTGATCTTGAATGTTCAATTGTTTAACAATTCGGTCCATAATTTTTTTTTTTGGTATTTATATTTCTGATTAACAATAATACATTTGTCAATCTTTTAGAAAATTAAAATTCAAAGACGGATATAAAACAAATAGTTCATTTAAAAATCAAATTCAAAAAAGAAAAAAATTATACTAATAAACCTTAATTTATATCAAACTATAGTAACTTTATGAATAAAAAATAATTATCTTATCATTTTTAAAACTAGAAAATTTTTGTATACAGTCATACACGCTTTTACACTAGTCAAATTTGACTGAAAATTTACTACATCCATTAAATATTCATGTAATTATGAATGGTTATTCTAAAAAATTAATTAACTATTTGCAGCAAATAAGCATGAAAATTTTTATAGTTTTCCATTAAATGTTCATTTCTTTATGTAATTGCATCTGTCAATCTTTCGAAAAATTAATTTTTTAAAAGTTTAATTTTTTGAAAGATTGGCAGATGCAAGATTGTTAATCGAAAATATGAATACCCAAAAAAAATTATAGATCAAATTGTTAAACAATTGAAAATTCGAGATCAATTGTGTAAAATTTCTCTCATTCAAATAAATTTTAACAGAATCTTGGATGAAATATGCCAAAAGGACTAATAGTACCAAAAAAACAAATGTTTAGGACTTAAATGCCACAAAAAAAAGATTGAGGACCAATATGACAAAATGATCATAGGTTGGGGACCAATGGTGTCGTTAACCCTAATTTATGACAGATATATCAATATTGCAATAACTATATAATTCACGATAGTTTATTATGTAAATTAAAAAATTAGAAATAAAATGAACAACGAATATTATTCAAGGGCTATTATTACAATTAACCCTGTAAAAAAAAATTAGATTCGAATTTTATGATATAATAGCATAACAATGTTGTGATTGGATAACACGGTACCTAAATTTTGGGCAAACAAAATAGAATCTGAATCACTATAATATACGAATATTTGTAAATGTTGAACATCACTAGTATATCAAATTCCAAGTCATAAGCCTCCCAAAGAAACCCAACGATATAAACTTTAGAAAGACAATAAACGAATAATAATACAAAATAAAATGGGTTAATTATCAGGTGGGTGAAGAACTTTATCAAAAGTTCAAAAGGGAAGAGAGAGAGAGAGAGAAGGAGAGAGAGATGAGGGAAATCAGAAATGGGAAGAGCAGAGAGGCAACGACAAGAGTTGTGTGGAGACACAAAATGATACAAAAGAATATCTTAATGCCTGCTTGTAGCTGTCTAAATCTAAATCCAATTATGGGAGAATATACATGCCCAGGCCCCAATTTCTTGTAGGTCCTACTTTAAAGAACTTCCATACACCATGTTTCCTTAATATTCAACCTCACGCGCCACGTTTGTTTGCACCCCTAATTATGAAAATTGACAATTTCGCACTATATACATAACAATTTTGAGTAATGTTAGGAGGCCATTTTAGTTTATTAATTATAAACTTTTTAACAATAGACTAAAACATTATATAATAATGTACTCTCACATTTTTAATTTTTGTACATCTTTAGGCCGTTGCAAATATAAGATTATCAAAGAGCAACCAAGAGTTCCGAACAATGGACACCTTCATGCAGGAAATTAGAGTTGAAATTAGGGTTCAAACTAGGACGGTCATAGTCATCGGAGTAAATAAGCAATGCACTTTAGGAGCACTTGCTTTGGAATGTTCTCAATTACTTGTCGACAAAGACTGCAACATTGGATATGCCACGTTTTATTCTTATAGGGAGAATATGCAACATTGGATATGCCAAATTTTACTCCTTATAGTAGAATTCCTATAAGGAGTCTACTAAACCTCTCAAGATGAAAAAATAGAAATATCTATAAATATTTTCAAAACTAATCATCATTGTCATATTACACATTTAAAATTATTTGGATACTATATTCTCTAACAAACTCTAAAATACCCTAAAATACATTCTTCTCTAACACACTCCAAATTACTTTTACTGCCATCACCACCTACAGCATTCCATCATCATCGTCGATTCCGATCTCGCGACGCCTCTACTTGACTAGGTCGAAAAATTTCAATTATGATCGAACTTGTACTGCCGCCTATCTCGGTTGTTTTGATTGATTTTCGACTCGCGACTGGAGATTTTCAACTGGTGTTCGATTGGGGTCGAGTTACCATGTGACTACAGTCAAACATGATCGGTAGTCTTTCCAGCGTCGCCTCCTTCATTTTTGACCTTTTCAATTTGGCCGAAAATTTTAAACTAGGATTGAATTGGGAGTAATTTTAGGATTTTGAAATTTTCATCTATTGAAAGTCCTAATTTTATAAATAATTTATAAATTATCCATTTTTTCATTACATACTTTAAAAGATAGTCAAAATTGATAATGCCCCTATTTAAAAACATTCATTGATTATTTAAAATATAATTAGTTTTACGTTTGTTTCATCCACTTTAACCATGTTCTAACATAAATCCTAACATACTTTTTGGTAACCTGTGAAAGTTCCTTTGTACCACTAAAATTTGTTTGTCATACCTATACATTTATTTATTTAATTTTGAATAAACATACCTATATATTTATTTGATCCCTAGTCTAAGAAATTTTTTTTCCTTTTATAAAAAGAGGTGAGAAATGTGAGCTAGAAACTCTAACGTAGAAATAGAGTTAACTCTAAAAAAAAAACCCTAAATATACACTTTCTGTAAAATTGACCTCGAATTTTGGACTCTGTAAAAAAATACGTCCATATTTGAAATTTCAAAAAATCTATATGCTTGATTCAATATTTGACCAATTTAAATAATTAAAAGACGAAATTGCCCCCATTTAACCAATAAGGGGATAACTATCCTTACTATCAAACAAAACGAATAGTTGAAAATAAATATAAACCAACTTATTCCTAAAGAAAATAAAATAAAACATATAATTTAGGAAGTATTAAAAAAAAAAAAGAATAATAATGAAACGCCCAGAGTTCTTTCTCCTCCCTCAAATCCCTCTAATTATTTCAGAAATGAAATTGTCAACTATAAATAACAAAATAGTCTTCAAGTGTACATGAACCAGATCAAGATATAATTGATTTGCTTATTGATTTGTCAAAGCCACCAACAAGAAAAAGTGGGAAACGTAAGAACAGATGATCATTGGGCCTTTGAAAGTTAAGACCAAAGCTTAAATATGTAAAATCTGGAAAAATTGGCAAACAAGAAAAGGTCATGGAACCAAAATGCTTGACTATAAATTGGCGGTCGATTACAAAGCTCAGATCTGCAGCAATGGTGAAGAGTGCTTTGGTGTCGTGCACGTCCTTTTGTGAGTTTCCTCCGACCGACAAGCACGGCTTTAAGATTGGAGACGAAGAAACTCGAGCTCTGGGTTTTGACCAGCTAGCTAGGAATCTATTTTGATGGCTTGCATGGCTTATTGGTGGCCTGTGGCAGTGGATCGAAGAGAGACAAGGAGGGAGGCAAATAGAGGAAGGGGTAAATGAGGGAGAATGTATCAGAAGGAAAGGAGAAGGCCTAGGCCCTTGTTCTGCATCTAAAATTTGTTTTCGGAGCTCGAAATCGCGGTGGAGGAGAAGAGGAGAGGAGATGGTAGTGATGACCTGATATGAGTGGCGGAGGGACGGGGTTAGGTTAAGGTTTTGAGGTTGATGGTGAGGAAGAAGAGCGGTTTTTTTTATTTTTATTTTTATTTAAAATTTTTTGTTTTCTTGTTTATTTGGTTTAATTTAATTTTAATTAATTTAAATTATTATGAATGGGTTTATTTGTTCGGTAACATGTATAAGCTATTCTCAATCAGATTTATTGTCCAATGAGGGGCAAATTGGTCAATTTATGCACAGAAGTATATATTTTTTAAAATTGTAAATGTAGAAGTATGTCCAAAACTCAGAACCTATTTTTACAGAAAATACATGATTGGGATATTTTTTAACGGTTAACTCGTGGAAATAAATATTGTTCACGTAAAAAACAACATAGAACAATGCCATTAAATGAAGGACGTGACAACAAATTAATATCGATGCTTTTTTTAAATAACAATAATCCCGCTGTAGACATTTTTTTAATAAGTAATGTCGTTCAGTGTTTGATAATATGATACCTTCCAAAAGCTAGGTGATTAAATAAAAGCGAAGGTGGTATAGCGCGTGGACAACAGCGCGTGGTAAGAAAGCTGGGAAAGGACATGATCGTCGCACATAAAAAGTGTCGAGCTCTCTCGGACCAGAACTATAAAGAGAAAAAATAAATAAATAAAGAAAGAAATTGAAAATAAGGGATTGGGGAGTCAAGGGTTTGGGTGGTCCCCACAGGTCACCCGGTCAGCCGCGTACCCTGTCGGCTTACGTGGCGCTCAAGAAAGGGCATTGAGGCGTGTGCTTCGGCTCCCACCTTGTCGCCTTGTCCCTTGAAAACGACAACCTTTAACCTTTGGATCCCATTTCCCTATTTCCCAATTATCTCCTTCATTTTCTCGCGATATTTCTCCCCTAACCCCCCCCCCCCCCCCCTCCCTCTCTTTTATTTTTAGTTTTGGGTTATTATTGTTTGTTTTGAAGAAAAAAAAGAAGAAGAAAAGAATAGGTGATAACTAGTAGGGTTGTACATAGGTTGGGTTGAGTTAGATTTTAGAATTTTGAATTTTTGAACCTAATTCATAAGTATCAATTTGTGAAAATCATAACCTAAAGTAGTTAGAGAAAATTAATAGCCCAGATTTCATTGGTTTGATTTTATTTGCCTGTTTAAGTTAGGTTGAGTTGTCAGTTTGATAGTTCATATTATATTTAGATATTTTTTAGTTTATTTTAGTTTTTAATTGTTAAAAAATAAGGTTTTAAATCCTAATTTTGCTAAGTATTTATCATCGTTATTTTAGTCAATTTAATTCATGATTAAAATCTTGTACTCATGTAATTTATAACAACTAAATACTAATATAAGGGCTAATAATACAATCTCTCATAATTAGTTTTCGGGACTAGTCATTCACTATTAATGTTACCATTAAAGATAATAATAGATAATAAAAAACATATGAGTTAATTTTTATTCAACAGTTATAAACAATGCATGAGTAAAGGTAAGCCAAACCTTGCAACTAGCTGAGGAGAATTATTTATTCATTTTTTTATTTTTTTTGGGATCGTTGAGGAAGTTGATGCATAAAAAATATATATATAATATATTCACCCATAAAAGGGACAAAAAATAGCTCCAAATTCTCTCTTAAAAAAAAAAAAAAAAAAGAGAAAGAAACTATACTCCTAAATTTTTCTCTAAATTCTTTGACCCAGATCTTTAAAAAAAGTTTGCAATAGATCGAATAATTAATCCATTCATTAAAAAAAAAATCAATAAATGACAAACGATGAAACCTGTGAGATGAATGAATGGTGCACAATTTGATAATATAATAAAATTATCAAGTAGTAAATATGTGGCAACATAATTTAATTATGATTTAACATGATCATTAGTCCTTCCTAATAAAAAATTAATAGGAAATTCTTTGAATATTTATTAGGTTATATTGTATTCTTTCCATAAAAATGACACTCTATTGGGTCTTATCTTGTTATCTAAACAAGATTCTTACGTTACTTAAGGAAATACCAAGGTTATATATCCTTTACTTTTTATATGGGTGACTAGTCACGCAATTTTATATTGTGGGACTATAGCCTAGCCCCTAACATTACTGTTAGTGAGATTTCGATTTCACTCTATCAATAAGCTAAACATATATGTACATATAGGAGACCATTCCAAATGAGTAGGCATTTTTTTTTGTTTTAACCCATCTATAGGTATTATTGAAACCCAATTAGAATTTATTTTACATGTATTTTCCTGGTAACAAAATAGAGTGAAAAAAGCATTAAATAATACGTATTTATTATTTTTTAACTACTCAAATTATTATAGTCGTTAAATAATAATCCAACAGTAAAAAAAAAAAAAAAAGATAGGTAAAAAAAAATACTGAATTAGACACATGTATATAAATATTTATTTTTAATACATAGAAAGTTCGAGTTAGATTAGATTGTGGGTTGAGAACTTTTCAAACCATAACCCAACCCATAGCCTCGGTTTGAAATAATTAGAACCCATGAACCATATATTTTCGAGTCCATTATCAATTTTGACTATCTTTTAAAGTATATAATGAAAAAATGGACAATCTATAGTCTATTTACAAAACTATACTTTCATTTGACGAAAATTTTGGAAATTTCAAAATTACACCCAGCTCGATCCTAGTAAAAAATTTTCGACAAAGTCAAAAGTAAAGGAGGCAGTGTTGGAAAGACGACCGATTGTATTTGACCGGGGTCGAGGTTATTTGAGTACTATCGAATGGTGGCTCTACCCCAGTTGAAAATCTTCACTGTTAGTTGAAAATCGATCAGAATGGCCAGGAGAGACGACAATACAAGTTCAACCACAGTTAAAATTTTTGGTTCCTAGTCAAGCAGAAGCACTATTAGGATTGGGATTGATACCAACGATAGTGGTGGTGGTGGCACTAGTAATTTGAGGTGTGTTGGAGAATAATGTATTTTAGAGTTTGTTAGAAAATATAGTATACAAATAATTTTAGATGTATGATACGACAATAAAGATTGGCTTTGAAAATATTTATGAATAAGTCATTTTTTTTATTATGATGGTGCAAATCCTCCTATATTTTTTACTCGATTTACTATTTTTGAGTTGGGTTGAGCGTTGTATACCTCTAATAAGTGATAACTGATTTTAAATCTAGAATAACATCCAAGTTGAGGTTATTTTCGCTAGAACCAAAATAAAATAAAAATTAAAGCGCCAATAGTGTCGCTCTTTTTTATTTTTTTGGCCCCATTTTTTAGTCTCATGTGTTTGCCAAAAGGAGACCATAAAATAACTTTACATGGTGAAGAAAATATATTATACATATATATATATATATATATATTAAAAAGAAAGAAAGACACACATTTCCTTACTCTCTCTCTCTTTACGTTTGTCATGATATATTCGATAAATTATTGCACAGTTCTCGGGTGCCTTTGTGGGAATTTTGGCATGGATTAGAAAAATGACAATTTAATTCTTTTAAACTGAAATTACAAGATAATAGAAGATAAAGCTAAATTCTTATTGCTAAGACAATTTTGATGGTTGTAAATTGTAATTTCACCATCATTAACTTTAATATCGAATATAAAAATGTAATAAACCCTTTTTAGTGATAACTTTAATATACTTATTTATTTTCTCAAAGAAAATATAATACCTTATTCATATATACAACTTGTTTTTTTATTTTTCACCTCTTTTCTTTTGTGATAATTGCCAACTGATGGCAATACTCTTCTACCATTTGCAAACAAAAATATACATACAATATTAATAAATATCTTTGGTCTCAAGAGTTCCATGCTTTTTGTAGAACCATAATACTGTTGCTGCTACTTTGAAATAGAAACCTTTGTAATAAGGATATGGATATGATAGAATACAAGCACTTTATTATTTACCTACTAAACTAGCGCTTTTTTTTTTTTTGTCTTTTTTTTTTTATGTATGTCTGTATGTGAGTTGTGGCATTGTTAAATGGTATTGCAAAAAATCATTTTAATTGGTAAATAAAGTTGAATATTGCGTTTAAAACACTAGTGCTTAAAAAGTGGGTCCCAATATTATATTTACATGTAAACCCCACATGTGTTATTTGTGGTAATGAATATGAGTGGTGTTCATGAACATTTTTCTTATAACAACATTTCAAAAGAAATAAAGCACAGGAAAATTACAAAAATATTTTCTTTGATTAGCAAATCATTTCAAATTTTACCTCTACCTCTAATTTGGTCAAATTGACTTGTAAAAGGAGAAATTTACACTTACTCTAAACTTGCAAAAAATATAACACTAATTGAAAAAAAAAAGTGATGGTGGATGAAAGTAAAAATAGAGATATGAATAAGGATATTTAATGAGAAAAAGTTTCCTGAGAAAAAGTTATACATATATATATATATATCCTTTTTAAAGTCAAGTAATGGTGTTTTAGTAAAGATATTTTGGTCATTTTAGAAAATTAATTAATTTTGACAAGATTAGATTATTGCATGAAATTTTCATATACTAATTTAGTTTAAGAAAATATTTTTGTTATTTCTAAAAATAAAAAAGTTAAAGTTACGCATGTTACCTGGACTAAGTAGATATATTTGTAATTCCTACTTTAAGCATTGCCTCAAAGGGAGTATTCTATTATATATATATATATATATGAATAATATTAGGAACACACAAATTATATATAAAATTCACACACACGTATCATGTGTTTTAATCATCCATATATATAGTGTGGTTTTATTTTTAAAAAAACATAGATAGTTAAAATATATACCACTTTATTGTATGTAAATTTTGTATATAATTTATGTGTTCCTAATATTAGTCTTTTATATATATATATATGGATATATTTTTACGGTACATGTCAACAATTCAAGTCTAACATTAATGTTAGAATTTTAATTTTTGGCTGAAAAAATAAAAAGGGCAGTTGGAAGGGTGATTAAGCAAATGCAACATTGACTATTTTCTTTCGTCCTTTCTTTCGTAAACAATCAAGTGATTAGACTAACTGTACTAAACAAAATTCCTTAGCTGTGGACTGTGGTCCCTAATCATTATAATTTTTGTTATGATATATACATTAGACATATTGTCCTAATAAACAATCAAAATGCTTCCTCTTTTTCTTGTCAATTTCTCTCTCTTTTTTTTTTGGATTTAAAAAATATTTTTCTGAAAGGCCCACCACCCACTGTCAATGCATATCTTTAGGTCTCAACTTTCTAAAACAAGGTTTTGTGCTGTTTGTCTTCTAAATAGTAGACAGCATGTAGGTGAATAAGAAAAGAAGGCAATGAGAAGTGAGGTTAGAATAATGCCTTTGCTTCTAATTGACACTACCTTTAGACTAAACCAACATACTTTTATGATAAAGCTTACCCAAAAGACACCTAATCTGAAATTAAGACTTACTGTATTCTTGAGTTGATCTCTATCAAATCCCATTAAAATCTTCAATTATATATGCATACTGTTGTTTAGTCTCTTTGTTTAGTTTTTGGTGGTAGATGGTGAAATACAATGAATTCTTAGCCTAGATCTGAATCTTTATCCATTGAACAAACAGACACACACACACATAAAGGAGCCCTTTGAATGGTGGTGCTTGGGGGAAGGTCTTGTACATTTATTACTCAATAATATTTTAATATTTTTCACCATGGAAAGTTAGAAACATTACTGTTACTGGGTCTTATCTTAAAATCAAACTTTTCTCACTCCAAAGTCCATTTCTTTCTTATTTTCAAGAATTCAATCAACTTGTAGGAGACCACAAACAAAACGAGTAATATGTTACTGACAGTTCAACTTCTTTTCATTTGTTTATTCAATCCCACCCATAAAGGGAAAAAATCAAATCACTTTCATTGTGAAATATAAAATTTATATTTTTAACTTCGGATAAGAAAACTTGTTCCTTAATGGTGATTGATTATAAGGCTATGGTGAATTTTATATGTCATCTTAATAGAATCAATACTGTAATGTTATTGTTATTGGAGAGAATGTTTATATATATATATTATCACGATTTGTCATTTAAGTAATTGGAAAAAATAAAAATAAATATAAATACATATTATTTAATATTTTTTAAATATTTTTTTATAAAAAATATATATATGATGAATTTTAATTAGGCAAAATAACACTTAGGTAAAAAAAAAAATTACTAAAATGGTGCCTATATACATATTTATATACACATATAGATATACTACTATACTATTTACTATTTAACTGCACGATTTTGCAGGAAAGAGTACAAAACCAATTATGCCATTACCATGGTTGTCCAACTTAATAGCTCCAAATAGTCCAAAGTTCTTCATTATATCATGAACTACCATCATGCCAAGAACAAAAAGAGAGAGAAGCCCATCATTCAACTAAAGAAAGGAAACACCTTTGCAGCATTTCCAATCTCTTTATTACATTAGAACTTCTCAATAAGTAATTTCTTCATATTCTTCGAAAAGAAAGAAGGTTCCCGTTTGGTTTCTATCTAATTTTTATTTTTCTATTTTAAAAATCATATAATATTAAGGGCTCGCATATGAGTGATCATGTTTGGTAGTTCTTTTTCAAAACATTGATTCAAAATCCAGTCTAATTTGAGACAATAAAATGAAAAATACAAAAGTTAATTTTTTTTGGAAAAGAAAGACATGAAAAATTTCAACATTCTTCATCCAAATAGCATAAATTCTATTTCCAAAACTTATTTCAATATGGTAACCAAATAAGTTTTGCAAAATACAGTTTTCAATTACTGGTTCCAAATTTTGAGTTTCAGACCAATGTTTTAAAGCCACTAAACACATAACACCCACCATAGGTTTTCTTTTTAATTTTTCTTTTACGAAAATGGTATATAATATTTGGATTAATGCCAATATCACTTTCTTTTGTTTCATTATTTGGCATATGAACTCTATAGTAATTTATTATATTATTAAAATTTATCAAACAAATATTGTTAGCACTTTCTCAAACTTATTTTTGTTGTTGCGATCGCGTATAGATTTCATTGATAATCACACCCACTTCTAAAATTTAGAAGAAGTTCTAATATTTAGAAGAAGGTTCGAATATTCCTCCACCTTAGTATCTGAAAATAAAAACAAAATTATTTTTGCTCATAATATAAACATTTAACATGGTTCTATTTTTATTAATTGCTAACAATATTTATATACTTTATTTATTTATTTATTTTTTCAATATACCAAAACAGGGAGAGACAGATTCTTGAGAGATATGAATCATGTCAAAGAAAAATTAAGGTTGGGTGGTGTGAGAGTGCTAGGCGCACTCCCAGACACATGGGCCCCATCACCATCATCACCATCACCACCACCTTCGCCTTAACCTTCACCTTCTTCCCCAGCCCAACCCAACCCCAATCCTCTTTTCTCTCTTTCCCTCTCCTTAAGCCATTTTGTTTTCCATTTCTCATACACACACTCTCCCAACTCTTTCTCTCCCTCTCTCTGAAAAAAGACTCACACACCAATATTCTCCATTCTCCTCTAGCCTCATAACTCTGGTTTTCTCCTTTTTCTCTCAATGAAAGGAACTTTGGGTCTTCTGGGTGGTGGTGGTGGTGGTTCGTGTGGGAGCTCTTCGAATGAGTCAGTGGCGGCTTCCATGGTGGAAGAAGACTACGTGGTGGGGATGTCATCTGAAGCGACGTCGTATGGAGCTGAGTCCGAGCTCGAGTTGGGTCTGGGCCTCAGCCTCGGTGGTGGTGGAAGGAGTACTGCTGGTTCTGATGTGGGGAAATCTAAGCCGTCCACGTGGGGTGAGTGTGGTCGAATCTTGACGGCCAAGGATTTTCCAGTCAGTCGGTTCTCGGAGAGAGCTAATAATAACAACAAGGGTGCTCTTGTTGTTGCTGTTTCTGGGACTAAAAGAGCCGCTGACTCTGTTTCTCAAGAGGGTGGTTCTTCTCCTCCTCGGGTCAGGTAAAGCTTCTTCCATGGATTATGTTCCATTGTATTTTTTGGGATTATTTATTTGTGTTTATTTATTTTTATTGATTTTGGTTTCTGAGAAACGTGAGGAAAATAAGAAAACTTTAGTTCTTGTGTCTGTGATGGTTTTGTTTTGCTGGGTTGGACTTGGAAGTCAGAAATGGAAACAAACAAAGGAAAAAAAAAAAGTTCTAGACATAAACATGTTACATTATAAAAGAAGAAGAAATCAGAAGACTAGAAGTTATAGGTTTTAAAATTTGTTGGCAGGTTCTGCTATTTCAAAAAAAAAAAAAAAAAAAAAAACAAATAAACAAGCAAAGGGGGTTCTGCTAATTCTTCTTCCATAAAAAAAATGAAACAAAGAAAGAGACAACACTTTTGCTAATTTTTCTCTATTGTGTAAAATACAAATTAAATTTTCCTTTTTGGTTTTGATTCCTTATTGTTTTAGGCTATGTATTTGTGGTAATCTTTCCTATATTAGCTCTGTCTATGCCTCATTCACTTTGCTTTGTTGGTTCATACAATCTCTAACAAACATCTGCTGATGGATTTTTGATTTTTTTGACTTTTGATTTTATCATATGTAGAACCTTACCAAGAGAGACTCTTTCTTCTTCTCCGTCTTCTCATTTTTTTATTTTATTTTCTATTATTATTTTTTTTTTCCCGGTTGAATAAGCTCATAACTAGTCTTTATATCTGTTTTGAATTTTGATACCATCCTATGATGTTTTAGACAACTCATTTTTCTATTATGAAAGCAGTCAGGTTGTGGGATGGCCACCTATTAGAGCTTCCAGGATGCATAGCTTGGTTAACCAAGCAAAGACTTCAAGAGCTACTGAAGAGGACAGCGTGATTGGTGAGAGAGAAAAATCCAAGGATGCTTTGAAGAAGAAGACCAACGATGGTAGCAAGACAAATATTGTTGCTGTTAAAGAACAAGGGCATCTTGGATTTGTGAAAGTCAACATAGATGGAATAGCTATAGGCAGGAAAGTTGACTTGAATGCTCACTCTTGTTATGAAACTTTAGCCCAAACACTGGAAGACATGTTTTTCCGGCCCAACATAAATGTGAACTTACATGGTTAGTTCTCTTTCTTTCTGTTTCAAAATCTTCAGCATGCTACCAAATACTGATAAGCTCAGAAGTGTTGACTGAGAGACAACTTTACCGTTGAGTACTAGTTTAAGCCTAGGCCTGGTTGACTAGGCTTGTACATGCCTTTTAATCATGTTATGATCGGCTGGGATAGAACAGCCGTCTGTTATTTCATGAATTTTTGGTAATTATGTGTTCATGAACGGGTTAATTGTCGTATTTTACATGTTCTTTATTTCCTTGTGTGTCATTGACCTTGTATTGGTCTATTTAGGGTCAGGTGGAGAGAAGGAACAAGCAGCAAAACCCTCCAAGCTTTTGGATGGCTCCTCTGAGTTTGTTCTCACTTATGAAGACAAAGATGGTGACTGGATGCTTGTAGGAGATGTCCCTTGGGGGTATGCCACTCTCTTAAGTTTTGTTTTTTCACTAAGACTATAATAGGAAAGTTGTTAGTGTGTGAAGATTAAAAGGACCTGATCTTAGTGAGGGCCTTCAATATCAGCTCTATGCTTAAACATTTTGATATGTTTCATCCTTGGATGTGATCATTCCCAACTATGGATGATCAGTGAGGTCATCGTAATTCATCGAGAAAGAAAAAAGCGGAATCACTTGGCCCTATTACTATTATCAGCTTACCATTATCATCATTTTTATTACGTGTTGCTAACTACATTGCTCTGTTCTTTTTGTTCAGGATGTTCCTCGGATCGGTGAAAAGGCTCCGAATCATGAGGACCTCTGAGGCTAATGGACTCGGTAAGTTGATTTGCAAATGTCTAAATCGATTTTGATTTGAGCATTCTGGTTGTTTGGCCTAGTCATATTTTTGCTTAGTCTAGTAAATCATTTATTTGCAGCTCCAAGATTTCAAGAAAGGAATGAGAGACAAAGAACCAAGCCTATATAGAGTCTTTCCATCCCTCCATATTTCATTCCTTTTTTAAACCCGCTAAGATGAAAAAAACCCACAGTTTGACAACAGAAGCAAATTAGAGAAGTTGATGAGACAGAATGTTTTGCTAAGATTGGTCTTCAACCAGTTTATGTTTGCTCTTTTTTTTTTTTTTTTCCCAAATATATTTTTATTTCTTTTTGGTTTAAAAACCATTCTCTGGTTCTTGTGCCCCCTTTTTTTTTTTTGTTTTTTTGGAGGTAGGGCTATGTTAGTTTACTTTTTACAGCTTCATATACAGTGCTAGCAGAAAAGCCTGCATACTTGGTTAACTGCTGGTTTCTCATACTGTAAATATTGGAGTACTTCATATCTAGAGTGTTTCTTTTTTCAAGTGTTTGCTGGAAGAAAGCTTGTGTGGTTTTGATTATTGTTAATCTATTTTGGTTGTGTTATGTTTACTGTCTCTTACATCTTACATCTCTATAAGCCTAGTTAAATTGTTAAAATTAACCTTTCTCATAACTCATATAACCTAGGATCAGCAAGTGAATTCAAAGAGGAAACTTGCCACAAAAAAGAAAAAGAAGTCTTCATAAACATTGGCAAACTGAACTAGAAAGAAATTTCCCCCCTTCATTTGATATAAACAAGAATTTTAATGAACTCTTAATACACCTGGTACCAAACAATATCAAAAAAGAAAAAATCCATTTTTTTTTAAAACATTTACTAGAAAAACTGTTGTCTTGTTCTTGAGAAATTGGAGACAGAGTTGTTTAACTTTATGCAATCATTACAATTTGGACCCTAATTTGTACCCAAATTCAAGGGCTAGTGGTGGTGATGGGCCTTTTGGCATAATGACCTTCTTTTTAATTGATTGTGGGACAACTGTATTTTACAATAGATCAAAGTTGTCATGAATGGTAGCCTGGTTTCTGTTCATCTTTTTTGACTTGATGGTCATGCTTTTCTTGCTGGTTCCCATTTTACATTCTAAAGTATTAAAAAAGTTTCACCCAAAAATAGCGTATTACTACTTTCCATTACACGACCAGCTCTTCTCAGATTGGTAATTACTGTAAAACTGAGTGTCTTCTATTCATATGGGCCACCCAAAACAATAAGCATAGACTCCTCTGCTTCTTCACTGCTACACCTACGATCAGGAGAGAAAAGAAATTCTGAGACCGTATAGGGTCAGGCCGTGATCACGAGTAGAAAGTTTGATCGATGGATTAAGAAATCAAATACTGGGAATTCAAGCAACAAGCATTTATCTGTGACAAATGATATGAAAGTGCTAAGACTCGGAGACTTTCACGAGTGTACATATTCTTTGAAAAACAAGAAAAATCAAACCGCATGATTAGAATTTTGAACACAACGTTCACAAAATTATATTCTCACCATAATCAAATCAAAGCAAAAGAAGTGGATTACCAAATGGTCCATGAAATTAAAGAAAATTCATTTTGGCTTATAGTTCTACAAAATGGAACAGTTAACAGATAAACTTAAGTTGCAGATAAACATCACACTAGCTGCAGTTGCAAGTTCAAATTGAATTTTCGAAAGTTTCGAAAATTCTTAGTGAGATCAGCTAAAAGTTCACCGAAACCCCAAGATCCAAATGAGGTCTTTCACCTCAAAATTTCCAAATCGCAAAAATAGTAGAAATTATATTGGCTTGATTCCTTCAAAAGATGCTAGATAATTTATTCTCAAAAGTTTAAGAGTAGTTACAAATTTCAAATCAAATCAAACTTTTTTTCACTTCCAAATATAAACACAATTCTTAGAATTCCACAAAAGGTCATATATCTTGGAATTCACCGACTTCTAAAAATTCTCTCAATTTCTTGATATGGTCATCTTTGGTATTTCATAAATTCTTAGACATCACCGTAAATTCATGTACAAGGTCATATCAGAATTTTCTAATTTTGAGTTCAAAACTGCTAAAATCTCAAGTAGTTTGATCTCTCAATGTGATAAGTAGAACTTACTTAAATTTGTTAAGTGTAGCTGCAATTCCCAATCTACCCAAAATTTCCCATAAATCACATGAATTATTGACGTAATTGAAATCAAAAGATATTCCTTTGTATCAAAGTGTTGTAAATAATTAAAAAGTCATTCTTATGATCCTGATTGGGCGGAAATTAAATTAATAAAATCTTATATTTTTAAATCATACTACCTTTTTGTCAAACTTAAAATGTAAAATATCTAAAATGCCCTCATATATATTTCAAAAATCTATTATCAAATAGAAAAATGTTGATAATGATTTTTCTATGTGCACAACTTTAGGTTATTATTTTTTAAAGAATTTAGTCAAGAAGTCGTTTGGATATCAATATCATAAGGGTATTAATGTCATTTGTTAAAGAATTTTGTCAAAAATTTGATCAGTAAAAGAAGTGAGAAGTAAAAAGAAAATGAATGTACTTAGTCTAATGATTGATGGATTTAGAACTTCCCAAATTATCGTATTGTTCTTATTTATTTATTTATTTTTTGTAATACTTGTTTAGAATTTTGTTTTTTTAACTATTTTTCTTGAATCTTTTCTCATTATCTTAATTTTAGGAATTGTGTTTAAGAAAAAGGATTGATTCATATCAAATATATATTTTTTCCTTAGTTGTTTAGAGAGATGTGTGTAAGAGATTTTCTTTCAAGTACTTACTTAAAGTAATTTCCAATAGAGGTCTTTTTTGGTAATAAGAAAAAAATCTTAAAAACAAAGAATGAGAAGAATAAATAGAGGGGTTGACAATAAACTCATTTTTTTACAATTTGGTCATGTACTTTTATTTTAGTACATGACATTTGAGTACATTTTCCATTTAAGAAATAATGTCTATTTTAGATTTTAGCAGGTCTATTGCCACCTCTTTGATTATTATTCCAATTCTATTTAAAAATTTATCATTTTATCAAAAGAATCATGGATAACACTGCTTTTTAGTTTATAAGTTGTTTTTAGAAAACTCTCTGTACTCACATTTCTATGAACATTTTAAAAGAAAATAATATCCCTTTTACACATCTTTTCATAAGTACCAATTCATTGTTAAGAAGAACTGAATGTATATATATATATATATATATAAGGTGAGTTTTCAATGAATATTTTTATTTTTATTTTTATGTTTTTGTTTCCTTTGGATGAGTATGTTATTCAATATGCTATAATAAGTCACATTCATTTATTCCCACTTAATTTCAACTCTTGTAGGAAATCCCACCTATCTTCATGCAACGATTTTTATTTAAAAGAAAAAGTTGAATACAAATTAGAAACAAAAAACTAAATTAGTTGTTAGTTTTCAGTTAATAGTGTGGTTGTTGGAAACCCGTCACTAATTTACAATTAGAAACCATATTTGCTAGTGGTCTCCAATTACTTGTATCGTTACGGGAAACTAGTAGCGATAATTTAGATCCAGAGATAATCAGAAACCAGATTATTTACTGGTTTCCAGTTACTTGTCTAGTTGTTAGAAACCAATAGCTATAGGAAAAATAGCCTTCAAAATTTTTGTAACCAGTATGCAGCCTTTGTACATGATCGATTTTTAATTCACCATACATTGATTACAATAAGCAAGAATATAAATGCATCGCTTCTAACTAGTAGATCTTCTGATTTTGCACAAGTTGAATGCTCCATAGCGTGGTATTATTTTCTGAACACGCCTAAAACGTCAGAGAATTGAGAGCAATCTTCAATTCTCCTTCTTCGAATTTTTCCAAATCTAACACTTTCTTTCTATTTTGTTTGTGAGGCAGTTACGAAACTAATGAATAATTCTCCTTCGATCCCATATTATTTATTTATTTATTTTTTATAATTAGGTACTGTAGAATCCTATTCCCACTCAAGCTCCTTTATGTGAGGTCTCCTATTCCAATTAGAATAAATATTTTGTTTCAAGAGTTACCAAATAGCATTAGAGAGAGGGGTACGTGAGAAAGAAGCCGCACAAAAGTAGACTCCAGGGTGGCGGCGCAAGGTCAGGGTTAAAAACTTGGCCCATTTCTCCCACAGTGTAGGCGCATGGGCCCTGTCATTGGGCCCCTTGTATATTTCTTAAACAATTAATCTTTGAGAAATTTAGATGGATGATTAATATTTTAAATTTGATTAAGTAGATATCTATTTTTTAAATTTTATAGCTAAACGTTTAGGTATATATATTTTTACACTTAGTAGATAAATTTATCTACCAATTTCAGTTACTGTACTGAAATGTACTAGATATATAATTTTTTATACTTAGTATATAAAATTTTACACTTGGTATATAAATATATATACTGGACATTTTGCTATAACATTTGACAAAGGGATATTTACTTAAATTAAGCCCAAAATTTGGTCATATTTCTATAAGCCTCTTAATCTTTCTAATATCTTTGTAAGTAGGAGATCTATTGACTTGATTGTGCGTGATTTCTAATTAGGAAAAAAGACACCTAGTACTACCTTTTGATAAATAATACTAAGAATACTATGTCCAAACTTTTACTTATTTTTGTACTACCTTTTTTTTTAGAAAAATAACAAATTCTTGCTAAGAAAGACCAAATAACATCTTAGAATTTCCATTTTTTCTTGTTTCTTTTTGCTACTAGTTTACTTGTAGCTGATCACTCTTAAAACTAATTACCAATTTATTATTAGAAATTATAAAATAATTGATTTTTAGAAACTAAAAACCAAATTGGTTACTAAAAACTAACAATTATATTAGTTTTCACCATAAATATCATAACTACTTAGCTAATAAAAATTGAAAACTAAATTAGTTTTTATCATAAACAATAGAACTATTTGATTAATTCAATTATTGATTACTAGAAACCAATTTGGTTATTGGAAACTAGTTACCAGAATCTAAAAACTAATATATATTTCTGTTATTTTTACTTCAAAAATATAATTACTTAATTTGAGAACTTGATCATATTCTTCAGCGTCCTTATTCAATGCCTCATCCAATTCTTGCTGCAGGGCATTCTACAAAAAGGAAATCACAATAGCTTTCAGGAAATTTTTATTGTTTACTGTGATTTGAAAAAGAAACCACAATGGTTTCTAAGAAACTTTCGTAGTTTCTTATGATTTACTTAGCTACAGGACATTCTGCTAAAAGGAAATCATGATAATTTCTAGGAAACCTTTGTGGTTTCCTATGATTTATTTAGCTACAAGACATTTTGCAAAAAAGAAACCACAATGGTTTCCCAGAAATGTTCATGTTTTCATGTGATTTACTTACGTATAGAACATTCAGCTAAAGGAAACCAAACTGGTTTCTAGGAAACTTTTGTGCTTTCCTGTGATTTACTTACGTATAGGACTTTCGTCTAAAGGAAAGCAAACTAGTTTCCAGAAAACTTTTGTAGTTTCCTGTGATTTACTTACTTACAGAACATTTTCGCTAATAGGAAACCAAATTAAACCAAATTGGTTTCCAGAAAACCTTTGTGGTTTCCTGTTAAAAATAAAATGACTTATTTACGAAAATACCACCGCATTTTGCTAAGAAAAAGCAATACTTAATTTCTAAGAGATATTTTGGGTATTTTATAAATTAATTCCCATGTGTCCAGCTTTGCTGGTCATTCCTATACACCCAAATGTGGCCAAAGTTGGTGAATCTTAACTTAAAAAGTGAAAACTAGACATACTTTGACTTACGATCCTATGTGACAGGTTTTATTATAATCTGGTGAAACCTAGCCCCATAACTAATCATTAAATATAAAAATAAGTCAATTAGACTCCAATTAATAATGCAAACATAGTATTAGTACTTAATAATTAGAATGCACAAAAATGACGTTACGCGATTAAGTTGAATCTAAGCTAGCTTAGTGCAATAAAACACAAACCAGTGTCGTGAATGCCACCTCGTACTTACCTGGAGCCGATAAATAAAATGCTATAAATGAGTCCTAGACATTGAATTAAAACTATTTGACGTGTTAAACACACTGTGAATTCGGCTCCGAAAAGTGTGAAAATTGTATTTTACTGAAAGACTACTATTTGACCAAGTTATCAACAAAGGTTATCTTAATACATGTGCACATAGTATTGCTTTCATAAATATTTTCTTTGTTCTTTTAGTACACCGAGCTCTCTCTCTGAGGGTATTGAACCTTTACGCTGCATCAGGACACTTCGACAATCATTAGTGTAATAACATGTATGTAAATGCACATAATAACACAAGGAATGAACATGTTTTTATGAAACTGGCATTAATGACTTCTAGATGCCTAATATGCAATTAGAACATGTTTATTATTATTTATCAATAGGAAAAAAATCATAATATATTATTTATTCTTTTATAAATTTTATTTTTAAATTTATAATATTTTTAATTAATTGTACATACAATAATGTTATTTTTTTTAAAGCGGATCAAGAACGGTTCTTGGCCCGTTTCAGGCCCGTCCTTCCCTCCAAGCCTTTCTTGGTCCACCTATTTTGCCACCTCTAATTCTAATAGAGGTCCTTACATAACTTTTAAATAAAACATATATAAAGTGACCCATCTATAATTAGATATATGTATCATGATGAAAATTGTCAATAATCGGAGCTAGATTAAGCTACTATCCTAAGTTATTTTCTTCCTTATTAGATTAAATTACCATTTTGTTCCCTAAATTATTTTCTTCCTTATCATCATATATAAGTCTAGTGGATAATTTGACTTTATCAAGATATTCATAATTAAAAAAAAAAAACCTTTATTGAATACTTGGTACTAAGATTAAAATATTCAAATACTTAGTAACTTTAGTAAGGCAACATTAACTCTTAGGTAAATAAGAGTTATGAATTATATATATATATTCTCCATAACCCTGGGAATATATTACCATAACTAAACTATTGAGATCAACCTAATAAATCATAAGGTTGAACTATTTAATAACTCAAATAATAATTCATAAATAAGAGTTAGAAAGAAAAAATAACACTATTTAGGAAAGGAATTTTATTCATATATCTTATATTATACGATACAATAAGGAGCTGAGTATATAAAGAGATAATTAGCCACTAAAAAAAAAGAAATAGAATAAAAAATAAATCAGGAAAAAATAAATATTCAAAAACACAATCTGACCCTTTCCTAAAGAGTAGGACAACATATGCTGTTGTGGAAGAAATCCCTAAAAACATGGATTACAGCTAATCTGAGAGATACAATCTTTAACATTATCTCATATAAAAATCTCAAAAATATTCTCTCCCCCCTCTTTTTTTTTTCCCCTACTCACAACCCCTGCATCTCAAGCAATCCTAAACTTGTTATTGAAGTAGAGTCATACTACATACATAAGAAATACTAAAATAAATAGATTATTCTTCGTTTTATTTTTTATTTTTTCACTTCAGATTTCTAAATACCACACGAAGGTTAAAGGTTGCTCCGGGTACTTTTTTTGTGACTTGATTAGAGAGAAATTAATTAAGCATAAAAGTGCTTAATTAAGGATAAACAAGATAGTGATAGAATTGAACAAAATAACGTAGAAAATTATGACGATATAAATCTACATATAAGAAAATTATGGCGGTCTTTGATGCCACAGCCTGAAATAAACAGGTGTGGATAGTTTCAGTGACCATCACCACGTATTAGATAGCCAATGTTTTTGACTCAAGTGATACTAGACATATGGTCAGTAAACAAATAAAAAGATATTAATTTTTCTGACATAGGTCTCCTGCCATTCAGTCAGAATTATAAATGAATAACACTGAAAATAAATAATCAGAAAATTAAATCTTTGACACAGGTAATTCTAGTCATTTTGTCAAAGATATAAGAAAATAAATATGCTAAATTTTAACTCAGGCGGTTGGCCAAAGTACTTGCATGGAACAATTTTTTACAGTTATATGTAGTAAATTTAACTTGTCAATAACTCATCCACACAGATTTGCAGGAATTTAAAGTACTGAAAATAATGTGGGTAGTTGTAAATGAAGCGGTCGTATATGCTACAACTCAGCTCACTAAACAATTCATCTTTATGGCTCTGCGTATATTAAATTACATAATTTAAATAATAGCAATTATGTTAGCATAATATAGCTAGTCAGCACCCTACAAAACATATAGAGTAAGAGAAAAATAATGGGCGAATAGCTCAATATTCCGAAAACCTGGAGCACAACAACAACAACAAAAACAACAACAAAAACAACATATTATAATAATAATAATAATAATAATAATAATAATAATAATAATATATGTATAATTATATGTGTATATGGGTATATATAACTATTAATATTAGATATATGTATATATTATATATGGATCATAATCTAGTAGGTACTTTTTTTTAATCTTTCTATTGATTTTTTTTTAACTATTGGATCATATTTATATAACGGTTATAATAATCTAAGTAGTTAGAAAAATGTACATAAAAAGATATACACATTATTTAATATATTTTTTACTCTCTATGTTTTATCATGAAAAGACATACATAATCAATTTTAAATTTTAATTAGAAAAAAAAATACCTGAGTGGTGTCCTATATATATATACACGAGTTGATGAATATGTTTGTGCACGTGTTTATTTGGGTGGTAGTAACTAGACAAAAGAAGGATATGACCTTGATTATCGTGATGTTCACAAAGTAGCAATTGGGAGTAATTAATGGGGAAGTTGACGAGATAAAGTAACAGAGAGAGAGTTTGAGCTATAAAATATAATAGTATGTATATGAGTACTTATAAGGAATGACCTTTTTCGAAAGACCAATTGAAAAAATGACCGATTTTACACTTATTTAAAAAATGACTGTTCTATAATTTTATTTTAATAATGGCCATTTTTTAGTTGATTTATTATAAAGTAAATCAATTTTTCAAAACGTAAATTAGAATTATTTAAAAACTAAATAAAAAATAAATCAGTATATTTTGATATACTAAATATGAAAAATAGGTTTTTTTTTTTTTTTTAAAATAAAAAAACGGCCATTTTGCAAACTATGATCCAAAATTTATCCATTTGGCTAAAAAAAATCATACGTATATTGTAAATATTAATGTTATATGAAGTAGATGTGTATATGAATGGAATAGATGAAAAACCTATGTCCCATTACAAGTGATATACGCCTTATATAGGCTGTCCAAAATGGTGCATTCTCTCAAAGCTCTTGGCGTTTGCAAGCTGGAGGTGGCAACATCAAGCTTGAGGTGGCAAGATTTGAGCTAGTGATACTTTTTTGTTCTTCCTCCAATCTAAGGCTGACATGTGGCACTTATAATGAACTATCCTTATCAGAATTTAACATTTGTCTTGGGGTCTCATATTCCTATTTTGTTTAATTGGACTTTGACACATCACATTTTCTTAGTTAATCCCATGGGATAATTACAAAAAAATACCCTGAAGTTTGGATTTTCTGCAATTTAAATCCTGAAGTTTGAACTCTGCAAAATAATACTCTGAGATTAAGAATTTCTGAAAATTAATACCCTAGATTGACTTTTTGAATATTCTTAACTGATAAAATACAATAATATTCTCAAAATTAAAATGAATAATATGGATTAATCTAGTTTTAATGGAGGATATTATTATTTTTTCGTTCCTAAAATTGGTCAAAAAGTCTGTCCAGAGTATTAATTTTCAGAAATTCGTAATCTCAGGGTATTATTTTACAGAATCCAAACTTCAGGGTTTAAATTGCAGAACACTCAAACTTGAGAGTATTTTTTTGCAGTTATCCCTTAACCCCATATTGTATAATTATCACATTATTTTTGACTTAATATTTTAGTTAGTGACTAATTATAAAAGTTTTGTTACACTCCAAAACAAAGGTTCACCAGGTTGGTGGGATTTATGCCTTATAAGCATTTTCTATAGTAACATTTTAAGTTCAACAAAGATATTTAGCTTTTATCTGTTTCCTGCAATATTCATAATGTAAAATTATTTATATCAAATGTGAAACATTTTAATATTCTAAGACTGAAAGATGAAAATAAAATTATTTATATAAAGTGCTGTGTGATAAGTATAATTCTATATTTAGTTTGAACAATAGTTCACCGCACATACAATAATAGCTGAACACTTTATCCAGTACAAGGGTTATAAGCTTAATCTGAATTTGGAGTGAGAGTCTAAACTTACCAAGTGTTTGACTTCAAACAAATAATCTAGTGTGTTTATATATATTGAAAAACACCAATTAAGTGAAATGTATTTCTTTTGTACAAGTACTTTTATTGAAAATATTTATTCATATAGTACATTTAAGAATGTTCATCTTGATTTTAAATAAGTAATAAACTTATATTTATGAGTTATTAAAAAATACAACTTTATCATTTATTATGTGGTAATAAGGCTTTCTAGTTTTTATAGTCCCCCGATTGATTTGAGAAAAACTAGGCCGATTCATCAATCTTTTTTTTAAATGAAATTAATACATAAACTGACTTAATTAGGATTCGAACCCCTCTTGTATTCTATCTATCATTCTTAGTCCTTAGGCGATCCACTTTAGCTAACTTAGAATTATCCAAGGATAAGAGAATAAAAGAATAAAATACACAAAGTTTAGACAAAATGTGATAATGATAAGCAACCGGAATTATTTATATCTATTTACCTACAAATTTTAATTAGGAAATTAAACTATTAATAAATTATTATCTAATCTGCCGTTTTATTCATTTAAAATACTTTATAATATGTTTGATTTTAGCAGGAAACAATTAATTAATTTTAGCAGGTCTTGCGTAAAAAGCCAAATACTAGATTCCTATCTGGTTTAGGTTTTCTCTTTTTATAAATACTAGAGAGAAGAAACTCCGAAGAGCATTCTAAATAAGATTTTTTGAAAAGTTTGTTGTGGAGAGAGAAAACTCGAGAAAGATAAACAGGTAGCTAGAGAAGGTCCCATTATCCACTATATGGATAGATATCATCATCATCATCTAATAGAGATGAAACATCAAGAAAACCAGGTTGAGCAATGCATGGATCATGATGCATTAATAAGGTCCAACTTCTCTTCCTTACCGGAGGATTTGATATCCCTAATTCTGTCCAAGACCTCTACCCGTGATGCATGCCGATTGTCAGTCGTCTCTTCGCAGTTTCGATCCGCTGCCAGTTCAGATCTTGTGTGGGAGAGTTTCCTGCCGTCTCATTACACAAAAATCATCTCTAGGTGCAATAAACACTTCGCCTCTAAAAAGGACATCTACATCAGTCTCTTCCGTGGCATTGTTCATATCGACCATGATAATAAGGTACGTAATTTTGTAAGGACTCATGTCTAAAATAAACGTTTCAAATATTGTGTTTTAGGAAATAGACCTATTCTTTTAAACTAGATTATACTCAATTATATGTTCCCAAAATCTCCTTAAAAAAATTATATATGCTCCCTAAAATTTTAACTACGATCCCTATTTCCCCAAACACAATTTATTCCACCTAATTTCCCTTTTCTTAATATAATTTGTTAATATATATATAATAAGTTTTTGTTCCAAAATTATTTTGATTTTTGGAATATATATATATATATATATATATTTATATGTCTGTGTGTGTAGGTTTGTAGGTACAACCTAAGAGGAAAAGTATTCTGCGGACTAGACTCCAAAAACTTAACTGTAACCGCCAATCACCCTCGACCTAACTCATGGTTTATTTTAAACCCAGAAGCAAGGTATGTTCATTTATATACAAAATTAGTTTCTCTAGTGGTTTTAAATCTTTTGAGAACGTCTAATATTTTGGGCCTAATTGTAAAATTTTCATTTTTCCTTTTGAACTTTAATTTTAGATATATTTATAGGAAATTAAATAAGACTTTTTTTAATGGTGTGTTTTGGGAAGTATACATTTGTAATTAAAACTCTTTAGACATTATAATAGTTTGGATGATCGAACTCAAGAAATCTATTTTTCCAAAATACACTATAGAAAAAGTCTTTCTACAAACGAATCCTCTATATATTTAACATTAAGACGTAGAAGGCAAAAATTATACGTATATATATATATATAATGAAACTTAACCACAAAAAGTTTATAAACGTGGCCTTCAAAAAGTGGGAAAAAAAAATTGCTGTTGGGTTTGGTATTGGTTTAATCATCTGAAATTTGTATTTTGTATACTGTTTATATCTCTGGTTTTTGGAGCTTTTACTCCGAATACTAGTAGAACACAATTTTATGCTTTAGATACAATTTTTTGTTGGCCAAATCTCTTGTGAGTCATTATCATACATAATTTCTTTTATGAACATTAAAAAATACAAATATCGTCTAATTATTTTGTGTGTGAATTAAATTACCTGCAGCTCTTATTTAACAGTTAATTTTGGGCACGGATTTAACATCAAAGGCAAAGTGGATACAGGACTATTATCTCCAAACACAAACTACCAGGTCTGTGTTTGTTACAATCCTACCGAGGTCAAAGGATACAATTCCAACGAATTCTCGTCCTCATGTCCTCCCATAACAGTGTCTGTGAAACTTTTCAAAGAGGGCAAAATCGTAAAAACATCGGAGCTTCGTATCAATTTGGTGATGACTGACACGAGGTCGTCATTCAGGCTGCAGGAAGTAGATAAATGGACAGACCTTACGGTCGGAAAGTTTTTCAACAATACTCGGGATTTTGATGCTGTGGAGGTCAGCTTAATGGAGACAAAGAGACTTAATTTTTATAAAGGGCCAGCTATTAAGTTCTACGGCATTGGATTTAGAGGATTTTAGCGAAATCACCAATTTTTACACTTTATATTATCATGTAGATATACATATATTTTCTTTTAATTGAAACATCTCCTTAGTATAATTGAACAAAGGGTTGTGCTTAATGATCGTGATTAGATGCTTATTTCATTCATTATAATGCCATCTTCAATGACTTATTACAGACCCAAGTTTTCCGTTTTTTTTTTTCCCCTTTTACTTGAAGACTGCCTAGTGTCATTTTAAATTTAAAACTTCAGATATTTACCTTACATTTCTTAGAAATTTAGACGATAGTGTGGATGAGATTTACAATTGGGCTAGAGCTTATTATTTCCTTTTCTTAGGCAGAGTGCTTCACAAAATTCAACCCAATTGGAAGAAAGTGTGAAATCGAAAGTTATTAGATATACTTGTAAATTTGTAATAATATCTAATACTGCCTCTATATATTATTATGGAAAAACCACGCTATGGAAGCGTCCATAGCCATTTGAGAGAGTGGAAAGTCGAAACCATAATCTATATTGATTTCGGGATTCGCTAGTGATAGCCTCATGGTAGTCCACCTCAAGAATCAGCTGCTTTCATGCTCCTCGCTACGGACAATAATCACCTGTCGCACTTTTATGACCCATTTCCTGTCCCTTCAACCAAATTGAGCCACATCAGCTAATTTTAATAAACAAAAGTTAACGGTTTGTCTGATGCTAACGGAACCAATCATGGGCTGGTTTCCCTTAGTCTCCTCTAGAAAATTAGAAAACAGCCCTTCTCCACCATTTAATCCAACCAAGTCCTGTAAAGAGGATTTTTATTTTTTTAACACGCTAATATTAATGGATCTAACAATTAACCTCAACATCACCTATGATCTCTCAATCCCAATATGTGGTTTATCTTAATTCTTTAATTTATCACAAAAACTAACGGCGTGAGGGACACAGACAAGCGTGTACAGGAATATGGGCATGGGTTTTCAATTAATGGGCCAGGCAAATTGTGTTAGATGAGCTTAACACATCAACGTGGCAAGATCCACATCATTCGAGTTAATATTTCGGGATCAGTTGTGAAGATACCTAGTACTGTTCAACTTAAATTTTAAAAATATTATTCTATCTTTATCAATCCACTTAATGTGGTACCAGTGATATTTAGTACCACATGGTGTGTCAGTATGTCACTTGCTAATCATAATTATAATTTCGGTGAGACTCATGTGAGATTTTATTTATTAATTAAAATCATCCACCTATAATAAACAGATACGTTTGTAATGGGCACTACTGGTGCTCTATAGCATGTTACCGGAAAAGCTCAATCTTGGTTACTTTCTTTATCTGCCGGAGTTGCAGATCAAACAACAGTTGGTATATCTTTAAGATTGGCACTAATTGATTGGTTGAAGTTTGATATTCCCATTTGAGCACCAAACTTATCAGCTAACTTGTATCTATAAACAAATTTCAGTTATCTGAGGTTAAAAAAGTCTAGAAACTGTATAATATTTAATTATTACTACTTTTCCTTATATGAAAATTTAATGTTTCCTTCCTCGAATTCAGCATCTTTGACTTGGATTCAAAAAATTTTTGTTGTCATGTTTTTCATAATGTTTTAGATAAGAAAGTTATATGAAGCTCGCAATGCATGGCATTCTGGATGGTGGACATTGAAGCTTTCCTTAGTGATTGTGTCCCCGGTCGTTCCAATCTTTTCGCATCTGGTTTTTTCAGTTGTATGGTATTCTTTTTTTTCTTATGGCTTTTATAGGTCCTTAGTACTAGCATTACCCATTAATTGACTTGGTAGTAAAACTTTTTTTGCTGTGTTTTCTGTGATAATGTTCTCTAGTACATAGCAACTCCAGATCAAATTTAACTTAGATTGTTTCTCTTCCTTTGTATTTGTGTTCGAACATATATGGTAGTAATTAATCATTGATAAATTTCTGATTAGTCTTTTGGAAAATCACCAGAAAAATGCACAATGCCACGTTCTGCACATTTGATTAGTACCGTATATGGTTTGAGTCGAATATAAGCCAGAAAAACCTACCTTAATCTGGTTTGAGTCGTACTTTGAGCACTATGCTTACTATTTGGCATTGAATTGACTGAGAAGACCCAAAAATAATAAGAAAATGAGAAGATGAATCTTATGCCTTCTACTGTCTAATGTCCTAGAATATAGTGGATATCCATATTAAGTCCATGGTATGAAGTTTCTTCTAAGACAAATGTCATATTGATACTTTAAATTTTCAGTCTTCCAACTTATTCTTGGCTACTAAAAAGGAGGATTCAAAAAAAAGTTTAACTATGATACTAAAAGAATGTAGGGTCTTGTTGTCATTTTTTCTTTTTGGGGGGGAAGGGGGAGGGGAATACGAAAAGGAATTAGAAGAATAAGAGCTACATAATTGAGTAGTAGGTATGTGAGTACTGTATGGTTCCATACAATTAATCCCTCGCTTTCTTCTCTACTTGTTCATTTTTATTTTTATTTTTTTCTCTGATATGCATGACAGCTTGAGTCCCTTGAAATCTACGACTAGTTCGTACGTCAGAGAAAATAAGGCTGAAAAAAGAGAAAAGGAAAGCAAGAACTCTATATATAGTGGAAGCAGAGACTGTTTTTCTTTTTGGTTCAACACTTGTTGTATATTTTCGTTTGGTGTGTGTTTCCTTGTCATTTTTTGGGTTCTTATATTGCTTCTAATGAAACGTCCTGCCCACAATACATGAAGTAAAATTCCTGTAGTAAGTTGGATTTTTATTTCTTTACCGAAAAAAAAAAAAATTTGGTTTATCCCAATAGCATTCTGTGAGGACCTCAAGGCCCATACTTCTATTTTGTCTGCTGATCATGAGAAAAATACGAGTAGTGCAGCTTTATTAAATAAAAGTTGGTTATTAGGGACTGCTGGCTTAGTGAATAAGTTTATAAGACTACTAATTGGAGGTATTTTTCTTAAAAATTGTATTTGTACCCCATTTTTATTGGAAAAATTAAATTTTATCCTTTATTAACCCCTTAAATTTTTATAATTATAGTTTTTACTCCCATATTTTATAAGAAAAATTCAATAATGCCCCTTATATGATTATTTATTTTTTGTTTTATTTGAACTTTATTCATATTATTTTGAAAGACTTAGTTTTGCCCTTATTTTGGATAATTTTTCTTTGGACTCACTTTACGGTGCTATTTGGTAACACTTTTATTTTTTATTTTCTTAAACACAAAAATGAAAGTACTTTTTCTTATTTTGTTTTTTGCATTTCAAAAACAAAAATATATTTAGTGACAATATTGTACTTTTTATTTTCTAAAATAAAAAAATAAATACATATTTGGTAACTAGCACTTTTACTTTTGAAAGTGGAAATCAGAAGGGAGAGTAATAAAATAAAAAGGAAAGAGAAAATAGCAGAGAAAGTGGTATTTATCTAAATAAATTTCATAAGTGGTATTTTTCAAAATAAAACTTTTAAACGTGATATTTTGCTAAATATTTTTGGAAATTTTCGGAAAAAATACCAAATTTTACAATTATATTTTGAAAAATACCACTTTTAAAATTTTTATTTTGAAATATACATCTTTTAGAAATATTTAAAAAAATACCACTTTTACACGAGGCTAGAGAGATAATAACAAGAGAAATAGTGATGAGAGGGAAAATATTAAGAGAAATAGTGATGTGAGTCTAGATTTGTTTGAATTTTGATACTAGCATTTCTACAAAATTGTTTAAAAAAATTTTGAAAGTAAGAAATTTTTATTTTCAAAATTTTAAAAATTTTGTTGTCAAATTGAAAAAAACGAAAAATAAAAGTAATTTTATCAAACATATTTTTGAAATTTTCACTTTTTTGATTAAAAAAACAAAAAACTGTTTAAAAAAGTGGTTACCAAACAACCCTACATATTCTTTTTAGTTTTAAATTAGTTTATGTTAAATAATATGTTACAAAATTAGCTAAAAGATTTTTATTGTAAATAAATTCCGGGCTCGAAGGTATATAAAGTACGGTCTAATAGTCTAATACAACTTTAATAAAGCTTAGCATAGACAGAACATGGAATAAAAAAAGACACAACATTCATAGTAAAAATCTTAAAAATTTAAGTCAATTTTACAAAGGTCATATTTTTCAAAAAGTCGAATTTCAACCAAGGACAACGAAGTTTTTTTTTTTTAAAAAAAAAAACAATTTTTTAAAAATCCAGTAAAACGACTATCGTCAACACAAACGACGAGGTATTATAACAATTTACAACAGTGAATGGATGCTATAGCGTCTGTTAGAAACGACAGCAAAGAATAACCAACTTTTTATTCATTGGCCCGTACAAATGACGAAGATAGATTTAAGGGGGGAAAAAAAGTAAAAAGGAAACAATTCTCTAGTAAGATCTCATTCGAACGACAGGATAACCTTTTTAATACATTTGCCCGTACAAATGACAGAGACAGATTGCGTAGAAGCGACAACACTCAGCAAGGTCGCGCGATCAAACGACAATTTTTTTTCAAGCGCAAACGTACACAGCAACGACGTTCATTAACGGAGGTAGCTAGCTAGCTAGCTAGCTCCATATTATCTTATTTGTTAAGAATTTAGACCCACTATTAACATATGCAGACCCATTATTAAAATAATCTATCTCTTAAAATAGGATCAGAATCCGAAAACTAATAAAGAAAATACTCACACACTTAATAAGAACACAAATCATTTAACGTGGTTCAGTTATAAAATATAACATACGTCTACAAAGACCACCAACAAGCGCTTTGTTAAGAAAATAACAATCTATATACTCTCACAATTTTTCGTGTAGACGAAAAACTAAAAATGCTCTCACCAAGTTTACAAGAAAATTCACTCTCACTCTCTCTACCTCTTTTTCTCTCTCTAAGATCTACCATTATGCGCTCGTGAGAATCAATCTCACGGCTGCCCCATAAGGTCTGTATATCCTTAATCTAATCGGAATTAAATAATAGGAATTAAGTACACGGGTTCTTCCCATGCAAACCCACCGACTAAAACAACTCTTCTAAGCTATCAGAACAACTCCAAAAACTTGCCGTACGTATATTCAATTAACAAGAGTCCATAATCTTACAAACTCTTTAATACGGTTCCTTCCACTTAGCATTAAGAGTCCTAAGTTTCTAGGAGTCTTTAAAGGACAGACATAACGCAACATTATTCCATGCAATCCAAACTCCAAAGTAAAATATTAAAAAGACTAAAAAAAGGTAAACAAAAAGAAAGAAAGAAAGATTCCAACAGATGAAATTTATCAAAAGTAGCATAACACTGTAAAATCACTTCTCTACTGAAAATTATTTCTTACAAGATGGTTCTGAAACAAAAGATCGAATTCAATGCGTACTACTACTACTACCGCTGTACATATTGATCAACAGGGACTTACGTTGTCATTAACTAATCAATGAAGTAAATGAATTATAGAAAACGTAAAAGGACCTCCCCGCCAAGAACAAGAACTTCACAACCTCTGCCGTCCATGCACTTGAATTTTACTGTGGTGACGTTCTCGTTGACTTGAATCTCAAAGTGGTGGTCGTCATATTCTTCGAGTTCGACTTGTCCAACAAATTCGTCAACGTCCATGGGTTCCGGTCCGTCAACGTTAACTTCTTCCTCTTCTTCTTCTTGTCGCGGCCTCTCGTTATCCGCATTAGAAATGTTAGGCCAAGAACCTGAAACTTCTTGACCGGAGCCGGAGACGAAGGCCGGGTGGTGACCGGGGTTTTGTTCATCCCATGTGTCAATGGAAAGAGCGTCTATGCCCGCGGTTATGAATTCCACTAGTTGATCATAATCAACTAGATCTGCCATTACTGCCTTTTCTTCTCTTGCTGCCTTTTCTTCTCTTGCCGATGGAGTTTGGTGGTGTACGTACGCAGTTTAGTCTTCAAAGTATGGATCTGCACTTGGGTGCTGATTTAAATACGTATACACGGGTAGTTATTCCACCTTCTTTTATTTTTTATTTTTTCCTGAGAGAAGCAGTCGTTCGCCCTTTTCACCTAGTATTTCTTTAAAAATTGAAAAGAGAAAAGGGGTCAAATAGGACAGAAGACCCCTTGGCCCTAACTTTTGTCAACTGTCATACTTTGGCCTAAAATGATCGATTTTGGCATGTTTTGCTCTAAAATTGGTAAAATTAGTCTCTATATATAAAAAAAAAAAAAGCATGGAAAATTACCACAAAAAAAAAAAAAAGGCCAACTGTTCTCTAATTTCCCAACAGGGGGTGAACGATATACAAGAACGGATTGAAGATGCATACTATTTATCTCACTTTGCCCCTATACAATATAAAGTAACGTAAATACGCCTAAACTTTCAGCTTGTTTAAAAATTGCCCCTTAAAACTTTGTAATTGTTTTAAAATTTCTCCCGTTTTAGTGGATGGAAACCTTTATTTTGACACTTTTACACCTTGATGGGGTAAAGTGATACAAGCCACAAATAAGGGGGTAAAAATAAGTTAAAAAAAGTCATGAATTTCATTTAAAAACCACAAAAAAAAAAATTAACATAGTTAAAGTTTTAATTTTATAATTATATATCTTGTTTACTTTTAATAAATAAATATATATACATATTAATAATTGGAATTTCACCCTTGCTTAGTAGTATTTGCAAAAAAACATTTACAAGCAAATTTCAAATCTCTCGTGAAAAGTCCGAAACCTGTTCAAACCAAAATACCCAAAGCTTCTTCGGTTCCATTTAGGTTCCAATTTTTTTGTCATCTAAACTTGAAAACCCGCCCAAGGTGCAACCCTAGTACTATGAGGCAAGGATTAAAATGTCGGTGTCGGTGTCGGTGTCGATGTCGAAATTTTATTTTACGGATATTGTTAAAGATATTGTCGATGTTGAAGATATTCTGGAAAAATACTAAAATTTGTCTTAAAACTCAAAATTTTCAAGGAAAACTCTAAAAAGTGCTAAAACAAGTGATATTGCATAATTTATACTAGTTTTTATTTTTAAAAAAAGGGGCTTATAGAAATATGACCAAATTTTGGGCCTAATTTCAGTAAATGTCCCTTTGTCAAAAGTTATAACAAAATGTCCGGTATATATGCATATATACCAAGTGTAAAATTTTATATACCAAGTATAAAAAATTATATACTCAGTGCATTTCAGAACAGTAACTAAAATTGGTAGATATGTGTATCTACCAAGTGTAAAAATATATCTACCTGGACATTTAGCTATAAAATTTTAAAAGTGGACATCTACTTAATCAAATTTAAAATTTTGGTCATCCACCTAAATTTCTCTAAAAAAAAAACTTATTTATACTTTATAAGATAATAAAATATACGTATATAGTAGAAAAAGACCGAATTTCATTTTATAGAACAATTTTAAAATCAGAATATATAGGGTTTCTAACACTTATACCTACAAAAATCGAAAAAAATTACAAATATACGGAAGTTACACTTTTTTCCAATTTTCGTATGGTTTTTATTAGGAGAATATCTCTTTTTAAAAAATATTTAAAAAAATACTATTTTTAAAATAGTTACTAGTTATCAATTTCTGGAAACTAGTTACTGGTTACTAGTTATATACCAGCTATAAATATCTTTGGTTACTAGTTACAAGTTTCTAGAACTGGTTACTAGAAACTAGTTACTATTTTAAAAATGGTATTTTTCTAAATATTTTTTAAAAAATGATATTTTTCTAATAAAAACCGTACCGCACCTTAAAAAATACAAAACCACCGTATTTTTCAAATTCTTTTTTTCAAACACCGTATATGTGTAATTTCCCCGTATATATATCACACTATTTTATTTAATACATCTCATATAAATACCTTACATACTATAACTAGTTTTAAATTACATTGAAAATAAATAAAAATCATTCATAATATTATAGAACAGTTCAAATACATTCAATACGAAAACAAGTTTCAATGAGGTTGAAAATTATAAGAGAAATTCCCGTTTTGCTCCAAAATTTCTTTAAAGGTCATGAGAGTCTTTGTATACAAATAGTGTAAATATTCTCATTAAATACAAATAATTCCAAAACTTTGTCAACATATTGTAGAGAGAGAACTATAATTTATTTTTGTATTCTTTAACCATTTTCTATTAAAACAAAAAAAAAAAAGCTTGGAAAAAAATTCGACATTTTTGTCGATATTTCAATTATCGCAACAATGTTTATAAATATCTCAATATTAGCTCATTTTTTACCAACATTTTACCTATATTGACATATCTTCGACATTATCGACATTTTACAAATATGTTACGGATACACGGAAAAAAATATATTTCCACCCCATATCGATGTCGAGATTTTAAAATACGGATATTATCACAACAATATCGACAAATATCGCGACATTTTAATCCAGACTTGCCTCATAACTTATAATCCATGCAATACGAACATTGTACATGTTAGAAATTTTGGGAGCCACAAGACAGTTTAGGTGAAAATCAGTTCATCAGATAAATGCGACGCATGTTTCGTTCACTCAACCTCCCACTTTTTGTTCGTTCGTTCTTTCCCCCCCCCCTCTTTTTTTCTTCATAAAAACTATCTTGTCTGACATCGTAAGGAAGAAACGGATTGAACAAGAGAACCTATTTCTTGATTCCCAAATGAACTTTCAGACTCAGAGAGTTCCTGATAGTCTGATGTAAAATATTTAAACAAAACCTCTAAGTCAATATCCTAAACAAGCACATATTATAATGCATATACGACATTCTAAATTTGTAAGACCTCAAGAAAGTTCCGCATTGATGTTTAAGTAAAACTTCGCTTTACCTTCAACGATGAAGTAAAGCAATAAAGAGCGAAGTACTCACAAGCATACATTGAGTTCTTATCGATGAATATTAACAGCCTACTGCAAGAACTCTCTTGGGTCAGTGACATAGCCAGTCAATGCCGATGCTGCAGCTGTGTAAGGAGAAGCAAGATAAATCTGGCCTTCCTTGTGTCCCATTCGGCCTGGGAAGTTCCTGTTTGTTGTCGACACACAAACCTGCATGGACCAACCATTCTTGAGAGTTATAAAACAGAAGAATGTAACAGAAGCCATAACCCCTTGTCCCATGATCAGCCACGTAACAATCGATGCTCGACAAGATCAACTAGATTTAACCATACAGATTGGGTAGAAACAAATGGTGTTCCACTGGTCAAAAAAAAAAAAAAAAAAAAAAAGAAAACAGAGAGAAATAAATAACTTGCCTTAGGCTCATTCAGCCGTGCATAAGTGTCTTTGGGACCACCCAAACAAGCACCACAACTAGGACTAGCAGGCGTATCGCAACCAGCTTCTTCAAATATCTGGGAGCAAGTCTTCCCACCGGATCCTGGTACAGGAAGACTATATATGTCCATCCAAACCTATAAATTGGGATGATTTACATGAATTTCTTTACTTCATATTCGTAATTTTGAGCAACCGATAATTTAGCACTTAATTTTGTAGCATAACAAACCTTTTGGGTAGCAGGGACAAGGAATGTGGGAACTTTGACCTTTTTTCCCTGTAGATAAAACAAATAATAACGTTCAGCCTAGCCCAAAGACGGGGGCATGGGGAATCCTAGCAAATTACATTGGAAGGTAGATCAATGGAAAGTAGTTCTGGGAGTTTTATAAGTCTGATGTTATAGTACAATATCCTGATACAATAGGAACAGGTGCTCGAAGCAGCAATCTTATGTAGAAAATCAATCTCATAACTACAACACATTATCTTGCTCTCAGAAAATGTAATAAAGCTTGACTGCTATATTATATGTTGTACATTAAGAACAGAAAGTCTAAGACATACGGCCATATAGGCATGCCAAGATGCTTTTCAACTAGCAAACTCAGTTGATGTCAAGAGGAAGACTACAAAATGTTATCTTCTGATTCCTTATAGAAGGGTCATAATCCACACCAAGCAATCCCAATCACAATAACCAACAACCCCAACACCACCCAACCACCACACCACCAAACCAAAAAACAAAAACCAAACAGAAAAAAATATAAATAAAGGGAAAAAAAAAACCCAAACCAAAGGAAAAGGAAAAAAGAAAAGAAAAGAAGAGAAAATGAAAACAATAGGCTAATCAGGATATCGAGAGAGATAATAACTTGTGTCAGCATGTGAATAACAATATACTCAAACTTTTATAAGGGAGTAATAAAGATATTGCATCTTACTGAAGCTAGAAAAACTTTAGCTGCAGCGAGAAAATCCTCTGTTTTGCCACCAGTACATGATCCTATATAGACTCTATCAATTTTCACATCTTTGCACTCTCTAGCCAAAGCACGATTATCAGGGGAATGAGGCTGCAAAAATAATCATGACAAAGACAAGATTAGCAGATGGTATTGAAATACAAAAGACTAAGGCAATCCACAAGAGATTACTCTGTACCAAAAGCAAATAACAGTATCCCTTGACACAAGGTTGTGACTGGAAATATTTCAACATGTATTCATAAATAAAAAGTGTACAAATTCTCTCACCTTTGCCACCAAAGGCTCCAATTTTGAGATGTCAAATCTGTACTCGGAAAGAAAACTAAATGCAGACAAAAGAACCCGTTAAAACACCTCTAAAACCAAAATAAATGGAACAAATATAAAATAGGACATAGAAGACATGAAAATATTAGAGTCGCTCACATTTAACCATGCAATTTTAGACCAATACACTCGAATATATTTAATGCCATTGATTTACCTTGCTTGTGCATCACTGAACACGGGCTCAAAGGGTACAGATGTCTTATCCTGTGAAAAGATAAGGGGACAAACATATAGCCAAACAATTGATAATAGAAAAAGTATATGATGAGGCTTACATGTAAATAAGCCATATATGTTTAAAGAGAGACAGAGCTCAACTAAATTGCCCCTAATAAGCTATTGCACTTACCTCCAGGTACTTGTATGTAGTACCATCTGCAGGGACAATACCATTCTTTCCCCCAGCTTCCACAACCATGTTGCACAACGTCATCCTCTCTTCCATCTTTCAAGAGAGAAAATTAGGACAATCAAAGTCGTAGTCTATCAAGAGAAATAAACACTGCAGGCAGACATGAGTTTTCACTTGTGCTTGCAGTGAATATCTTTTGAAAAAACTTACACTTAAACTATCAACAGTTGTGCCAACAAATTCCATAGCTTTATACGTTGCACCAGAAACAGATATTTCACCAATAATCTGCAAGAATAAAAAGAATTATCAAGACAACATAACAATTAGGAAAGCTATGCCGTTTAAGCAATGCACCAATTGAGTAACAAAATCAGGATCATCTCAATTCTCAGTAATATTTGAATATATAATGGAAGGAAGACTCGGGATTTCATTGAACTTACTTGTAAAATCAAATCTTTGGCAAGAACATAATCTGGCATTTCACCATCCATCACAAACCTGAGAGTAGGTGGCACCTGCAAATTTAAACAGGCCAAAACACCGCTGAGACTTAATTAGGCAAGTAGGTAAATAGAACTAACATAATTTAGAAGATTGCACACCTCTCACAAAAATATGTTAAATATGTATACATTGGCAACATAAAATTCATTGTTCTTCATGATCCTCTTCATTTTTGGTTTCCTTACCCTCTGTACGTGTAGAAATTTAACTCTCATGTCTTAAGTCAAGAGGGTTTTAGTAATTTCTTAAACCTATAAGAATAGATTCATTACTTTTGGTTTGCTGTCAGTGAACCACGTAGCAATCAACAAATCAAGAACTTCTCACACTGATGATTTCATCCCACAGAATTTACATAATCTTAAGGTTCAGAAATGATAAAAACTGGCATGGAAAAAAAAAAAAAAAAACACGTTCACTGCCGAAAAAGTCTAAAGTTCAAACTTCCAAATATCAAATACTTATGCCAACTAACAGCATAAACTCACATGAAACTTTTTCTGCAAGTAATCAAACTATAAGGTTAGCTATCATATGAACAGTGGAAAATATCACTAATTATCTCAGAATCTGTGATTTGAAAGTCTTATTGTGGAGAGAGAGAGAGAGAGAGAAGAGAGAGTAAAAGCATAAAGAACATCATAACAAGAAACTCAACAGATGAAAGCACTGAGACATGGTTTGAAAGCCATAAAGGAGAGAAAGCCCTAGTTCGCTGATATTTAGATGATGGGTACTAAATAAAATTCTCGATATAAATAAAAGATGACGAACATAAAAGTTGCATTAAAGTAAAAGTTAATCAATTACAAAACCTTGAGCAGAAGCTTCCCGGTGCCCAATACAAAACCTGCATCAGTGTTTCCAATTCCAGTAGCAAATTGCCCAAAAGCCCCAGCAGTACAGGTATGAGAGTCTGTACCTAGCAGGACCTGGAAAACATGGTAGAGATTTAAATGATTTTCTGCATTGTAAGTTATTAGGTTTTTTAAAGGAAAAAAATCTACTTAAACAACTAAAATATATACCTCTCCAGGTCTGCAATGACCTTCTTGAGCAAGAGCAACATGGCATACACCTTTGTAATCTGGATTAGCCTGCCAAATTATAAATTAAAATTATATCCTCAATCCATTACTAAGAACTAAAGTATACAAAACTAAAGTCCAAAAGGCATAGAACTGGTGGAACTTGTAAGCCATACCTTAAAGTTACCCAGGTCTTTAATATCATAAAAGTACTTGATGTTTTGTTCAGTGCAGAAATCCCTCAAGATATCCACATTACGATTTGCACGTTCATCACTTGTAAATATATAATGGTCGGGTATGATCACAATCTTTTCACGGTCCCAAACCTTTATGTCAAATGTCAATGTTAGTTAAAAACCAAATCAGCTAATTGACATGTTTAAGAAGACATCATGCACACACTCACGTATCCTTCGATAAAACATAAAAGCAGAACATTTAAACTCAAAGATCAGCAATGGAAATGTGACACTGAAGAGATTGCTAAAACTAATTCTCTCTCTAACTATGTCTGAGTAAGTATGTGTTTATACATATATCTAAGACACTTCACATGGATGTCAAACAATCATGAAGGTTCTTGGGTGAGTATGAAGAAAAGCTTAATCCGTCATATTTCTTCGAATTTCAAAAGACGAACTTCTCAAGTCATTGCTTTGTGTTTCGGCCAATTAAGTGATACACAAACACGATGTAAAATGCTTTGCAGCTTACAAACCAACCAGGCATTTGTTATCAATATATCATTTCAGCTAGTTCCAATCAGTATGAGTTATTCTCTAAAAAGTGTTTATGCAAACAATTGATACAGTATATTCTAACAAAAAGAGCTAAAGACTTAAGTACCTTGGCATTCTGGCCGAACTCTTTCTTGAATATTCCAAAGGAACCAGGGCCACAAACATCATGAGTCATCAAAACATCAACATTAACCCAAACATTCTCACCTGGGCTCAAATGGGTTTTCTCAGAAGCCCGAGCCAAAATCTTCTCGGTCATTGTCATCCCCGTCTTGACCTGAAAAATCAAACCAAACCCACAAAACTTAGGATACCTATTAACGCAAAACTCCACAAAATCAACCTTACAAAGAGAAAGAAACCCCAACCGAGCCAGTAGTGGCGGGCTTGCGTTCTGATTGTTGCGGCGTCATGACCGAACAAATTTTCTTAGAGACAGTTCTCTTGCATCTCTGAAGGGAAAATGCCTGTGAAGACGAGAAAGCGGAGAGACCCAACTCTTTCTGAAACCAAAAAGAAAAAAAAATATATGGATCAGGAAAATTTTGGCGAAAATGACGAGAAAATGGGAGACGGGAAAATGAGGAAAACTCACCTTGTTGATGAAAGGAGCTGAAGTTGGAGCAATTGCAGAGGAAGCCATGGCTGAATTTGAAGATTTCTGTGACTGGACAATAGAGCTGTATGTATCAGACTGACTGCGTATATCAGCTACTTTCTAACAGAGGCGGCGGCTCACTGCGTGAACAGGGTGCTTGCTTGGCTTTTGACGCTTTGAGTCTTCGACTGTGTTTTTTTTTTTTGGCTGGAATTCTTTTAACTCTGAGACGGGGACTTGTATCAAGTTAGATAGGTGTAAGCCTCTCATTGGAGTCCTTTTCTTTTTTGGGTTGTATGATCCTGTTTTTCTATTTCATTTTAAAAAAAAAATACAACATATCATCATCTCAAAAAACAAAAAAAAAGAAAAAGAATTGAAAAAGAATTAAGTAATCGTATTTTGTTCTTTTTCGGGAGAGTCTAGTATAAGGGGCAAAATTGCTCCTACTTGTAATAGTTGATTCTAATTGATTTTATTAGTTAAGAAGTAAGAAGTAAGAGCTAAAATAACTTTATTGTAAACTTATTCGATTTAAAATAAGATTGTGATTTAGTGTTTTCATTTTCTTTAATTTTTTTTTAAAAGACAACCAAAAAGAAAAATACATATATTACAGGGAATAAGTATAGATGTAAGTTTAAAGATGATGGTAGTAAATTTTCTATTTGGAGAAGCCTATCAGTTTTGAAATTCCAGAAATTCATTTAAAAAAAAAGAAAGTGTTAAAGAGAGAGAGATTTTATGGTGAAAGAGATAATAATTAAGTGTGGGCATTTGTAAAATAGATACAAAACAAGTCACTGGTAATATACGGGGTTTATAGAAATATGACCAAATTTTGGGCCTAATTTCAGTAAATGTCCCTTTGTCAAAAGTTATAGCAAAATATCCGGTATATATGCATATATACCAAGTGTAAAATTTTATATACCAAGTGTAAAATTTTATATACCCAGTGCATTTCAGAACAGTAACTAAAATTGGTAGATTTGTGTATTTACCCAGTGTAAAAATATATCTACCTGGACATTTAGCTATAAAATTTTTAAAGTGGACATCTACTTAATCAAATTTAAAATTTTGGTCATCCATCTAAATTTTTCTAAATTTTTTAATAGGTGAAATAATGCTTTTACGAAAGGAGTGAAGACACGGCTCTTACAATGAAAATCTCTTTTTTTTTTTTTTTTTCAAAAGTATAAAATTAATAACCATGTATTAGGTACAATTTTTAAAATGTTTTTAATATTAACTAATTATTATAATGTTACCTTAAAAAAGACACTAATTGTCTCGTGCTTCTGAGGCTAAAAAAATAATGAACATACAGTTTTGTCTAGATTTACTTAAATGATGTGGTTTTGTGGGTAAAAGTTAATTGTCATATTTTCAAACAAAAAAAGAAGCTAATAGTCATATCATTATGACATTATCTCAAGGAGAAAAAGAAAAAGATAAAGAAAAAAGAAGTGAATAATCATAAGAATAATTAATTGTATAATGTCACGGGCTTCTCTAATGATTTGTCAAAAAAATATAACATTATCCTTTGAACGGTAAGATTGTGTGGGTTAATTATATGATGTTACGTCCTTCTCTCCATCTTGTGGTTTTTTTCCTTTTTTTTTTTTTGTGGCCATTTTCCTCGTGAATATTATCTGTAGTGGCAGAAGACAAGAAGAGAAAAAGGAAAGGTTTCAACTTTCAGGCAAGGACTTTATTAGAGGGATGGAAAGAAAAATAGGGCACGGCATTGCTGTTCGACCAAGTCTAGGATTGGGACCCATTAGTCTTGACGAGGAATAGAATAGTGACAATTTTCTCAGAGTTGATCAAACCAATTTCTGGGGCACAAAGAGGGGAGTTTGCCCTCCACAGAAACAAACAACCATTTTATTGGGGACGCACAAAAACTATCCTGGATACATTTTGTGGGGTTAATGGGTCCTCAATCTATTACCATTTTGATATATTAGTTCTCATTTTTTTTTTTTTTTGGCATCCTATTAAATATTTTTTCTTTTGACACTATTGGTCTTTTTAGCATATATTATCCAAGATTCCGTTAAAATTCATTTTAATGAGAGAATTTTAACACCATTGATCTTGATTTTTCAATTGTTTAACAATTTGGTCTCCATTTTTGTTGTGTTCATATTTCTGATTAACAATATTGCATCTGTCAATATTTCGGAAAATTAATTTTCCGAAATATTGACAGATGCAATTACATAAAGAAATGAAAAACTACAAAATTTTTCAGGCCTATTTACTGTAAATAGTTAATTAATTTTTTAGAATAACCATTCATAATTACATGAATATTTAATGGATGCAATAAATTTTCAGTCAAATTTGACTAGTGTAAAAGCGTGTGTGTAAAATTTTTTTAGTAAAAATAGTAAGATAATTATTTTTTGTTCATAAAGTTACTATAGTTTGACATAAACTAAGTTTTATTAGTATAATTTTTTTTCTTTTTTGAATTTAATTTTTAAATAAACAGTTTGTTTTATATCCGTCTTTGAATTTTAATTTTCTGAAAGATTGGCATATGCAATATTGTTAATCGGAAATATGAATACAAAAAAAAAAAATAGGGACCAAATTGTTAAACAATTGAAAAATCGAAATCAATGGTGTAAAATTTCTCTCATTCAAATAAATTTTAATGTAATCTTGGATGGAATATGTCAAAACGACCAATAATACCAAAAAAAGAAACATTTAGTACTTAAATGCCACAAAAAATAGGTTGAGGACCAATATGCCAAAGTAGTAATAGGTTGGGGACCAATAGTGCCATTAACCCCGTTTCGTGAGACTAGAAAATAAACGGTCATAGTGAGATGTTCGATAGAAATTAGGAAAATGTAGGGTCAATTCTATATTCTAGTCTATGAACAATTACTTACTTGAATTGGGTCTTGAATTTCGAAATGTTTTGAATTATGATCTTTCAGATTAGCGAAAAGTGTAACCAAAGTGATATAAGTGTTATTGGTTTTGAGTTTATTGGTCAAGTTCGGACTCGGTTCATAGAATAAACATATCAAACATTTAAAGAAAATTAATGTTTGAACGATAATTGGCTAAATCGAGCACCGAACCAATTAGGAGTTGGATTATTTGATTTGGACAAATAGATCAGATTGGTTTTTTATTTTAATTTTTTTTAACTCCGAAATCATGTTACAAAATTAGGGGTCAAAATTGAAGACAAAATATAGCGTGGTTAGTATATATAATTAGACTTTTGAAAGTTCAAGATCTAAAATTGAAAGAAAATTATATTTCATTGGCAAGTTGGGACATTGTCATAGGGACATTTTGAAAGTCAGAAGGCCAAAATGAAATTTGTTTTATTCTTTGACAGATAAGATTAACCTGTATTAGAAATTCTAGTTATCAGACCACTGATGGTTCTACTTTTGAAGTTTGTTGTTGTTTAGATTCAAAAAGACATCCCTTAGTCACTTACCTATAAAAAAACAATATCTTATTGTAATAAAACTATATGTCACATGACCTACAAAGTTCATTGTCGTTTATTACTAAAATGTCACATAGTTTTAGGATAGGAGGAATACTAGCAATACTCTTTTTTATACTCTCCTAATCTCATTGCTTGACACGTAAATTCCATTATGATTTATTATTGTATTATTAAAATATTAAACTAGATAGTGGAATCTACGTGTTAGACAGGGAGACTGGAGAGTGTAAGTTTGAACAATCAAGTTATAAATCCTTCATCAAAACTTTATTCACAAAAAAAAAAAAAAGATAAGAATCCTTCATCAAAACTGATACAAAAAGAAGATAATTCAAAACACAAAATATCAGGTCAATGAACAAAATCGAGATGAAAATTTAAATCAGGGACTGTAGGATGTGATCAAGATAAAGTTAGGCTATTATGATCTAGGATAGAAGGATGAATCCAAAATGTTCTCATTTTTAATCACAAAACGACATGTCGTTTATTTGACTTGAAAAGAGGCATAGTTTGTAGTGCGTAGTTTGTAGTTTGAAATCAAGCCGCATTTTATTACAATGACAAGTTTTTTGCTAAAAGTTCCCCGTCGACAAAAGGAAAATGTTGCTTATTTTTTTACGGTTGCGCTGAGGTTTAAGACTGTTTAGGTAAAGCAACGACGACACGGATTTNATAGGGGGATTCATAATTTACGGCTGGAAACGACATGTGGTTTATATGTCTTTTTACCTCATGTCGTTTGTCTTAATGTGAAACAGTGACACTTTCCATGTTTGTTAAGTCTTTGCAAAAAAATGAAAAAAAAAAAAAACGTAATGCATATTAGATAATATGTCGGTTTGTTTTATTAAAACCACACAAGGACATGTCGTTTAACTTTTTTACTTTTGCCCCTTTTATTCTGGGTCTGTTTGGGATAACTTTTACTTCCTTAAGTAAAAGCTCCATAAGATCTTCCTAAAAAAGCTAGTGGGTCCATGCTTCATTAAAAAGTCTTCTAATTAAAAAAAAAATCTTCTGATAATTCATCTAAATACCCTCAGAAGTAACTTGTTCTAAAAAATCTTTGAAAGTCATACCAAACAAGCCCTCTATTACATTTTCTCAATACACGACTAAATGTAAAAGCCAATAATAGAGTTACTTTCCTTATAACCAATCATCAAGAAGATTGATGTTATAAAACCGCATAAGAGAATACACGTAAAATTCAAATTGATAAATATTTTTAGCCTGGAAGTCAAAGTAAATAAGTAAATAGTTTTTTAAATTAAAGAAGATTATTGAGAAGGAAAAACAAATATAATGATGAATAACAACTCTTTATACATATTATATCTAATAGCAAAGAGGAGGCAATTACTTTTTGGTTTTGCATGAATTTGTCAATCTCATTGTCTGAGTTCACTACTGCATATACGATTATATGATAAGGTTTGTTGCTATTCAAAAATTTCTTGACGGAGACTAGCTCGAGGAAGACTAGTCTCGGTGATCAGCAACTTCGTCGATCGACCAATTCATGTACGTGTATATATGTGTATATATGAATATATCTTTATGTTCGGCCCTCTTCTCCAATTTAAATATTACAACTTGACATTTTTTTAGTTTGTTTTAAGTTTTTTTAGTTTTTTTGTTTTAATAGCTTAGAATCGTTTTAACGAAGATTTTTTTTTAATAAATATATTGAAAAAAGAAAATTTTTTTTGCACGTTATAGTTTATGCTTCTGGGTTCATGGTATTTAAAGGTCCTAGTGTGTTCCCATAAGGGTTAGAAACATCCATAAGGATTAGTTTCTAAGATATGTGGGATTAATATCTGATTTTTTTGGTAATTGAATTCATGGACAGTGCAAGTAGTTTTTGCAAATTGAAATGTGATGGGTCTTATTCAGATTGATGCTGGTCTCACTAGGTGATGGGTCTCATTCAGATTGCCAACGTCTTTAAGGTTTTTCCTTTTTTTTTTTTAAATATATTTAGGATAGAATCTATTGTCTTAAAGATTAGTGCTTTTTTATGGGTGTTTTTCAGGATTACTTGATTGGTAGATCAGATTTACATATTTTACTTGAGACAAAATTAAAATTATTTTGCATTTTAATTTTGTTAGTGTCAAGTGATACAAAGTATTTATTCCAATTTGGACAGTTGTAAGTTTTCTATCTTTATTCTGGAAGGGTGATGCATATATATGGCAGTTTTCAGTATCTTCGAACTGACTTAAAATAGGCCCTGGATTTGAGATCCGGATATTGGTTCCGGAGAAATAAGATATGAGGCGAGCAGAAAATCTCTGGTGAGCATTTAGTGAATCAAGTAAGACCACGTTTATCTGATATTTTGGAGTTTTGCTAGTTATTCACCTTTCATCAATATCATTTTGGGTTTCACACTAAGGACAAGGGATTTGCTTTCTCGTGTAGTGTTTGAGTTTTTATGTTATATGAGGCGAAGAAGGACCTACGTATTTTATTGTGGATTGGGTTGAAATTCACCTATAGTTTTTCCTTAATTCTGTGACACATATGTTAAAATAGGAAGTAAAGTATCAAGGTAATCTTAGAGAAAATAAAGAACTAACATTATAAAAACAGCATTAACATTTATTGATTGTTATTTTATGGTGTGCTCAGCAAGTGTAGAAAAGGAATTTGACGTTAATATAGTATACTATCACGTTAACGTAACTGCTAGGTAGTTTGATATTATATTAAGTGCCATTATTACATATATGGACAAAGAAGTCCATATATATCAGCGATGGACCTTAGCCACGAGGTAAAAATTTACTAGCATAAGTTTTTTAATTGGATAAAAGCTAATTAGATTGTATATTTGTATGGTTATAGACTCATCGTGTGTACTTGATTGTGTTCTTATTGCTATATATCCACCAGTTTAAAATTTTCCTTTATAATAGCTTTTGGTTCTTAATGTTGTTGTACATAAATGTATATGTGTGAACACATATGAACATATGTGAACATATACATGTGAATAGATAGAGATGGTGTGCAAACCACATATAAACCACGTACTATCCGTGTGAGGAGATGAATGATATCTTTATATTTATGTCAAATAGTGTATAAGGTAGCTAGTACAAATAGATTTGGAGGAGAGATTGGTGAACCTAAGCCTATAAATAGAGACTTAATTCTCTTCATTTCTTCATCCCAGAATATGTAGTAGCATGTCAAGTATTTCCCTCATCTCGAAAAATTCTTGTTATGTTCCCTGTGTGTATTTTCTTTCAAGATTAGATAAGTGAGAGTTCTCTTATTTTCTTGTATAAGAGGAATAAATATTCAAAGAGATCAAAAATGTGTGAGTGAGAGAATATTTCTGAGGTAATATTTCAGTATATTTAGGATCAGGCTTGCGAATGAGCGTTTATAAACACTTGTAAGAAGTTTTCTCCCTATAATGAAAGATCTGCAGTAGCTCTATGGACATAGCTAAGTTGGGGAACCACGTAAATTTCATGTGTCTTGTTAAAACCTGCATTAACTTCTCTTTTTTTCTTGACATTTCTTTGAAGTAGCATCTTGAGCATAGTAAATCTAAGTGGTCAAATTCCTAGCACTTAAATTGTTTGTTTTATCTACAGGGTCGTAAACATCGTTTTCATCGGAAGAAGAAGTGTGAGAAATGAAAGCTCGCTTACCTTTCCCTCCGCCATTTTGAATTTTTATGTCTGATCGAGGGAGTTAGAATTTTATAATTTTCTTGCAAGAGTATATTTTAAATTGAATCTTACCAAATTGAGTTCTATCCAACCATCCAAATCCAATTACAAGTACAATTGTCTATTATTGTAGTTTTTTTTTAGTGAACATTTTCAATACTGGATCGTCGTCCTACCTCCTAAATTTGGTTAAAAGATTAAAATGACCATAAACATATTAAGTACGAAATCATAAATATCTCATGTAATAATTCACTACAAAATTAACTAAATATGTCACGTTTCATTATTTTGGAATTATATTCTTTCATTGTTTTAAAAAAAAAAGTCACAGGTAGATGGAACGTCTTCTTCTCCTTCTTCTTCTTTCTTCTTCCTTTTTTTTTTCCTTCAATATAATTTTCTTTTGAAGCTTTCTCTTTCTCAATTAGGGGTTATAACTTAATCACATGAGAGCTCGTTCTTAACGTTAAAGTTATTATTCGCCCTTACAAAATGATATCTATGAGCATCTCTATTGAAAAAAATGATATTGAGCATATATAATAACATAGGGAAAAAAATTTAGAAAGATGACGAGAGAAGAGAGAGATGATACAACATAGTTGCAGATACATCTGAGCAGTTTGTTAGAATCAGCAAGTACAAGAATAGTCTAATATGCCAGTTAAAGAACCATATATAACTCTCACCTTCAACGAATAACGACCAAACTGCAACATCATAGAGGATAAACACAAATATTTGCATGAGCTTTTTATACCCTGAAGTACAAGGTTGTACCTCCAACCCCACTTTGTACTAGAATGGAAAAGACCTATAAAATGTAAACACCTATAGAATCCTCTCAACCAAAAAATTCAGAAACTGTATCTTCTCACCAGTTATTTTTACGTCAAAATCCATATGGAAACTGTCAATGACCTGCTTTTGCAAGGGTCCAGACCAATATGCCATATAACAATTGACAAAACCAAGGAAAGCTTAGCTTTCCATCTATGTGCCTGATCCAATCGTGAAGAACAGCATGGATATGGACGGTTGGGCCTAGGCTAGGTTCCTGTAAGATTATTTACGAAAATGATTCATTTTAAGGCCTTTAATTTAACAAGGTTTTGTGGTTTCTTCTTCAATGTTCCTCGACACAATTATATTATAGAAAGGCAAGATGAAACGTAAGAAAAAACAATGAAAGCAAATAAAAATTTTTAGAACAAAAATCGACTTAACGAGTAGGATTATATGTAGCACACACATATCGAATCTAACTCTTCAATGACATAGCCATGTTTCCTTCTTTTTTGAATAGTTCACAAGCACATCGAGCATGTTGCTCCCATCGATCAAGAGCCTTAAGCTGATGGACACTTAGTATAGCCATACAAAACTCTTCAAAATCCATCCTTCTGCATTGTAGCGCATTGAACTGCCATGGACAGACAAATTTGAGACAAGATATATTAATTGAACAAATCTCTACACCAGTAGCATATCGTCAAAGCACCTACCCATGCTAGAACATCAGGAACATGTGAATCCTTTATGGCATCAGTTGCATTTCTCACTAAGGCCTGAAAAATTCAAGAAAATTTTAAAAAACCAAATTCCTGTTAAAAACAAGAACATTATTGTGGAGGAATCCAACCACTTTAATGTTTTTTAAGCTGATTGTGCCATTTTTGTTTGGTTCCAATAAAGCAAACTGCTCCTTTATATAACGGAGCTCATCCACAGTCGAAGTCTTGGACAGAGCCTTTAAAGAAAACAAAAAATGTTAAAAGAAATAAAACAGAGGAAAGATGAGAAACTTGTACTAAATATTGTAACATATAAATGCATCATATACACATCATGAAAGCAGCTTTCCGGAGAGACAATGAATGCATATAAGCTGTCATGAGTTCTTTTTCGCGGATCCTTAATCAACAGGCACTTGACAAAGTCTTTTTCCTCAGAAGATAGAGAAGGCCCGGGTTCTTCTTCAAAACTTGGATCAGCTTTTAGAACACTACAGAATATCCCAGGATCAATTTTGGCCAAAAATGGCCTACTATCACACGAAAGACTGTATGCAATAACACTTATACTCCAAACATCAGCCTCCGTACTGTAGGCTTTATGAACGTCAGGAGCTATGTAATATACACAACCATCAATATCATTGAGCCTTTCATCTGCAAAGCAATTGAATCATGTTAAACCACTGACTCATCCTAGATACAACTAGCACACACTATAATAACGTACTAATCAAGTGTTTATAAACCTAGTTTGACAAAATCTGACAAGCCAAAGTCTACGGCCTTCAATTCTGAATTTTTATCATTCGATGTAAATAAATTTCTGAAGCAGCAATTAACTACAATTAGATGAGTAAATGTAAATGAAATCATACTAAA
>JXTC01000048.1:767186-779979 GCA_002914845.1 Trema orientale
AAAATTTCGTAAGAAGCAAATAAGGGTCAACCCACATACTACGATTGGAGCAATTTCAAAATAAAATGCCCAAAATTTTAATCTAATTCAATAACAATAAAGCACACACAAAAAATAATACTCCAGTCGACTCTAAGAAGATTTCAATAAAGAAAACAGTTCTATTGAGAGGATCTCAACTCGATTACTTGCAAATTCGATCACATAAAAATTAAAAATTGACTCAGACTCTTATTCTAAGCTTACAAAAACCTTTCTTCTCCGATAACCAGGTTTTGGCATGGGACTAGTTCGAATTTTCGAAACTAAAACCAATGCTTTTAGTTAATATAAATCAAATCAAGCTGAGAAAAGAACCTAAAAACACCAATTGAAATTGTGAACCTTCACTTTCGGAATCACTTTAGCCATAAATTGTTGCCCCTTGAGCCACCATTCTTCAACTTTGCAGAGCAAGTATACGTAAAATGCCATCTTTCGACCTCTTCAACCATCTCATACTAGTTCCCAATATTCTTAGAGAACCCAAACCTCTTATCAAGCCCAGTCATCACTCCTCCCTCAGCCTCACTCCCTTGTAGTATCTCGCCGTCTTATTCGGCTTCACCGACCCATGTCGCCACATCAACATCGCCTTTATATGCTTCGTCGGAGAAAGCGGTGGAAACGGTCTCCTAAAGAACCGCTTCGGCATCGAGATCGACCTCACATTCGTCGAAGATCTCCTCAGAGAAGACTTTCTCGAGAAAAGTAATAAGCCAGACTCGGACGGTAGAACGAGAAGTCGGGTAAAAAGCTTTGTTTGCCGGGTCAATAGAGAAATAAGTTCGGGTCAATCCTATGTGATGCAGTTTATATTAAGCAACTTATCTAAACCATTGATTTTAAATCAGACGGAGGAGATTGAGCGGCCTTATATAAGGCTATATTTAGGTAGCCCTACATTAGACACGCCCTTAATTTATTTATGTCCTTTTTTTTTTGGGCTGTATAATTCTGTTTTTCTATTTCATTAAAAAAAATACAACGTATCAATATCTCAAAAAACAAAAAGAAAGAAAAAGAAGTAAATAATCGTATATTATTTCTTTTTTCTGGGAGTTTCTAGTATAATGGGGCAAAATTGCTCCTACTTGTGATAGTAGATTCTAATAGATTTTATTGATCAAGAAGTAAGGGTTAAAATAACTTTACTTAAACCCATTTATTCAAAATAGGTTTGTGATTTATGTGCTGTTTGGTAACACTTTTATTTTTTATTTTTTTAAACACAACAATGAAAGTATTTTTTATTATTTTGTTTTTTGTATTTTAAAAACAAAAATACTTTTAGTAACAATGTTGTACTTTTTGTTTTCTAAAATAAAAATATAAATACATATTTGGTAACTAGTACTTTTTACTTTTGAAAGTGAAAATCGAAAGGGAAAGTAATAAAGGAAAAAGGAAAGAGAAAATAGAAAAGAGAAAAAGTAGTATTTATCTAAATAAATTTTATAAGTGGTATTTTCAAAATAAACTTTTAAAAGTGATATTTTTCTAAATATTTTTGGAAATTTTTGAAAAAATTACCTAATTTGACAATTATATTTTGAAAAATACCACTTTTAAAATTTTTATTTTGAAAAATACAACTTTTGAAAATATTTAGAACAATACCACTTTTATATGAGGCTAGAGAGATAATGACAAGAGAAATAGTGATGAAAGAGAAAATGTTAAGAGAAATGGTGATGTCAGTCTAGATATGTTTGAAGTTTGATACTAACATTTCTTTTTATTTTCAAAATTTTAAAAATTTTGTTGTCAAATTAAAAAAAAAAATAAAAGTAATTTTACCAAACATACTTTTAAAAAATATTTCCATGATTAAAAAAACAAAAAACTATTTAAATAAGTGGTTACCAAACAAGTCCTTAGTTTTTTTTCATTTTCTTTATTTTTTTTAAAAGATAACCAGAAAAAAAAAGCATATATTACATGGAATAAGTATAGATGTAAGTTTAAAGGGTGATGGTGGTAAATTTTCTATCTGAAGAAGCCTGCCCGTTTTGAAATTCCTGAAAATCATTTGAAAAAAAAAGTGTTAAAGAAAGAAAGAGATTTTATGGTGAAAGCGATAATAATTAAGTGTGGGTATTTGTAAAATAAATACAAAATAAGTTACTGTTAGATATAAATCTTAATGGGTGAAATAATGCTCTTACGGTAGGAGTGAATACACAACTCTTACAATAAAACTCTCCTATTTTTTTTTTCAAAGTATAAAGTTAATAACCATGTATTAGGCACAATTTTTAAAATGTTTTTAATATTAACTAATTATAGAATGTTACCTTCAAAAAAAAAAAATAATAATTGTCACGTGCTTCTGAGGCTTCAAAAAATAATGAACATACAGCTTTGTCTTGATTTACTTAAATGATGTGGTTTTGTAGGTAAAAGTTAAGTGTCAAATTTTCAAGCAAAAAAAGAAGCTAATAATCATATCATTATCTCAAGGAGAAAAGGAAAAAGATAAAGAAAAAAGAAGTGAATAATCATAAGAATAATTAATTGTATAATGTCACGGGCTTCTCTAATGATTTGTCAAAAAATATAACATTATCCTTTGAACGGTAAGATTGTGTGGGTTAATTATATGATGTTACGTCCTCCTCTCCATCTTGTGGGTAGAGATGCAACAATGACCGTCAAGCCCGCCTGTCCCATTTTAGGCAGGCTCATCGCAGATCGTGGGTCAGGCCAGCCCAATTCATTGTTTTCATGAGCTGGGTCGGGCCGAATAACCGAAAAAAAAAGGTGGCCTAGCCCAGCTCATAGGTTACTCTATATGTGAGTTGGGCTGGGCTAGCCCACGAACCGGGATGAGCCGACCCATGGACTTGCCTATAATAACTCATCATGGGCCAGCCCATTCTAGTCCACCATGGGCCGGTCCATTTTAGTTTTAAAAAAAATATTTTGTTTAATTTTAAAGTTATTTTTTTTATCAAATCCTAAATAATTTACATATAATTACAAATTAATTCAAGTGTTAATTAATATAAACAACAAAAAAATATTTACTAATATTACAAAAATTAATTTGGATAGAACTAAATAATTATGAAAATCATTAACAAAATTTTTATTTATGAATGCTTTATTAAAGTTCTTACAAATCAAATTCAGTTGGACAATACAAATTTAGTGAGATAATACAAAATCTTAGTTTAGTAAGGAAAAATAGTATAAAATGTTTAAGATTATACAAAACAAAAAAAAATAAAAGAACAAAAAAATATAAAATAAAAGAAGAATGGGCCAAAATGGGTCGACCCATGATGGGCGAACCCGCGGTGGGCAAGAATGGGTTGGCCCACTTTGGCCCATCGTGAGCCGGCCCGTCCTGGCTTAGGCCCAGCCCATCTTATGAATTTTGGTGGGCAGAGCCGAGCCGCGGGCCACAATATCATGGCTCAGTCCAGCCTACAAATAGTAGACAGGCTGATCCAGCCCATCTACAGTACCTGGACGGACTGGCCCGTCCTGACACTGTAGCAGGACGGGCCTAAGCCGGCCCATGGGCCGCGGCCCATAGTTGCATCTCTACTTGTGGGTCTTTTTTTTTTCCTCCTTTTTTCGGTTGCCATTTTCCACGTGAATATTATCTGTAGTGGCAGAAGACAAGAAGAGAAAAAGAAAGGTCACTCTCAGGCAAGGACTTAATTAGAGGGATGGAAAGACAAATAGGGCACGGCAATGGGTCTGTTCGACCAAGTCCAGGATTGGGAACCATTAATCTTGACGAGGAATAGAATAGTGACAATTGTGTCAGACTTGATCAAACCAATTTGTGGGCACAAAGAGGGGAGTTTGCCCTCCACCAGAAACAAACAACCTTTTTATTGGGGACGCACAATAACTATGCCGGATACATTTTGTGAGACTAGAAAATAAAGGGCCATAGTGAGATGTTCGATAGAAATTAGGAAAATGTAGGGTCAATTCTATATTCTAGTCTATGAACAATTACTTGAATTTGGCCCTTGAATTCCGAAATGTTTTGAATTACGATCTTTCGGATTAGTGAAAAGTGTAAACCAAAGTGATGTAAGTGTTCTTGGTTTTGAGTTTATTGGTCAAGTTCGGACGCGATTTATAGAATAAACACATCAAACATTTAAAGAAAATTAATAATTTGAACGATAATTGGCTAAATCGAGCACCGAACCAATTAGGAGTTGGGTTATCAGATTTGGACAAGTAGATCAGATTGTTTTTTTTTTAACTCCAAAGGCATGTTACAAAATTAGGGGTCAAAATTGAAGACAAAATATAACGTGGGTAGTATATATAATTAGACTTTTGAAAGTTCAAGATCCAAATTTGAAAGAAAATTATATTTCATTGGCAAGTTGAGACATTGCTCATAGGGACATTTTGAAACTCAGAAGGCCAAAATGAAACTTGTTTTATTCTTTGACAGATAAGATTACATGTACTAGAAATTCTAGTTATCAGAATTAACATGGTCAGTGGTGGTTTTACTTTTGAAGTTTGTTGTTGTTTAGGTTCAAAAAGACATCCCTTGATCACTTACCTTTAAAAAAATAATACCTTATTGTAATAAAACTACATGTCACATGACCTACAAAGTTCGTTGTCGTTTACCATGTATTAAAATGTCACATAGTTCTAGGGTAAGAGGAATGCTAGCAACACTCTGTTTTACACTCTTCTAATCTCATTGCTTGACACGTGGATTCCACTATAATTTGTTATATTATTAAAATATTAAACTAGATAGTGGAATCCACATGTCAGATAGGAAGACTAGAGAGTGTAAAAGAGAGTGAGAAAAAGAGTGCATTTAGCACTTTTCTTTAGGGTAGATTTTATTTAGTCCATGAAAAAGACCAAAATTTCATTTTGAGACCTTATTTTAAATGTTCCAAACTTGGTCTTTGAATTTTAGTTTATTTATTTCTTTTCACAGTTTGGTTCCTGAACAGCTTCAAATGTCACAATCTATTACTTGACTTGTGTTGTTTTGTCTCAATTTTGGTCTCTAAAGTCTAACCTATATAAGTTTGAACAATCGAGTTATAAATCCTTCATCAAAACTTTATTCAAAAAAAAAAAAAAAAGATAAGAATCCTTCATCAAAACTGATACAAAAAGAAGATAATTCAAAACACAAAATATCAGGTCAATGAACAAAATTGAGATGAAAATTTAAATCAGGGACTGTATAGAATGTGATCAAGATAAAAGTTAGGCTATTATGATATAGGATAGAAGGATTTAATCACAAAACGACATGTCTGACTTGAAAAGAAGCATAGTTTGTAGTGCGTAGTTTGTAGTTTGAAATCAAGCCGCATTTTATCACAATGACAAGTTTTTTGCTAGAAGTTCCCCGTCGACAAAAGGAAAATGTTGCTTATTTTTTTACGGTTGCGCTGAGGTTTAAGACTGTTTAGGTAAAGCAACGACGACACGGATTTATTTTACAACTTTTCTGTGAATTAGGCTAACTAATAACGACATGTCATTTGTATATTTTTTCTAGGCATAGTCGATCGTTTATATGTGCAAATCATTATAATCAAATTGGGTCGTTTCTATGTTATATATTCTTAAAAATTCTCCAAGAAAATTTAGTTCCCAATTTATTTTTTCGTGTCTAAATCAGTAAATGAGAGGTTCAGTACGTAGAAAATATAAATAACAAGTCCTTTTAAAAAAATAAATAGTAAGACACTAGTGTGTATATATAAATAACAAGTCCATATATAGGGGGATTCATAATTTACGGCTGGAAACGACATGTGGTTTATATGTCTTTTTACCTCATGTCGTTTGTCTTAATGTGAAACAGTGACACTTTTCATGTTTGTTAAGTCTTTGCGAAAAAATGAAAAAAAAAAAACAAACAAACGTAATGCATATTTTTTAATATGTCGGTTTGTTTTATTAAAACCACACAAGGACATGTCGTTTACCTTTTTTTACTTTTGCCCCTTTTATTCTGTTACATTTTCTCAATACACGACTAAATGTAAAAGTCAATAATAGAGTTACTTTCCTTATAACCAGTCATCAAGAAGATTGATGTTATAAAACCGCATAAGAGAATACACGTAAAATTCAAATTGATAAATATTTTTAGCCTGGAAGTCAAAGTAATAGTTTTTTAAATTAAAGAAGATTATTGAGAAGGAAAAACAAATATATCATACATATTATATCTAGGGATAATTGCAAAAAAATATCCTGAAGTTTGGGTGTTCCGCAATTTAAATCCTGAAGTTTGGACTTTGTAAAATAATACCCTGATATTAAAAATTTCTAAAAATTAATACTCTTGACAGATTTTCTGACCAATTTTAGGAACGAAAAAATAATAATATCTTCTATTAAAATTAGATTATCCATATTATTCATCTTAATTTTGAGGATATTATTATATTTTATCAGTTAAAATTATTCAAAAAATTAATCCAGGGTATTAATTTTCAGAAATTCGTAATCTCAGGATATTATTTTGCGGAGTCCAAACTTCAGGATTTAAATTGCATAACATCTAAACTTTAGGGTATTTTTTTGCAGTTATCCCTTATATCCAATAGCAAAGAGGAGGCAATTACTTTTTTGTTATGCATGAATTTGTCAATCTCATTGTTTGAATCCAAACTTCAGGGTTTAAATTGCATAACATCCAAACTTTAGGGTATTTTTTTTGCAGTTATCCTTTATATCCAATAGCAAAGAGGAGGCAATTACTTTTTTGTTATGCATGAATTTGTCAATCTCATTGTCTGAGTTCACTACTGCATATACGATTATATGATAAGGTTTGTTGCTATTCAAAAATTTCTTGACGAAGACTAGCTCGAGGAAGACTAGTCTCGGTGATCAGCAACTTCGTCGATCGACCAATTCATGTACGTTTATATATGTGTATATATGAGTATATCTTTATGTTCGGCCCTCTTCTACAATTTAAATATTACAACTTGACATTTTTTTAGGCTTTTTTTTAGTTTTTTTGTTGTTTTTTTGAAGTGACTCAATAGTTAGATGACCTTGAACTCGGACTAGCGATCCATAAAATTATAGAGAAACTTTTTAGAATACTAAAGTCACATTATATTATTTCAATTTTTCTCCAACTTGTGGACCTAGTGCCCCTGCCAATTGCGCGTATATAGTACAAAAGTGGCTATTTAAAATAAAACTTATATATTGTAAATGATACACTTATTATTATTTTTGTTGTTGTTTCTGATATGACACATTTTATTAAAAGTCCGGAAATAAATAAAATCATGTCAGACGTATTGAATGAACTAGTGGCTCATTTGTCTCGAACCATTTGCAACTTTGTCTAAGTCAAAATCACATTAATTAGTTTGCTATGTTCGACTTGGTCTTAGTAATTATAAGTCTACTTAATAACAAGACTATATATTACATTTGTATATTATTATTGCTAGGGAAGTAAAACATGTTATAATATACATATAGGGCATCGATCCAGTAGGTATTTTTTTTTTTTACCTATGGGTATATTTTTTTATTGTAAAAAGTAGGAGAGAGAAAAGTCATTAATTATGCACGTTTTTTTATGCACTTCATTAGAGCTATTGGATCACCATTAGATGATGATCCAATGGTTCAAAAAAAATACCTACCCATAGGTAAAAAAAAAAAAATACCTATTAGATTGACAACCATATATATATAGGATTGATGATACATAATATACACAATCAAAACATGGAAGAGCTTGGCCTGGCCGCAAAGGCATACTTCAATAACAGCTCAAGAGACCACCAGCATCTGGCCACCAACTTTTTCCGATCCATGGACACAAACGGTGATGAGCGAGTCAGTGACTCGGAGTTCACCCGGTTCCTCCAGCAGAATGGCTATCACTGGGTCAACTCGGACATGTTCGCGCAACTCGATGCCAATGGCGACGGCAGCCTCGACTTCTGGGAAGTCCTCACTTTCTATTACATCGTCAAAACTAGGGCAGTTTGGTGTGACGGGTGTGGCGTACAGCTCCACGCGCTGTATTTCACTTGCGTGGCGTGCTTCGACGACGGGAGTAACACCTATGATCTCTGCGCGCAGTGCTATAGTGGACGCAACTTTCGCCACAGCCATGAGCATTTTCTGGATAGCTATGTTTTGCTCCGAAGCAAGAGAGGGCTTACCCCATGTACCAATGTGAATCTGGTATGTAAATATAGCCTAGGATTAACATGTGTACGTAAAAACGTGACATTTTATTTTAAGACAACATGTAATTAATTTATAGTGATATACTTCTTCATGAGGTTATGAAAAAAACTTAAAAAATCATAAAAACTTTCACCGTTTAATTGTGATATTATTTTATTTTAGATCTCATGTTGTTTAATACGAAGACAATTATAACCATGTAATAATATTTAAATGGGAAAAGAAAAATAAATGAGTTTTGTCCAAGTTTGACTTATATAACTAATTAGAGAGCATGTGCATGTAATTTTTTCAAACTTCAAACGGTATAAACGAAATACTTTTTATCCAAAAGTGACAATATAATTGATATGAATAAGAGAGTGCGAGTATAATTTTTTCCATATATATATATATATATATTTCGGTCGGTACTTAGATGCACGGCAATGTAAATATCAGATCATATCTTTCTTCTGTCATTTTATTGTTTATAATTTATTTTTAAAATATTGTTCGTAATACACGTCCTTGTGATATTTGCAGGCAATCACTCAACCTCAAAGTAATAAATTAAGCTTGGTGAGTTTATCTTTTAAATAAAGGAATAAATAGTCAATTTCTCTCGACAAATTCATATATATAATCTATAATTGACCATGGTTCCAATTAACTTAAATTTGCCTCTATCTGATGGGTACATTTGGAACCTGAATATTTTTAATGAGACAAAAAATTAAAATGAGAGTAAAGGTAAGCAATAAAAATGAAGAGATCATATTTCCATGTTCAAGTGATTTTTGTGTTAAATATTTTTCTCCCAATAGATATTTTTGTAAGGATTCTAAGTAATCCCAAATAAATATCAAATTTTCCTAAAATAATTTTCTAAAGTTTTTTTTATTTGTTATAAATCTTCGAAAAGTACAACCTTGTTATTTTTTCCAGTAGAGTCCGATATTCAAACATAGTCTTATCATAAGGGATAGGAAATTAATGAGGAAGTTACATGACCATATCATTATCATATTATGTAAAGAAACACATATATTCTTTTTCATAATATATGCGTTTGAGTTTTCAACTGATCATTAGATGAATTTGTTTAATCCTGATGTTTATATATTTAATGCTAATTGATGTCCAGAATCATTGGTTCAGAGCAATGGAGTTGGCGATAAATGTTGGCGGTTTAGTTGGATGCAGTATTATGTAATATGATAGTAGTGCGAAAAATAGTGTTTTGGCATTGCTAATAAAATTGTAATAATTTATTGTTTCAGAAAAATATTGGGTATTTTTTTTTTCAAATTGTTATATTTCCTCCTCGTGTTGTGGGTTCTTTTTATAGTTATTTTATTCATCACTAAATTGATAAAAAAAGTTAAAGGTTAGAGGCTGACATATCTTTTAAAATACCGAAATGAGTAAAGATTAGGACACTAAAATTTTGTAAAAAAATTTACATCAATGATATGGTATTATTTTTTGTCACATAATCTTAAATAGTGTGGTCCCACTTTCAAAAAAGTAATAATTAAAATGAATGTCATCTCATATAGTGTAAATTTTTTGTATAAGATATTGGTATATCTGTAGCATTACTCAACATAAATAACATTAACCCCAATACCTGAAACCGATCTCTAATTTGGTTGGTGTTTGGTTTAACATACCCTTGCTCAAAATAAACCTAACTGATCACGAAAACCCGACTGAAACAATTATTAATATTACTATTATTATTATTTTTCCGTGCGTTTCCACTCCTAAATCTGAATAGAAATTCAAAAACTGAAGTAATGCTCAATTTATACTTTTCACCAACCCATTATGAAAATTAGAACCCAAAAATCGAAAAATCTGACCGACGTTCACTCTAGGCGCCCGCACTATGCCATGTCTATATGTTTGGTGACTTAAAAGAGTGAACTCCTGCCCTCTTACTTATGAAGAACGAACTTTCGCAACATATAGTATGATCAAACGGGAGCGCCAGTCTTGTTTAAGCTGGTATCATGGTTTTTGTAAAGGCCATAATACATTTATCCACTAAAAATAATTTGCATTTATTTCTGTGAACCTTCCTAATACGTACGTACTAATATTGACCTTTTTAATTTTTTAATATAAAAAAATATTCAGTGTCCTCTAACTGCACGACCAAGTCAAAGAATTCTACCATTGGCTGCAGGACTAGCTAGTGGAGTGAGACTATTAATTCATTTCTAAGAGTGGACCTCAAAAATTCAGAAATAAAAACAACCTAATTTCTTGATAAGACATTTAAAAACCCTCGCTAGTTGATAATTTGACACATATAAATACTTTCATTGACTTATATATATACACGGCCGATTTCTCAATATGTATTATTTTTCATTATTACAACTATATATTAGAAGTGCTCTTCACAGATCTAACTTGATTGATTAATTAGCACATGTGCAACTTCAATATTGAAGTAAAGTTTAAGATTTCGCACTCTTCAATATAGAGGATATTCTTTTTTTTTTTTTTTTTTTAATAAAGTAAGCTTTACGGCGATCAGTTGCGGACTATTATTTCGATGTTAATGTTAGGAAAAAGTTGGAGACTTGAAACACGTAAAGAAGTACGCTTTCTTTAAAGCGATATTTGCCCCCTCTCCGTAGAGATTGCTTTGGGTTTCAATAGCAAATAGCTCTCAGGATATGACAAGCCTCACGTAAATTTCCAGTAAGCAAAACTAGAAATTTTACATAAAGAACATAAGAACTTAGTTGAATATCTGGTAAAGAAAGAATAGAGAAAAAACTGAGACAAAAGGAAAATTCATTCATAAACGTTTTCTGATTTCCCTTAATATAGACTCAATGGCATCCATTCATCAACAGATACAACTCTTGATACAAACAGTTGTTATTTTATTGCTGCTATATCAGAAAAGTCACATCTTTTTAGAAAAGTCACATCTTTTCAGAAAAGTCACATCTTTTTCAGAAAAGTCACATCTTTTTCAGAAAAGTCACATCTTTTTGAAAAGTCACATCTTTTTGCACTTATAGTTAAACAATTCCAACAATCCCCACTTTTTTTAAATATAAGTGCAAAATATTTTCCAGATATCAATAATGATGTTTATGAATAGAGTAAAATATCTTTCGATTTGAATTTTACCTTAGTGTAAGTACCACAAAGTATAAGTCGAAATTTCTGGTAGCTTTAAACTTTGAACCATCTATTCCTTTGACAAAAACCGGTGATACTACACACATAAACACCCATATGTTCTTATATTCTACACAATACTCGCTTAGCACTTTTAATGGCCATGTGCTCATCCTGTTTTCATGAACTTTTAAAAAGTAAACTCCATAACTCTTTTGAGGCGGCACCACCTCAAAGCTCACATAGGTGAAGTTCTTCCAGTATCCTTGTTACATTTAAAATACTTGTCTTATACACTGAACTTCATTAAGAGTTTTATCAAACTCATCCCTCAGACTGTAACAACCAGTACTAGTCATCCTAGACAGGGCTATATTAATTTAGTACTGAATACCCTTCACTTATCAATGACTTGTTTGTACCCTTTGAACCTTAAATTACTCATTTCGTAATGTTAGGTAGGGTTGCCATCATTGGTGAACTTTATTCAAGGAGTTTGAGCCCCATCTCTCTAGATGTTGATCTAACCAAATCTCTTGTAAGAGGTTTTGTGAAAGGATCTGCAAGGTTATGACTTGATTTCACAAATGTGAGAGAAATAATTCCATCTTTGATTAATTTCCTCACATAGTCATGTCTTAAACTGATATGTCTAGACTTCCCATTATATATTTCACTATACGCACGCGCTAGAGTAGCCTGACTATCACAATGTATAGAAATCGCAGATAAATTATTTCCAATTAATGGGATTTCTAGAAGAAGATCCCTAAGCCACTCAGCCTCATTCCCTGCTGCTGCTAAGGCAACAAATTCCGATTCCATTGTTGAATGGATAATACATGTTTGTTTCTTAGATTTCCAAGAAACTGCGGCTCCTCCAAGAGTAAACACCCATCCTGAGGTAGACTTATTGTCTCCTACACTCGATATCCAGCTTGCGTCTGTATATCCTTCTAAAATAGCAGGGAATTTAGAATATTGTAAACCAAGATTTTTTGTTTTGAGAAGGTAGCCATAAACCCTACTAATGGCTTTCCAATGCTCAACACTTGGATTGCTAGTAAACCTACTTAGTTTACTAACCGCGAATGCTATATCAGGTCGTGTACATTGCACCGTATACATCAAACTACCAATAGCACTAGCATATTCAATTTGAGCCACCTCTCTTCCATCATTCTTTACAAGTTTTATGCTTGGATCAAAAGGAGTATTAGCTTCCTTAATTTTAAAATGACTGAACTTGTTCAACATTTTTTCAATGTAGTGGACCTGGGTTAAAGTGTAACCCTCACTATTTTGAATCACCTTGATACCCAGAATTGTATCGACTTGTCCAAGGTCTTTCATCTTGAATGTGGAAGATAGAAACCTCTTTGTTTCTATTATGCCTTTCATATCATTGCTAATGATCAACATATCA
>JXTC01000048.1:800414-813618 GCA_002914845.1 Trema orientale
AATTAATTACATTAATTTAATGAGGACATATTCTGCACCATAATGGACGAAATATTATCTTGATTCTGCTTATACACCTGTAAAAAAATCATTATACAAGATTTGAGGTAATAAAGAGCAAGAATCAATCTAAATATGGAAACTTAATCAAAGGAAAATTGAGATAAAATATCTCAATTAATTAGGTCCATCTTAATCACGAAAATCAATCAGCAATAATCCCTATTATCCTTCTAGAAATGTTTAATAAGAAAAATTTGGCCAAAAGATATAAGAACAAAAAGTTTTCAAAATTGGATTTTCGGCCTGTGTAAATCCGTTGCGAGCAATCCTGTAAATCTATTACAACAAGTATTTTACAACATCAGCAGACCTGTTGCAACAACTTGTTAGTTTTCTCACAACAACTTGAGTTTATTGTTTTTGCCAATTGTTTGCCAATACAGGTCAACACCTTGGACCTAACACAACTATCGAAAACTAGCATCAACAAAAGAATTCCCTCCTTTGTAACTATGAAAAACATGAAAGGTCTCAAATATATCGTCTGGCGATAATTAAGCCAACGAAATAGTCACTACCAAAGAACGCAAACATAACAGATTAACAATTGACACAGAAAGATTAACACAGAAAGAGTCAATCATCTTAAGCCAAAGATAATGCCAATCTTTATTCCAAGCATAATTAATAGCATTCATATCTACTAACAACCTAGCCTCAAACACAAAACAAGTGCCCAAAGGAATGGAAAAATAACCCAACAGGTAAATGCATGTATATGAAAAAAGTCCACAAACTAATAAAAATGGACCTTATATCTTTGTTAATTTGTGTGCGCACGATCCATAAATTCTTATTACTAGTTTCCTACATATATATTGTTAATTAACAAAAAAAGCCACAATTCAAAAATGCATGACAACCCGAGGCTGAGTCAGTGGCAGAACGAGTATTTCACAAAAATGGAAACACCAAAATTTAATTTAAAAGTTTCAAAAATTTATAAATATTTGTAATGGCCTCTAAAAATATTTAAGTAAAAGTAAACTCACATTAAATGCATCACCTTTTAAACGTAGATTGGAATAATAATAATTGTTCAAAGTTGTGTATCAAAATATCTATCACACATCAATAGTAGACATAATTTATATAGACCATGTCCAATCTTGAAATAAAACTTATATAACCATAAATAAAATTCTAATTCCTACTTAAGTCCAACATCCACAAACCTAGTAAGAATTACAAAAGTAAAATAATTACTAGTAAACTTCAAAATCACTAGCTAAGCCTCCTTATCTAAGTCACACCGAATACCACCTAAGGGAAAGGAAGAAGGGTGAGCTAACACCCAGTAGAGAAACGATCACGAGTTTTTATAATAAACAATATATTTATTTAATTCCTGCATGATTAGTTTTCTCATTCCAAACACTTCACAAATACCAGTTTCTCAAACAGATTTATCAAAATCTATGTTCACAGAACTCATATATCAAAACATATTCCAAAACCACAGTACATACCATCCAAGTCTATCACAAATGTACTAACTATTGCCTAATTCTATAATGCCTAGGTTCTTGACATACGTGAGTTCCGTATCATCTATATGATGAACGTGAGTTATTCCAGTGTTCAATGGGACACCATGATTCTAACAGTCGAGTGAGATAATATGCAATGCAAGTTTGTGACATGATGTGGATATGTACATTTTGTGATTAAATCAATAAATCAATTATGCAGTGATTCTCATTCATTCAAAATCACTTTAAATCAAATCATATTTTCGTAATATTTAAATCATGAAATTTAAATTAATCAAAATCAATTCAAATCATTTATGATAAATTAAAAGCAAGTGATTGGGTCCTACATCAATTGAGTGTAATAATCCTCTATAAAAGTTTGTATAAATTTCTGTGAGTCATTTGGAAGTTCGTTAGATGAATTAGTGACAAAAACAACTTAATTGCTTCAGAAAATCACTTTTCCAACGAAGTCTCGAATAGGAAAACAGATATCACCATTGAATTTCTATTGTCCAAAATAGCAAAGTTAGACATATAATTCGGCCTAATTGGGTTCCGAGCCGAAACTCGGCCCATGGCATGTAAAACGAGACTAGTCATCGTGCCTCGAAATTCGTGCCATCTCGAAATATATCGATATTATATGTCAAAATTCAACTCTCGGCCTCACTCAATCTGATTGTGAGGTCGAAATGAAGTTTCGAGGCTCCAAATCTTAAACAAGTTTTTAAATCCAAAAGTTAAAAAAATACCACTTTTCCAAAGTATTTATAAAAATATCATATTTTTTGAATATATATAAAATTACCACTTTTCAGAAAATATTCAGAAAATACTAATATATTAGAACTATTTAGGAAAATATCATTTTTCAACTTAGCCCGAGGCCCTATACCATACTCTTGGCCCAATTCTTTATCAAATTAAAAAAATATCATTTTCTGGAAAGTATTTATATAAATACCAATATTCTGAAAATATTTATAAGAATATTTTTTATCCATAGACCCGAGTAAGGATGTCAATTTCACCGAACAGGGCAGTGCACCGGCCTGAACGGGGCGAGTTTTCACCGTTATAAATGGTGCGGGGCATGGGGCGGGGATTCTCTGATTAATATTTTACGGGGCAGGGCGAGCTTAGGATTGAATGCCCGCTCCGACCCCGCCCTGATTATATATAGATTATTTTTAAATTTATTTTTATATATACTAATAATTCAACTTTAAATTCCAAAAAAAAAAACCTAATAATATATAGTCATATACTAATACAATTAGAGTTCATAATATGCCGCACTCATTTTTTTACGATATTTGTTATCCTTTCTCTCTTTACCTCTCGCGTTCATTCTAAGACAACTTTTCAATCAATATTCAATATCAAAAATACTATACTGGAAGGTTAATACTTTTCTATCGTTGTCTATATTTTGGCTTTTTTTATTTGGGTTTATTAAAGTTTACGGTTTGTCTTTTGTGATCTGATGATAATTACCGTATGAGTGTGTGTTTATATGAATCTCTCTCAATTTATTTAGTAGGCCTATGAGTTTTATGAAAGACTTTTCATTATGGATTAAACAAACAAGTATATCCTCAACAAAATTAAAGTATTAGTATACATTTTAACATCATGTGTTCCTTACTGACTAAAAAAATCAGTCTGGCATTTTAATAAATTTTTATTTATCTTTTTAATATCACAAAATATATACACATTTTTTCGTCCTTTACTCAAAGGCTCAAATATTGGATCTGACTAAATAATTAAGAGAAAGTTAAGTTTTTGTCATTCATTTTACTTTGAAAGTTTGTTATGAATCATTATTATTATATAAAGAAACGATAGGTTAGTCGATTTTACCATCAAACAATAATTTATAGTCAATTAGATATTATTATCAGTTAATATCTAATTTTTTCTTTGTCATTATTTTCTTTTGGTATAAGTTTTCAATGACATATTAATTCTTTGGTAAATACTTGGCTATATAAGGATATGAGCTCTACTAATTATGTCAGTAGTTTTTGTTCCTAAACTGATTTTGTTTTATTTATTAGATTGGATATATGGAAATGGCTTCTGCTGATGAACAATTAGGGACCAAGTTAATGAGCAATCCCATTCTAGCAAATAAGGGCAAGAGCACGGTTGTAGTTGATGATGCTAAGGTGCAAAACCAACCTTTGAGCACTAGCACACCAATACTACTAGATAGTAGCACTCCAACAACACATGTTAGTAGCCTACCAGAACAAAAATCAAATAGCCCTACAGCTCTATGTGATGAAGAAATTGGAGAGAAAAGAAAGCGTAGATCTGTCGTATGATTGCATTTCAAAAGAAAGAAAATTGGTGGAGTTGAGAAGGCAATTTGTAAATATTGTCAAAGGTCCTTAGGTAGAGGCAGGAAGAATGGGACAAGGCATCTTCATGACTACTTCAAACATTGTCCTTTACGACAATAAAGAGATATAAAATAGTCATTGTTGAATCCTAAGAAGGATATTGAAGGGAAAGCTGTACTTGGGACCTATGACTTTGACCCTGAAATATCAAGAAAAAAGCTGGCATGTATGATCATTTTGCATGAATATCCTATTTCAATGGTTGATTATGAAGGCTTTAGAGAATACTCAAATAGCCTCCAACCCTTGTTCAAGGTCGTCACTAGAAATACCATTCGATTTGATATTTTTAAAATTTTTGAAGATGAGAAAAAGAAGACTATGAAATCGTTTGAGCACAACAAAAATAGAATTGCGATTACTACTGATATGTGGACAGCTAACAACCAAAAGAGAGGGTACATGATTATGACTACACATTATATAGATGATTCGTGGACCTTGAAAAGTCGAATCATGAGGTACATATATGCTTTTGTTTATAGTTTTTTTATGTACTATAATCGATTTATATAATAATTGTTCTCCATGCAATTTATAAATTATTCTATTATTTTTTTAATACATTTATGTATGTGCCATGTCCACATAATGCTCAGACGCTATCAGATGCATTGATCAACGGCTTGATGGACTAGAATGTTGATTGTAAGTTGTCTACTTTGACTGTTGATAATTACAATACCGATGAAGCTATGATCTCTATAATGAAGGATAAGCTTTCTGGTAGTGGATTGATGTTAGGTGGGGAACTCTTTCACATGCGTTATTGTACACATATTTTGAATTTGATTGTGAGTGATGGTTTATCTGTGATAGATGAAGGTATTGAGAGGATTCGTGATAGTGTTACTTATTGGACAGCAACACCAAAAAGAACAGAGAAGTTCGAAGAAACAGCTCGTCAATTACATGTTGATTGCAGTAAGATGATTCAACTTGATTGCATAACTAGGTGGAAATCTACTTACCTTATGCTTAGCACTGCTTATATGTACAAGAGTATCTTTGTTTGTCTAAAACAAAGAGAATCAAGTTATAAATGTTTGCCAACTGAAGAGGATTGGGTTAAGGCAAAAAATCTGTGTGACAAACTTATTTTGTTTTATCAAGTCACTGAGTTATTTTCTAGAACCAAATATCCTACTGCCAATCTCTTCTTTCGAAAGGTTTGTAAGATTAGATTGGCCATTTCTGAATAGCTCAAATCAAGTGATGATAATGTAAGGATGAGGGCATCGAAAATAGTAGAAATTTTTGAGAAGTACTGGGATGTAATTCATGGAATATTATCTGTAGCGACAGTTCTAGATCCACGGTACAAGATGAAGTTGATAGAATTAATATTACTTTCCTTAAATTTACGGAAATGAATGTTATAAGTATGAAATTAGTAGAGTTCGTGAAATTTGTTTTGATTTGGTGAAAGAGTACCAAACAAAGTGCATTATGGATGAAGGAACTAATCAATCTCATTATATTCCATCTTCTCTATATAATGTTGATGATCCATTATCTGGTCATGATATGTTTGTTAGTGTCATGTCTACTTCTGAGCAAATGAAGTCAGAATTGGAAAAGTACTTAGAAGAATTTGTTTTACCTAGGACTACTAATTTTGATATATTAGCATGGTGGAAGACAAATGGAATGAAATATCCCATCTTGAACTCCATTGCAAGAGACATTTTGGCTATTCCTATTTTTACTGTTGCATCGGAATCTTCATTTAGTACTGGTGGTAGACATATGAGTCCACATCGTAATAGGCTTCATCCAAAGACATTGGAAGCTTTAGTATGTACACAAGATTGGTTATGGTCTCAAAAGCCAGGTAAGCATTTTAGTAAACTAGTTAATTTTTTCACATTTTTTAGAGTTAACTAATAGTTCTTTTTTTAAATTTCTTTTCGGTACCTTCAGAGTCTAAGATTCTTTTTGGACAAGATACAGATACCGATGTGGTAAATAATATTATATTTATATATTTGAATTTCTTTATAAATATTTAAATTGATGTATATTATTTATCTTATTTACTTTACAGGATCCATTTTTTGTTTCTTTGGATTGAGTGCTGGAGGATCGAGGAAAGAAGCATGTTTGGCTTACTTTTAAGCACTGATGTTTCAATTCAATTGTTTGGAATAATATCTTTTAAGATGAAGAATAAGTTATGTAATTTTTCGGATTGAATATTTTATATTGGACAACTCTAATATGTTAAAGCTTTATTTAAATATTTATTTATAGCTATTTATATCTTTATAAAATTATAATTCTAATAGATTCGAGTTAAAATTTTAGAGTTTTTGATGGATTTAACTTCAATTTTTTTTTTTTATGTATTTAAACTTCTAAGGATTTGTGCTAACAAAGAAAATTTTTAATGGACTTAATGGGGACATCGATACACTGATGGGGAAACCGTACCCCAACGGGGATTCCCCAAAATCGCTCCGCAACAAATTAAGTAGTAAATGATGCATGGATGGTATTATGAAATAATAACGGGGATGGGGATGGTTAATATCCGATCCCGTCCCGCCCCGCCCCGTTGACATCTCTAGACCTGAGGCCCAAATGGTTCAATATTTATCATGGTTACAAAAATACCATTTTCATTTGAATTGGGTTACAAATACATCAATTTTCCATTTTATTTATCAAAAAATGACATGCTTCTAAACTTGGTCCAAGGCCCATTATCAACCTTATCAGATTTTTGGCCTAACAGTAAGTCAGATTTCAAAAATACCTTTTTTCTATTTTGGACTTACAAAAATACCAATATTTCTTTTCGAAATTTCTCATAAACTGAATCTTAATTCCATACAACTCAATTACTCCTTTTTATACCTTAATTCACTTAATCTTCTTACAAAAGTTCATGGAGTTTAGTTGTCAGCAAATGGTCGAGTGAGGTTCGGCATCGACCTATGAGGCTTGCACTTGTTGGTGGTGGTAAGAAACGACGACGAACGGTTTTATATTTATTGGGTACGGCTACAGAGGAATATCATTTTCACAGCTCTTACTTATGGCTATGTGACTTGATGGATGATGATGGCCAAATAGTGACTTAAGAGAAAGAGAGAGGTCGTGCGAGTTTGGTGTGGTGGTGCTTGGACCCGAACAAAGAAGAAGATGAAAATGGAGATGGTGAGTACTTGGAAGAAAGGTGATGAGGCAAGTGATTGAGAGAAAGGAGATAAGTAAAAAGAAAGAAAAAGAAAATGATGAGAGGGGATGAGAGTCGGCGCTGAAGGTGCTTGTGGGAGAAGTCGGCACCGTATATGTTTGCTGGGGAAGAACGAACGTGAACAACTCTTCTTCTTCTTTCTCTCTTTTCTTTTTTTTTTTTCCTTTTTTTAATAGGTAAAATACCCAAAATACCCTTTAAAATAATGGGTTTTTACATGGCATATATGCAGGAAAGTAAATATTAGGGAAATAAAATCATGTACATTGAATAAACTATTATTGGCTCATTCTTTGTCTCCAACTGCGCAAGCTAATAAGTCAAGTGGAGCTTGTAAAATAAGGACTAAGTTATGGGTCTGAGTAGGGCTATCTCAATATGAGTTGAGGCCCAAGCTAAAATTTATCATAGGGCCTTTTTTATTTTTTGAAGGGGCTCTATAATTTAAATTTTGATTTTTCTACTTAAAATCTATTTTTCTAGCTTTCTGAGATGCAAAATTATTAATTAATTCAAGATTGGCTAATATATCTTTTTCTATAGATAATATAACTAAGCTATTCAATCTTTCTTATGACATTATAAATCTAAGATAAGATTTCAATATTTTTAATTTAGAAAAGCTCCTTTCTGCAGAAGCAACTGTTATTGGAATGGTTAATAATACTCTATAAGCAATAAAAGCATTTGGAAAGGAATATACTTTTCTTATGTAATCAAGTTTTTCAATTAGGTTAATCTTTTTCATTTGGAAAATTTCTCTTAGTACTCTTAGTTCAGAAAATAAATCTAAACCGTCAATATCAGAATCATCACCATGTTTTAGCACATACTCAAGATTAAGACAATAACTTTTTAGATCATCATCATCTAAGGATTTAAATTTTTTAAAATCAAATAAAACTCCAAAAATATTTTCGTATATTTTAAACTGTTCAAATCTACTTTTAAGAGAAGAAATTGCTTGATCTATTATATAAACAAAATAATTAATTCTGAAAGACTCCTCAGCAGATTGTATTATTCTTTCATCATTAAAATTCTCATCAAATTATCTTTTTCTATGAATTACTCGCTTTTCATTAAATTTAGGTTCTATTTCCATTTCATTTATAATTTCTTTAGTTGAATTCATAGCTGATGTAAATCCAATTTCTCTATACTTTTCGAAAAATGAAATAAGACATTCCAATTGGTCTATAGCAATATCAATTTGCATATCTGCATTTTGTAAGGTCTTACTAACTGAGTTGACAGCAAATAGTATATCATACCAAATAGTAATACCCAATAAAAATTCAAAATTGTCTAACTCATACAATGCTAGACAGTTAGTTTTGCTTTTTATTTTAGGATCTTCACTAGTTTCAGCTAGTGCAGCAAAGCATCTCTTATTTTTGGAGCTTGAAACTTAATTGCTTTAACACGTTCAATATAACTTTTCCGACATGTTTGTGACAATGATTTGACAGTCAAATTAGATATATTATTTTGTAGTATTTTCCATCGTTTTGGTGAAGAAGAGAATAATGTATATATACGTTGCAAAACTCAAAAAATGTTATAGCTCTAGGATAAGACGTCGCTATATTGTAAATTACAAGATTAAGATTATGACAACCACAAAGTGTATAAAATGCTCTAGCATTTATATCCAATAATCTTTTTTGTATACTTTGTTGCTTCTCTTTCATGTTAGATCCATTATCATATCCTTGTCCTCTTATATCACTAATATCAAGTTCAAGGTTTTTAATTATATTTAAAAGTTCATTAAAAAGATCTTTTCCTGATATATCATCTACTACTAGAAATTCTAAAAAATATTCTTCTACTTTTATTGGACTTGTTGCAATATTTACGCATCTCAAAATAAGAGATATATGTTCTTTATGACTTGCATCTGGAGTACAATTAAGTATAACTGAAAAATATTTTGCATTTTTAATTTTTTTAACTATTGTATTTTTAACTTCAAGAGATAACATTTGTATTAACTCATTTTGGATATTATGCCCAAAATAATGATTATGAATTTCTCCATCTTGTATACGTCGAATATGTTCTTGTATTATTGGATTAAATTCAGCAATGATTTTAATTAGACCTAAAAAAATTTCATTGCTATGTTGATATATCTTCTCAATCGTTCCACAAAAAACTAAATTATTTTTAGCTAAATTCTTAACAACATCAATTATTCTTATTAGAACTTTTTTCCAGTATTCCTTCTCCCTATTAATCTTTTCTTGAATATTTTTGTCAATTGTCTTATTCTTTGACAGCGTTAATTCTAAATCTGTAACGTCCCGAAATTTCAACATATACGTACGTAGCTTTTGATATGCAAGTTTTGACAAATTAAAAGGTATTAACCTTAATATAAAAATGAAAAACTAGGAAATTTGATGGGCGAATAAAAGCTTCTTAGTTTTGTTAATAAAAAAATGGAATCTTTTCTCTTTTTTTCCACCGATAATAGATATAAATACATATACATTTTTAAACGATACTGAAAAATAGACAAGTATCCAAAAATTACTTCAAGTATGTTTATTTATAGTAACAACAAAACATAGCCTTGCACCCCACAGTTTGTCAAAATATCTATATACACAACCAGGGTAGGAGTCTGGCGTCTATCTTCATGATTGAGTATCAATCAACTACAATGTAAGAATTTTGTGAGTGATGACTCAGTAAGTAGCATTATGCATAACTTTCTTATGAACATTTCAAAACAATCTTAACTTAACATGGGCCCTTTGTGTACTACACTACCTGGTCAGAACAGTAGACCTGTCACTGAGCTGCATAACATAACATATTATAGGTGGCCACAATGTAGGTAACATGGAGAGTTTTATATGAAAACTTCATTAACCTCAGTGTACATCAGTGGTTATCCCCATGCTACTAACATATTGATCCACACTAGGATCTAACTCGTTAAGAGTACACTTTTCATATATTTGGAACGTCGGCCCGCCACGTTCTGTGTCTACCCTAACCTTCCAAGCAACATAGTACACAAAACTTTTCTTTTTCTCTTTTCTTCAAAAATCAAGTCTTATATATAAAACATATTAAATAACGTAGCTTATTAAACTAAAAATATTTTATGTCATACGTGCAATGATATGTATGCATTTTATCGAAACAAGTAACAAAAAAATAACGTAATTAATATATTTCATATAATTTTCCTACATTGCAGGTGAAATGTTACTTACCTCGATTCCGAGCTTTATACCTCTTCTGTTCGTGAAATGCTCTTTACTCAAAGTACAATTGGTATATTCCTATTATTTTAACAATTTACATGGAATGTTATAGAAATTATTATCTTATGCTGTCTAAATACACTAATGCTTTATCTATTCCTACGAAGGAACTACAAAGATTAAAAATTAATACGATTAATCCAACTAAAATGAAAGCGCAAAAGAATATGCAGATAATAAATGATCATGTCTTGCTTTAAAATTTTTACTTTCAAATAGATTCAATTTATGAATTAAAGTAACTCTAATTTCTATGTGATAGTTGTCTAATTAAAATTATAATATAAATTGCATGCTAGAACAAAATTCGAAAATGTTTTCTTATCAAAATCTATTATGTGAGAGACAATTTCAATACCCACTACCAATTCTAATTAATTAATAATTATTTCCTTCTTTTTAGTTCTAGTCAAATAAATATATATATATATATATATATATATATATATATATCCACATTAATTAAACAGTAGGAATGCGTATTAGTAAACTATTATAAATTTATTTCTATGAATGTTGACATATCATATATCTACGAAGTAATTAAACAGTTAATATTGAAATACGTATTCTACCACTCATTTGACTGAAACTTTCTTTTTTTTTTTTTTTGTTACTTATACATATATATAACAACAAGTGTAGTTGTTGAAACAAGTCAATCATATATCCACAAATAATAACAAGACTACAATGGCCAACTATGTATCCTATAGCAACTTCTGTTTAGTTCGTAAACATTTAATTTTGATATATATATATATATGTGTGTGTGTGAAATATCTAAATTAGACCTCAATTGCCAAATCCAACTTCAAAAATATAAATACATAATCAAGACACTTAATTACTTTTAACATAGAAAGTCCCAAATATTTGGGGTGTTACTTTAAAGTTATGTAAAAGTAAAAACAAAGTCCTTAAAAAAATATTGGAAAATTTCATTTAAACTTAGATATATATTAATAAAACTAAAGCTATTTTAGGGGTTTAACTAACTAAATTACGTGAACCTTATTTTCCTGTATCATATATGTGATGTTTTCAATCAAATTATCAATTAAACAATACTTAACTTGAACTGTCAAAAATAATTCTCATAACAACAATTAGGACTTTCCAAAAGGAACTTATATGCATGACTAGGTGAGACATATTAATAAACATATATGAGTATCAATCTGGTATATATATCGTATAAAACATTCTGCTAATAAAGAAGAGACCCAACAATATATCATAATTAATATATATTTTTCTCTTTTGTATATACACAAATATAAAATTTAGTCACAAAATTATGTTCATTCTTAACATAGGAAACCAAAGCTAGAAAGAAATACATCATGAATTGCTATAATAGTAATAAGGAGATTACCTCAAAATTGCCTTACATGTACATATATTAGATGCAAGAATATGACCAGAAACCCAACGCCAACTGCATTCAAAAGACTTTAGATCATGGTAATAGGCATAGAAGTATTAAGAGAAGTGAGATTGTTAGTGGGATAGAGAAAAATAAAATCTTGAATATAACATGAAAAAAAGATTTACGTTCTTTGGCTTTTTATACACTTAGCCAAAGTCTTATCAGAATATATATAACACATAAGACAAGTATATTTTCACAATTAAATAATATTAATGAGAATATAATTTTTCTAACTTAAATATCTTACACGTTGCACATGAAGACATGATGCTAGAATAGATAAGGATAAGAACTTGCTCCTGTCATCTAACTAAACTAATGCGATTAAATTACATATATAGTTCTAATCATATAACAATCATATATAGCTAACTACCCCTTATTCACCGAAAAAAAAAATTAGATCCTTCTCGAAAGTTTCTGAACATATATACATTAAATGGAGGACTTACTCTTCCATTTCCAAAAGCCTGACTTGATTCTTTTTTTTTTAAATTAATACCCTATATTAAAATCTAGCAATCAGCCTTTGTCTTAATATTAACCCATGAACATAGAACTCATGCAAAACAAAACATGTATAAGATTGTTACTAGTAGTAGGTAAAAGAGAATCAAATCACTTATCTAAAATGAATAAATAATTGTCACATATTTGCATTATAGTCATAAAGTAACATAAAGACACATCCCAAAACGATGGCTATCATAGTTATATTAAAAATATTCTAAAGTATCAATCAATTAAAATAATGAAACATATATCTAATAGTAAAAGAAAGATGTCCCACATTATATAATAATTATTATAATCATTTCTAATTTAATTTTGTTAATCAAATATTTCTAATCAAATTGTGGTATATACTAAATATCCATGAAAGAATAATTAACTTAATACACATTAAATTTGTGCTAATGAGAATATATTGGACATTTCACTATAAAATAACTTAAAATATTGAGGATAATAATCATAAATTAATATTTCAAATATTCAAAATAATATGCAAATAAAACACAATATTAAATATCATGCAATCATGCTATTATTAACTCTTTAAATTATGTCAGGAGCTGTGTGTTACAAAATCAATCCAAGCACTCATGTTCGTTATATGCTCATTAGTTGTTTCGTAACTTTTAAGTTTACTACTAAGATTTTTCCAATCATTGGATCCTTCGTTACTTAATTGACTTGTGCTATGTTTTGTATTAAACAACTTACAACAAAAATAATATACTTTATTAAAATCTTTTGAATAAACTAACCATTTTCTATCATGTGTTTCTCCATTCGATAGTTTTCGTATATAATGTATAGTAGAGAAA
>JXTC01000048.1:813687-841368 GCA_002914845.1 Trema orientale
TCTTTTGAATAAACTAACCATTTTCTATCATGTGTTTCTCCATTCGATAGTTTTCGTATATAATGTATAGTAGAGAAATGTCTAGAATTTTCGTCTTTTGGAAATTTTATATTATTTTCTCGAATTGGACCTTTTTCTACTAATAAGTCTCTTAACTTACCTTCAATAATATTTTTCTATGTTCCCGGGTCAAAAATATTTCGAGGAATGTTATGTAAATTTTGATTAGGATCTTCAATTTCTTCATTTATTTTAGACTCTTCCAGATTTTCTTGACATTTTTTACTTGTGTTTTCATCATTTTTATTGTTTGTAAAAAAATTATCAAAAGCACCTTTTTGAGATTCAATCAGTTTTTCTACTCTCTTTTTTTCCCTTAAGTTTTTCATACTCGGATTCATATTTTCTATTAGACATTCTAATTATTAATAATAATTAAACTACGTAGAAAATAAACATCCTAATAATAAAATTACAAAAATATAATATCTAACAAAGAAAAACTATAAAACACAATGAAAAATGTAATTACTAATTTAAATTTCACAAATAATGAAATAAAATAAATAAATCAATTAAAGATTGAACCTGGAGGATGGAATCGGACGTAAAAAGCTTGATTGATCCTCTTTTCCACCTTAAAAAAATTGATAGAATTTTGATATTATGATAAAACATAGAATGAGAGACAGAGGGAATTAAAGAGATGAGATTAGAGAATTAATGAGATAAGTGAGAGCATTTTTTTTGCTCTGCCGCTGCATAAAACAGACTATAAGGGAGAATGGGTGAGTTTGAACATTAGAGCTACACTCAGTTACTCACTCTCGTTTTTTGTGAGTGCTGTATAGGTGTAAGTTTTTTTTTTTCGCTTGAAGTATTGGCTGAACATTTTATGCATTTTTTTTTTTTTAAGATTAGGACCAACAAAACATATTATATGAGTATTATAGGTGTAGCAGCTATAGCCTTAAAAAATAATTGTTAGTGCTGTGTGTGGCCCACGTATTTTTTAAAGGAAAAAAAAAGACTTAAATAGTTAAAGCTGCTAAATGAAATAAAAGGCCTATTTACGTTAATTTTTCCCTTCTAGTGAGTCTTGTCTCTCAAGAGGCCCTAGGCAATGGTCTTAGTGGCCTACCTTTGGAACTGACCCTGGGTCTGAGACTCTGAGTCAACTCTCACATAGAATGGGTCACGAGACTCTGAGTCAACTCTCACATAGAATGGGTCACGAGACTCTGAGTCAACTCTCACATAGAATGGGTCATGGGTCTGAGACTCTGAGTTAACTCTCACATATTTTGTCATGAGTCTCATGACCCAGTCTGAATTAGGTTCTCAATCAATAGCAAGGTACTAGCCAGGTGACCAAGTCTTCAGTTGAGATGAGCATTACATATGTATATAAGTGGTAATCGATCGAGAGTGGTAAGTTTAGGTTACTGGCCTGTAGAATTAGATAGAAATAAATCTAATATGCCCTAGTCTTTTTCTATATTATGCATATATACATATATAAATATATATTATATTGTTGATATTCTGTGTGTGTGTATATATTTGCATGTATTCCAATTGATTATGTATGCTACGTACGTTACGCGTAACGTTTTGGAACCGTACCTTAGTTGCAGCTAGATATAATTTTGTCCTACATATGGTAATGGTAAAGAATAAATGATTAATTATTGATCCCTAAACTATTAGAAACTTTTATTTAGATCTTTAAACTTTAAATTTTGTAGTTTTAGTTGTTAAAATGTTAAAAATGTTTCACATAAGTGTTTAGACATTTTTTCCATTAATATTGGTCTCTAAGCAAAATTTCATTAATTTGTGTCCTTATATATTACATATAAACTATTAAAAAGGACTAAAATGAAATGATTGTAATAGTTTAAGGACCACACAATTAATGAGAAAGTTTAAAATTTGAGAACCAACATAAGACTTTGGAAATAGTTTAAGAAGCAATAGTATTATTAATCCTATGATATAAATAAGAAAAAACATCTCAAAATGACCTTGTATTTCATAACTTTTTTACGAAATTTTTTATTTAAAGAAACATGGAAAAACCTCTTTGAATTTAATGTTTTTTATTACAAAAAACTCCTAATTTGACTATTTTTTAAATTTGACTTTCTCTTATCATCAAAATTAGGAAAATTGATGAAAATCACAAAATTACCCTTATTAAATAGTAAATTTAGGCAAAATAAATTTATAAATTGTCTATGCTAGTTTTTAAATAATCTTAAGTGATAAAATAGTTTCCAAATAATTATCTATATATCTAAACACAAAGTAAAAATATAATATAAACCTAAATCTACCATCCAGTAAGGATAATTTTATCATTTATTATTAATTTTCTCAATTTAGTTTATATAAGGAGTTCAAATTTCAAAAATGGTTCAATTATAAAGCTTTTCGTAATAAAAAAATCATATTCAAGAAGGTTTTCCATATTTCTTAATACATAGGAGGTTGCATAAAAAAGTAGAAATATAAAATGTTTTCTCTATAAATAATATGACTGATAAATTATAGTATAATGTGAAAATTGCAAATAGTTTCCAACAGCTCAACGTCCATTTTAACTCTTTGAGAAAAGGAAGGACTCCAAACTTTATTAAATATAACTCGATCAACATACATAAAGTTTATTATAGTGTGATAATTACTAATCAAAGTAAGTCAATATTGTATATACATGCCAGTCGAACCCAGACTTTGACTGATGTTATGTGATCTTAAATCTACATTATTAGTCTACACCAGGAAAAGAAAATCAACAATTGAGGTAAAAGCATTAGGTTGCATATGTACTTTTCTGGTCAAAGTGCGACCTCTCCCGAATTAATAAAGTGCGACCCGCAGAAAAGGATACTCAATCCTCTTCGAATGGGTAATCTACGTGAAAGGGAAACAAGCCTTTGGGTAGAGAACAAGCAGTCCATTTAGTAGCTATTACCTAATTTTGTATTGTTACCCGAAATTATATTTTCTGATTATGTACTTTTTCGTCATCACAATTGGGAAACAATGAGCCACCCTTACCTATATAAAGGGGGCTCAGTCTCATTATTGATCACAACATAATTACCTTACAATTACTTCACTATACACTCTCTGTAATTTTCTCTTTGCTCTCACCTTGAGACTTAGAGAAACTCTTGTAATTCTCCAGAAAATAATGAAGAACAGTGGACGTAGGCTCATCTTTTTTGGACTGAACCACTATAAATTCTTGTCTCTTTATTTTACTTTATTATCCAATTCGTTTCACATAAAAGCTACATCTCGCAATTTCCTAAATTAATTGTTGACAAAACTTTCCTCAACAACTGAAAATGATTAATTGGCATCTATATCATGACTATCCTAGGAAAAACAAAATGAAATATCTATCAGGGTTTGCATTTTGCACCATTAGAGCGTACAGTATAGGGAAAATGCTAAACGTTAAAAAGGAAAATTCTCATTCACATGTGCTTATGTAGACCATTCATTTAATTGTAGCAAAAGAACAAATTTACGCTGATATATATTAATTTATCATGACGAACCGAAAAAAAATGTAGAGATATATATTTTATTAAGACTTTCACTCTTTCTCTTATGTGCTAGTTTTTAAATTGAAGTAGATTATTTTCAAAAATGGTTTTTTTTTTTTTTGGACGGAGGGATTTTCTTTTTAATTCTCTATTAATAGAGAAATCACTTTTGACATTTAGATTTCAATATAAATAGTTATAATTAAGTATATAGGAACGATATCTAATATGCATTAAATGACAATATTTATTTTTGTAGCCATTAGATTGAAATTTAACGGTCAAAATTAGATTTTCTATAGAATATTTTTTTTTTTGAAATTTCTAAGGAAATCTTAGGATTTCTTTTTTCATCAATTAATTTTTCTTTGAATTTTAATTAATTCCTATCAAATAAATCATTCTTGACCATTTAAACTAGGGGAATTATATATATTATGACAAAACTGCCGTTAACAGTGTTATGATCTGATCTTATAAATTGAATACTAGCTAGAAATATAAGTATTAATTCGCGTATGTAACGTAAGCTCAAAACAATATAAGAACAAATTTGTTATTAACTATATGGATTATCTCCAATTAATTAGCTGACTGGAAGGGTTAGATTTCCTCCAATGATCATTTCTCTTAAAAAATTTGTTACAAGAGTTAAAGTAGCACACATTATTCCTGTAACTGTTGTATGTACTTGTATATATGTACATGGATATGAAGAATAGAATAAGTAAATCTCAAATTGGCAGAAAGTAAAGCCTTGCACATACGCATGAATGAGATCTCAATTTGTGGTACAATATATATATATGGATAATGCTACGTGTACCAAAATTTTTACTAAATTTTTAATACCAACACATGTAGTATGTGAGTTGGCAATATCACACGTGTTGGTATTAAAAATTTAATACAAATTTTGGTACACCTAACATTATTCTATATATATAGGATTTGGCTTCTTCTTTTTTTTTCCTTTTTTTTTTGTACTGTTTATCATATTGAAGGTCAATGAGCCTTATTGACCAAGTTGGAGCGCAAGTGTCAATTAAGTTTGGTTGTTTGCACATTAACTAATATTTCAAAAGAACAACAAATTCCTAATCTATTCATACAAATACAGCTGGACTTTTTCCGTGTCCCCAAGCTTCTTAATTTTCAGAAAGTAATGAAGTCACACCAATCAGAAATTAAAAATAAAAAAATAAAAACAAAAACAAGTAAATGACAACTACCAAATTTCATGAGCATTTAGAAACGCTAGCCGGTATATTGGTTGATAGTTTAATTACAATTAAATATATACATACACATCTCCATTGACTTCACTAATAAATTTCGAGTCAATTGCATATAATATATATGGGTACTAATCCGGTAGGTATTTTTTTTTTAACCTATATATAGGTATTATTTCGGTCAATGAAAATTTATCATGCACATTTTTTTATATTAAAAAATAAGAGAGAAAAAAAATATTAATGATTAGGAACTAATAGGTATTTTTTTTTTTACTATGTGTACGTATTAAATGATGATCTAACGGCTATAACGATACTATTTCTCTTTCTTATTTTTTATTATAAAAAAATATGCATGATAAATTTCCATCGGTCAAAATGATACCTATGTATAGATTAAAAAAAAAAATACCTACTAAATTGGTGCCCATATATATATATATACACGCGCACGCCCTTATATATATATATATATATAGAATATAGTCTTCAATTACAAACTACCTCTATACAGGAAAAAAAATAAAGTTCAATTAATTCAAGTCCAAATATATATGGAAGAGCTACGCCGGGCAGCGATTGCTTATTACAATAACAGCTCTCAAGAATTTCAATGCAATTCATACAAATTCTTCCAATCCATGGACATTAACCAAGATGGCCGAATCAGCTTTGGCGAGTTCTGTCATTTCCTCCACTCGAATGGCTACAACTCGGTTGACCACGGCTGGTTCGTGCAACTTATCGCTGGCCGCGACCATCACCGCGGCCTCGACTTCTGGGATGTCCTCACATTCTACTACGTCCTCAAGACAAGAGGCGTCTGGTGCCGCTGCTGCCACACCCAGCAGCACGGCCTCTATTTCACCTGCGTCGGCTGCTTTGATGTCGAGGGCTGCCCTTCCTTCGATCTTTGCTCCATATGCTATGCCAGAGGCAACATCCATCATGACCACGCCGGGGCCCTCTTCTTGGACAGCTTCGTCTTGCTCCGAAGCAAGAAAGGGATGTCGCCGAGAGAGGATTTCACTCAGGTGCGTGTAGGGTTGTTCCTAGGCAACCAAATTTGTAAAGGGGGGATAGTATTACTTTTATACTTGTATTTTGACATATTGTTTAGTTTATATCTTATGTTTTTGTTATTATCACCATTGACCTTTAGATTTAAAATTTGTTACAAATTTATATCCTGACACTAATTTAGAGTAGTTAATTTACTAAAATGATTTAATAAACTTATTTTCAAATCAATTTTTATACAGTTTATTTTTAATTTTTCAAACGTCATCTTGGTAAATTAATTGCTCTAAAATAGTGTTAGGGTATAAATTTGTAACAGATTTCAAATCTAAAGGTTAACATTGATAATAACAAAAACACAAAGTATAATTTGAATAAAATATTAAAATATAAGGTATAAAAATGATAATGTCTCATTTGTAAAGTGGACTGATATTGTATAACTAATCATCGATTTAATCTTTTCATATAAACTATATTAATTTATTGATTTTTTTTTTAAATAGTAATGCTAGTAGATGCCCAATGCCCCATAAAGTGTTCCACTATTAGTGGACCATCATAATTAACAAATTAGGTTCTATTCGGGTTTCATTTAAAGTGTAATTATGATCTTCCAGTAACAGAGTGAAAACGCTGGGCAACTTAACATGGCCAATAGTATTGCTTTAATTTTTTTTAATGGGCTCTAAAAATAATTAGGTCCCATTTGGATACACTTCAAATTTTAAGAGATTAGAGTGAGTGTTTTGTTTATTATTATTATTATTATTATTATTATTATTTGTTTTTACACTTCCTTTTAATAAGTATGTTTTCTTTACTTAAAATAGGTCCATGATTCAGTCATTTGGCCACTCTATTTTTCTTTTTTTGTTTATAAAAGCTGAAAGAAAAAAAATAATTATTTTTCATATTGAAAAAAACTTGCACGGGAACACACTAAATCATTTGACCGAAGAGCCAATGTCATGATTTTTAGTAATTTCAAATGAAACTGTACATAAGTAGTGAGTTTGCAAAATGGTGAACAAGCCAAGCACTTGGATTTTTACATTTAGTCCTAAAATCATTAGAAATTCTATACTAAAAGGAATCAATTATTAGTTTCATTTATTTAAGGAAAAAATATAAATTCAAGTTCAAGAAAAATCCAATTACATCGTTTAAAAACTTGACTTGATAAAAACATCAATTTCGTTAAAACAAATTTTGTAGATTCCTGAGTTCGTATGTTTGAAAGTAGTTTAAGAGTCAGTCATAATTCCAAATACTTAGACCTTTGAAAATATATTACTAAGGAACTATAATGTCCCCATTAAATTCCTCAAAAAGTGGCAAAATACTCACGTACATTCACTTAGAAGATACGAACAACTTGGCTAAATAACTAGAGATGGAAAGAAGTAGAATTAGGTATAGATACCAACCTGAAGATGGGAAAAGGACCACAAGTATAAGCAAATACCTTGTCTAGCCAATAGGACAACTATCTCGAATAGTTAAACACGTGAAAGGAAAGTAAAATAGGGGTGAGCTCGAGAGCTCAGTAGGAGACTCAGTTTACCATTTTGAAAACCATTTTCTCTATAAAATCTTTGCATGGTTAGTTATGCTAAAAAATAGTCATCAAACTATATGAATAAATCAAGTCTAGAAAGCTTATAAGTGGAAGCATAATAAGTAGAAATGTGTATGCAATCTGAACCAGCTCAATCACCATGAGCTCACATAACTCCATCACAAAATCAGAGCAACTTGTACCATGTGTACTAAGTGTCCTATGCCAGATTACTAATCCCAGAATAACAGAGGAACACCCAAGTGTCTCGCCTGCTGGACCGGAGGGGCACCGAATGCATACATTTACCGGGTAGGAGCAATCAAAAAAGAAACATGCACATAATAAGAACCAGCTCAAATGCCCTGAGCTTACGTTACCTTATCGTATCCAAGAACAACACGCGCTGGTGTGAATCAACATCCTGAGCTCAAACCTACATATGGCCATATGTCTAGGACCTCTATGTTTGTCTACGGACTTTGCACTGATAGCCTACCAATTAAAGAGTCTCACATAGATTTATGGACTCTACATCAATGGTGGGGTCCAACCACCAACATAATATCTCGTGACGTCTGAACACCTCAGGCATGATCCTGTGAGTACTCACTACAGAAATCCCTCCCACATGGCGTAACTATACTATGTCAAAACCTAGGACATGGTTTAAATCCTCAGATGAGCCATTTCCACTCTTAGAAATCTGGCAGCATAACGACTGTATGGACAATCCCAAAATTTATACGTGCACACCAAAAAAAAAAAAAAAATCATCTACAAGCATCCAAGAATAGTTCACAATCAATCCAATTCACCAGGCAGTTTGTATAATTATTCAAAGTAATAAAATTCACATTTTTCACAGTATGCCAGCATAATTATATTTTATGCAAATTGGTATTAAAACTCAGTAATCGAATCCCTTACCTCGACAGAATAGCTTATACAACAGTATGGAGTGTGTTTGGCGTCATTTAGCGGTCATTCGGAATTTCGGATGGTCAGAAGTCATTTTCGAACCCTCAATTACTTGCTTTGAAATGTCGTTTTTCCAACGGAACTTCAAATCAAGAACGAGAATAGAGAAAGTCGAGAGAGCTAAGAGAGAGAATGTGTGTGTAAAAAGAGAAAAATGAGTGAAATATATTTATATTTATATTTATATATATTTTAATTCATTTTGTTTAAAAGAAATTGGGAAGTAAAAATTTTCGCTTCCACTATTTTAAACATTTTACAAATTTATTAAATTTAAAAAAAAAAACAAATTACCAAGCATGTTTTCAAAAAGAAAATTGCAATTTTTTGTTTATTTAAATAGAAAACAAAAGCCTATCCAAATAGGCCCTTAGTTAATATATAAATAGTACATGTCAAATGTAAAAAAGGTAGGTGACCAAACTTGTAATTTGATGCAGGCTATCACTCAACCTCAAACTGATCCTTCGGGTATGCTGGTGAGTTTCTTTCTTTTTATTTTTTCCTTCTGAAATTAGGTAGGAGCTGAAACATAATCTACATTGATTAATTATATCATTCACGAAATTCAAAATAAGGAATTGAGGTTGTATAGCAAAAGATTACGATTGCTATAAGTTGCTTTCAATAATTCTTTCGTTCATAAATCCATATATATTATATAAACAAAGTACATATTCTGCTGGTGTTTGTAATTATTTTATTTTTGAGTACTAGGGATAAAATAGTTTTCACAACAAAAGGACACATATTATGCTCATCTAAATAATGTCATATATGCATATTCTAAAGCGTTAGTTAAAAAAACGGTTGGTGTAAATGTAGATTTAAGACTTAACATTGATTTGGAATGGTTATCAACAAGATTAAATTTGTGCTTACATGATGTGATAAACACAGCTTAGAAAAAATAAAGATAACCCCAAATTTTTGCTTCAGTTAGTGCATATTAAGTTTGTTACCTAGCTATCATGGCAATTAAAGTAAGTCTGACCAATTGTTTTAATTTCCAGAATGTATGTTTTAAAGCCCTAGAGATGGCGCTTAGTGCCGCAAGTCTTGCTGGGAATCTTGCTTCATGCAGCATTATGTGACAGTGATACGACGACTATGATCAATAATAAAAGGAAATTAGAAATGACCATTCATTTCGTCAAAAAAAAAAAAAAAAAAAGAAAAGAAATGGATCATTCATGCTTTTGCATTGCGAGTAATAAGGTTCTGAGAAATTCTCCTATTAATAATTAAAATATAATGACAAAACATTTATAAATCTATATTTTACATTATGTTAATCTTTGCTGTCAAATTGTATTCCTATACTATTTCAAGCAATTGGGAAATGCTCATTTTAGTATTTTTGCTATTGCGGTTCATGTGGCGTAGTTTGCTTAGAGCTTGAGATATTTGTATGATTTCCTGCTTGAGATAATTGGCCTGGCTAGTTTAACAAGAAAAATATCCGTTTATTTCTTTAATTAATCTAGATTATCATATATACTAAAAGAATCTATTTTCACTCCTTGCTCGGCTCGCTTTCCATATTACTAAAATTTGGGTATATATGGTACAAATGATTCCTAAAGTACTATTAATCTTGTGACAATTTGTACCCAAAATTCTAATTTTTGCAATTAATAAATCCTCAAACCTTTTGATTCCAAATATACTGGAGAAATTCACACAAAAGAGAGAGAGAGAGAAAAAAGCTCATGTAAGGAGCTTCTGATAGAAAATGAAAATGTCATTAAGGATTTAAATGATACTAAGGGCCTGTTTGATTAAGCTTTTGAGAAGCTAAAAATACTTTTTCAAGAAATTTTGGGTATAAAAGTGTTTGGTAAAAATATTAAAAGTGGATTTTTAAAGAATTTGACCCATAGCTAAAGCTAAAAGCTTAAGCTGATCCAACCCAGCTTCAGGTTTTAGATTACAAGGCAATTTCCTACCAACATTTAATGAATATTTCAGACGGACAATTATGCCTTTATTTAATTCTAAAAATTACAACTAACCCAACCCTAAACTTTAGGGTGTCTTTCTCCTCCTCAATTTCACGACCAAATATGGTGCTGCCCTAAACCTTTTCACCTCTACATCTGGAGTTGCTCAGCAGACACTACCCTGGCCACATCGACTACCAAAACCTGTCCTAGCTACATCATCCCCAGCCACATCGCCCCAAAACCCATCACCTCGCCAAAGATTCTGTCCCAGCCACATCTACCATCAAAGCAATGTTCAATTGTATGTTCTTTTCTTTAATTTTGACTTCTTCTTCTTCTTCTTTTCCTTTTTCGTTACCACTTTTCTATTCCTCTCCAGATCACTCGTTAGCTTTGTTCTCGGCATCATCTTGGCTTGGTTCTCGTCATCAAATTGTTGAGCACACAGAGGTAACCATTTTTTGTTTTCCTATTTATGTTGATGATATGGTAAAGAGGGATTTTTTTTTCATGAATTAAAATTTGATTCGAAATACATTCTGATTTTGGTCTATTTAGTTTCTATTATATCCATTTAGCAAATCATAGGATTCAGAAGAAATCGTATATGCGAAATTGTATTTGAAATTCTTGAATATATAGGAACCATTCAAATCTGGTTGAGTATCTAGGAGATGGTTTTAAGGTATCAAGTTACCCAGTTGTCGGCCCGTTCTTAAATTTTTATACCTATTTCTTTCACTCCTATCATAAGATCAGAGAAATTAGGTTAAATATGCATGAAAATAGGCATATTTTGGCCTATATGCTCAGTTTAAAAACTCTCTGAAAAAATATGTACGTAGACAAAACTACCCTTAAAAATACTAAGAAAAAATTATGCACATCACATTTAACTAATCCGAATCTCTTTCTCACACAGAAACTCTCTCTCGACTGAAAATCTCACGTAATCCAAGAATTATAGTACTCCATAGTCCATATTCGTATAAAACCTCGTTTTCATCTCTTAGAACACCGTCAAACTTATCATTTCTCTATCTTCTCTCTTCATTCTTCTCCACATAGTTTTTTCTTAGTATTTTTAAGGATAGTCCGTATATGCATGTACATATATATATATATATAAAAGCATGATATCTAAAAATCAATCAGTCCACAAATACATGACAAAAATCCACTCATACTCATGAGTTCACCACCTCTCATCAATGGAAACCAGGATGTTGGTACTATATGTGCCACACAGTCTGCCTAACACCTAGCCCATATCCTAAGGGGACACCCTTATGTCGCCTACCAAACCTGAAGGGGTGACTGTCTCGCCTACACCTGCCAACCTGGAGGGGCAACCGGCTCACCTACACCTACTAAAATGGGGAGGAAATTAGAAGAAAAATTTCGCGCGGATTCACGGACTCTGTACCATCGGTAGGACTATAGCGCCACACTATAAAACCCTATGATGGTAACCTGGTACTCATGTGTGATCCTATGATACGTGTACTCTGAACTGATGTATAGAAATAGCCATGCAATAATTTAAGTTCAAGTAATGCTCTGGTTTTTAATTAAATGGTTAATTATAATTTATAATAAAATGAACAATATAACGGCCCTATTTTAACATATCCAAAAATAACTTACACTCAGAAAAGTCTCAGAGCAATCCAATATATATTATACAATCCAATTCCATCACAGATATCCAAAATAGTTCTAAAATCATGTTTGTCATCATATGTAACATAAAGTAAGTTTTATTCAAAATGATATAAAACAGAGATAACCAAATCTCTACCTCACTAGAATAGCGATAATACGCTATTAGAACTTAAAGGTGCCATTGGACAATCGTTCAGAGGGTTAGGAATCAATTCCAATCCCTCGATCGCCTACTTGTGAAAAACTAACTTCTCAATAGAGCTTCAGATCAACAAATAGACCACTCCATTGAATTCCTAGCGCCTAAAATAACTAAGTTAGACATATAATTCATCCAATTCGGGTGCCGAAACCGGACCTGTAGTATGCAAAACGAGGCAAATATAAGCCGTTCGATATTGTTTTTTGTGTCGGTCACCAAACACAGTCAATATATAAATATATATATATCAAACTTCACCATTTTATGAGTACATTCAAAAAAGAACATTAAAAATATGATCCAATAGTTTGATCAAAAAGTCAACTCTTAAGTCTCAAAGCTTAAACTACTCAACAATGACAACTTTTAATCCGAGCAAAATAACGTCATAAAATATATACCTAGAGATTTCTCTCGACGAGACGAATCCAACGAGCCCAAATTTGTAGCATTTCGTCGCCGAAATCACCATTTGGAACCGAAAAACTCCCATAGCCACTATACTTTCTCGTCGGCGTTCTGGACCTCTAGCAACACTGTAGCTCCGACAGCAACTTTGTCTCGAGGTGGCTGTCGATTTTGGGTGGGTGACGCAACTCGCCGGTGGCCAGAGTCATGTCGTTCGGCGCTTATGTGTGGCGACCATTTTTGGCCAAGAGAGAAAGAGAGAGTACGAGATGGAGGAGAGAATGAGCAGGGGAAAGGGAGAGAAAGGAAAGAAGAAAGTGGGGGAGTGGCCCACGTGGCTGCCACTAATGACATATAATAGCTAGAGCTAACATAAATTGTTTAATTATATATCATTGTTAAATTATTTTTGGAGTATAATGATATATAATAGCTAGAGCTAACATAAAATTATTCTCTCCTTGTCGTAGAAAAAGAATATGTTAATTAGCTCAGAACTCGTTAGCCGTCACGAGTGTTTCAGCCCCAGTTAAAAATAAATAGTAAAAGTACTTGCTAAGAATGATGTGTCTTCATTATATATATAATGTATCGGACGTTTAATTTGTCAACTTAATAATTTTTTTCAGGACTTAGTCTACATAATTTAATAGTTGCTCAAATAAATTGAGTACGTATAATCTTGTAGTTTTCAGTGATTTCATTTTCTGATCCTTTTAATATATAGGAAAACAGAACCAAACAAATTTATGATGTGGCCGTAATTAATTAATGTTGATAGATCCTTCAGAGATAAAGAGTAGTCATATTTCTAAGTTAATTAAAATGTCAAAACATGTATACAAAAACAAACACGTCACATGTAATACACTCATAACGTTTTGTGCTTTGTTACTAATGAACCAACAAATGATCGACATAAGCCCATTAAAAGTACTCGTACTGATCATAACATGAGAAAAAGGGACATAAAATGGAAAGGTTTTCTAACACTTATACCTACAAAAACCGAAAAGAATTACAAAAATACAGAAATTAGAATTTTTTCCAATTTTTGTACAATTTTAATTAGAGAAATATCACTTTTTAAAAAATATTTAGAAAATTATTATTGTTAAAATAGTTACTGGTTACTAGTTTCTGAAAACTGGTTACTGGAAACTGGTTACCAGTTATACACCAGTTATAAATATCTTCAATTACTAGTTAGCAGTTTCTGGAAACCGGTGACTAGAAACTAGTTACTATTTTAAAAAATAGTATTTTTATAAATATTTTTTAAAAACGGTATTTTTCTAATAAAAACTGTACCGCACCGTAAAAAATACAAAAGTACCATATTTTTCTAATTTTTTTCAGAAATACCGTATATTTTCGAATTTCCCCAAGTGGAAATGATGAAAGTTACTCTGACATGTACCTATTTTTGTCTATATATATCCTAGCAAAATACTTTGTCCAATATAGGATGGATTTTGGTCCATATTAAAACTACCGACCCAATACATGAGTTTTTATCACATTATGTTACATAGCTGGCATGCGACCAATATACTCCCTATGCTTTGCTACTAGCTGCCCAAATTGTATCGCTGTCTGCATCTTAGCCTGCAATAGAATATTACCAATAATTAACAGAATATGATTATATTTATAAGCAAGTAAAACACAAGGGTCCATCGATAATTAATCGGCAATAGAGGAAGATTATTAAGTAAAACAAAATTGGACAGAAGATTTAAGTTTGGATTAAAAACGTACTCACCTGTTTAGATTGTTGATTGACAGCTGGCACAATTGCATTAGATATGGAATTGCTTGTTGTCCCAGTATGGTCGCTAGAGTACTGAAAATTCGAAGAGGAAGAAGCTGCAGATGATATAGGACATGGCTTCATGAGAACCGTCTTAATTTCTGATGTAGAACGCTCATATTTTGACTGTCATGTGGATTTTTAAGAAAATTAAATTTCAAATTAATATATCAGTAGATTAATTAATTAATTTAGAGGACTTGATGATGTTTAATATATTTGGCTTTATGTACATAAATATATGTATATACACACACGTAAATTAACTCACTTTTGCTGATGTAGAGCTCTTCATAGTTCCATTAGCAGATGTAGCAGAAGAACTGCTTGCTGCCTCAACATCCTTTTGCTGCATCGAAGAATAAAAATATATATGTACTTCATATTTCATAAGTTTTAACATGAAATTATAATTCTTCACCAATTACTACAACCCTCATTATAATATTTTTTAGCACAAATATAGTACCACAAAAATTGAAAGATAGACAGGAAAAAAAAATACAAGTGTAAAAATATATATACTCGTTCATTTAGCTATAAAAAAAGAAAAACAGACATCTATTCAAATGAAGTGTGAAAAAAAAAAAAAGAACACACATCGTAATTTCCCGAAAAAGTCCTATATTCGTCCATTTCTCCATATTTTTCTCTAAAACCAACAAAGGTATCTCGTGGGCTTTAGTGTCTTCTCATGGGGTTTGGTGTCTTTTCATCGTTGGGAAAATGAAATAGATAGGACTAATTTGGGCCAAAATGACTATTTTGTGCATTTTTTTAAGAATAACAGTTTTTGGATTGTCAATTATTCTTGACCATAAAAAAAACATTATTTAGGACTTTTTTTCATAGCTGAGATATTTTTTACTATAATTCTTGACACTTCTAAAAATGATTTTAAAAAAAATTGCATAAAAAAGTATATAGGCCCAGGTTAGTCCTACCCATAGGGAAATTGACGTGGGTACTCTTGTTTTGTAACTAAATGACCTTTTTACTACTTTTTTTCAGAATGACATTTCTAGTTCTTCCCAGGAGTCAAAAAGTCCAAAATATTCTTTCTCCCTGTCAAAGCGTTTGACCTCATTTTTTTTTTCTTTTTGCATTTTTTCAATTCAGACCTTCCATTCTTCCTCTCCAATCTCCACCTTTAGCACCACAAACAACCCTTATGCCTTTAGCCCTTTTTCTGCTATTTTTGTCCAAATCTAAGCTCAGTGTAGAGGAAGCTACACACATCCAGTACAGATCTACTCATTTGGTCTGAAACTCCTCCGGCTGCTCTCCCGTCGCTGCCTCTGACACATTTTGCTCTAGCCCGTTCTCACCATTGTGATGGATCCTCATCTTCGGGTTTGAGGGCCAGTGGCGGGTTTAACGTCGATTCGGGCTCTAGGAAAAAGAGGGATCGGCTTCTCACCCGCTTTGATATGATTTCTATGGTGAGTCGTGTATGGATGTCGAGCTCATCGTCTAAGCCGCAGTCAAAGATTTATACCAATACTAGTCCAATGTGGCCCTGGCACTCCTCCACCTCATCTTCCATAATTGTTTCATCCAGGTACTCGTTTCTTACTCTTTCTTGTTGATTGTGATCTAGGTTTTTGTTCTTTCCTTAAAATTCTGATTTTTGTACTTCTTTTGATTGTACATATATCTATGTCAATTGGGTCATTGTGAGTTCTTTCTGATTTTGAATTTGGTTAAATGTTTAAGGGGGTGTGATGCATATGTTCTATTGGATCTTGCTGATGGAATCGACTTCGAAAAAGAGTCTCTCTGGACTAGTTTTAGTCTTCTTCTTCTTCTCTGAGTCACAGATTAGCACTTCGTTTGAAAACCAAAGAAGATAAACTACAAAACAGAGGTTAAAGAAAATAGCGGACTAGGAGTGAGAAAAAAATGCGAAGTTGTCACAACTTTGTGAGTTATAGTCACAAATCAGATCTTGTATTTTTTAGAATTGTGAGAAACATATGGTTGTCACGGATTATGTGATTCATAGTGTTGCGGGTTTTATAATAGCTACACAAGTGCACGTGCCGAAACAAGTAATATAGTAGTAAGTGAGTATCGTCTCCACAGAGATTGATTACCAAAATTATTTGTAAAATCTAAATGTCAAACGAGCTAAATTAATGGATGAGAAATAACGATTTGTAATAAAATAGCAACAATTAAAAGACTCAAATAGGAATGTAAATATTAAACAGAAAATAGCAAGCTCTAATCAAATGATTGTGAATCAATGGTGGGATTAAGCTGGGACTATTGAATCCTACTTGGTTGCAAATCTGGGTGTAGTTACTGCAGCAACGCCCACGGCAAAAATCACTCCAGTAATCGAAAATTCATTCTGCACATATTAATCTTCTGAATTCAATATGTTTAAAGTTTTTCAAACCAGATTTAACATATTCCTATGCTAACCCAGTTCTCAAAACATCATTTATAGCATCAATTCTCAATAGGTTTGCATGATAACAATATATTCCTATACCATTACTAATTCAAAGATCTACTAAAGAGATGATTAAATCATGCATCATTCAAGCTAATCCAACTAAGATTAACCTTTCCAGAATTAATCCTAATTTGTTTATTCTGATATTGATGGCCAAGCAATAAAAAAAAAATGATAATGAAGCTCACTTGAACGAACTAGAGGAAAATACCATAAACATTTTTACAACTTTAATCCATCATTACAATCTCAGATTCATCATAATCCCAGCTAAGGAAACTTAACTCATGGTCTGAAATGTAAAAATCAACAATCTAAAATGTTCCATTGATTACAGAAAGTTCAAGAAAAGAAACAGAAATTAAATACAAAGAAGATTAAAAGAGGGAAAGAAGGTGCTAGATAAACGATGATGGTTTTAGCTCATTGCAGCTGTTAGTACGCTCCCTCCTTCGTCCTTTCTTCTCTGTACTATTCCCTCTCTCTATTTCTTTCCTTTTCCGTATTCTGCTCTTCGCTCAGCCGCCACCCACTCACTCCTCTTCTTACAGTACTCTTTTCCTTTTATATTAGGGTAAGTGAGGTATCCTAGCACACGTGTCAGTCAAATAGAGGAGTGAGGACCACTTTTCTTCATTTCCCTTTAGCTGGTATTTACTTTTGGCTGTCAGCACTAGCTGTACGAAATACATGCCAGCTGTTCGAAATAAACGCCAGCTGGAAATTGAATCTGCTGTGCAGTATTGCTCCGGCACGTTGCTGCAGCAAAGTTACTTCCAGCTTTGACTTAAGCTCAGCTTCCCTTCCAAGATGCTGCCATTTAATCTCTGCAGAGTTTAAAACCAGATTTCAGCAATTCTAATAAAAATCAAGGGAAATAAGATAGATATTAACTAGATTAGATCTTAAACATCAGCAACACCAAAAACTAAAATAAAGTAAAGAAAGGCACCTAAACTATACAATTTATTCTTTTAAAGCAACTAACCTAAGGCTAAAAACACACAAGATAACTCTATTTTCATAGAGTTATCACATAGTCACACACTACTAATCTTCTTCTATTTTTTTCTTAGGAACATACAGTATTAATCTTGATGGCATGGTTTTCATATGAAAAATAGATTCTTTTTGTGAGTTAGGGCATTATTAGACATTGTTATAAATTATTAAGCTATTGATAGCAGTCACAAATATGTAATTGTCACAATGTTTATGACTCTAAGTCACTGATCTTAAATACTGTCAGGGATTATGTGACCTAAAGTCACACATTGTGACTACTAATCTATAAGTTACGTATTTTCCTGTGAAAATTAGATTTTGTGTAGGTTATAAGCATTGTTAGCTATTGTTAAACAGTTGTTACTAAGCCATTGTGAATATTTATTTTAATTTTGTAAGGTAGACAGTAATTTAGTGAATGAGATTCATATATTGTAAGAAATATTGACATAATTTATTGCATTGTAATTTGGCCGATAGTTTCTTGAAAATAATGAAGAAAATGAATAATGTTTAGTAAAACATTAATTGTGTGACTAATTGTATGTGATTAAACAAATTAAGATAAATCAAGTGACATATTTTTTTATCTTTTGTTATTGTCCGTCACAAATATGTGACTATTAGTTACACTAAAATATAAACTGTTCCAACTATTCGAAACGATATAAAATAAATTGTGACCATCAGTCATAAAATTGTGACTAACAATAATAAAATTGTGAATAATGTAACAATTTAAAAGATACCCAGAAAATACGTCATAAAAATTGTGACCATTAGTCACAAAATTATGACACTATTCATGTCTTCAAAAGCTCACAATATTCGTAACGATGTAAAATAAATTGTTCCGTAAAAAAAAAACTGTGACCGTTAGTCACAAAATTGTGACTACTGGTAACAAAGTATAAAATGGCCGAAAAGTAATTTCGGAATGACTATTATTTCTCTCTCTAAAAACAACTAAAAAAGTCAATTTAGCCTAAATTTGAACTATTCAAGTCAATTTCCCCTACCCATGTCCTTTTCCCTTCGTCGACCCATTTGTGATGGGCTCAGCAGACGGTAATACGATCCATTTTGAACGAAGTCGGCCTCTGGTTTTCTTCGTCCTCTTCTTATTCTTCTCGTCCCCCTAGAACTGAAAAATACGCTATTGGGGGGGACTAGACTGGCATCATTCTCTTCCTCTCTGGTTCTCAACACTGAAGCAAACCATGGCAGCCATGGAAGGAGTAATACAGAACCAAATTCAGCAACCTCAACCCCAACAACAACAGCAACAGCAACCGCAACCGCAACCACAACCAGTGGTTGTGGAGAGGCTAAACGACGCCGTACAGCAACAGCTCAACCTGGAGTCCGTCAAGACCCGAGCTCTCAGCCTCTTCAAAGCCATTTCTCGCATCCTCGAAGACTTCGACGTCTATGCTCGCACCAACACCACCCCTAAATTGTATCTCTCTCTCTCTCTCTCTCGCTAGAATTTTCCAAGTTCAATTTTCAAATTCAGTTTAATTTGTTTAATTTCTTGGTTCGGAGTAATGATTCGTCTTAGATTAATGTCAGTAATTGGGTTTTGTGGCGAGATTAGGCAAGATATTTTGCAGCAGTATTCCATGGTGAATCTTGAGCTCTTCAACATTGTTGATGAGATTAAGAAGGTTTCCAAGGCTTTTGTCGTACATCCCAGGAATGTCAATGCCGACAATTCGACAAGTATGAACATTATTATTATTTTTTTTCTCGGCTTTTTATATAATTTTCTTAAGAAATGTCAAATTGTATTTGCAGCCAGCCACATTATATGTCTATTTGTTGAAAAAATCCATTTTATATTTTCTGTTTTCGAAGATGGAATGCTTTTTAATTATCTGTATAGCTTCAATGTAGAATGGGGATAATAGGTTTCAAGTGTTTCTGGGTTGATAAACGCAACTGAATTTAGCTGTCATACTTTTGAACACTAAATCGTGTGGTTACAGTACTGCCGGTTATGCTTTCCTCGAAGCTGTTACCGGAGATGGAGACCGATGATAACTTGAAGAAGGATCAATTGCTTCATGGAATGCAGAACTTACCGGTATCCTCACAAATTGAGAAGTTAAAGGTGAGTTGGAGGAATTCGTCGAGTATTTGGTTCTCCATTTTCCATCCATGTATTTGGTCAATTTAGATGTCTTTGGTTTTACAGGCAAGGATTGATATGATTGGAGCAGCTTGTGAAAGTGCTGAAAAAGTATTAGCTGATACTCGTAAAGCCTATTGTTTTGGAACTCGGCAAGGGCCACCTATTGTTCCGACTCTGGATAAGGCTCAAGCAGCAAAAATTCAAGAGCAGGAAAATTTACTCCGAGCTGCTGTGAATTATGGTGAAGGTACTACAGCAACCTGCCATTCTATCCTCCACTTTCTCTACTTTGTAAAGTTGTTGATTCTTGACCAGCTCCACTAACTTTGTTCAATAATTGTATCTACATTGTAAATCTTTTATGTATTGTTCTTGCTTATCCAAGTTAAATTTGTTGTATTCAATTCAATATTCACCTTCTAATATATTATCTCATTAGAACTTATGTCGGGTAAAGTGAGTATGCTTACAAGTTGATCATTAGATGGACTGGCCCATGCATGCAGGTCTACGGCTGCCTGGAGACCAAAGGCAGGTGACACCTACGCTTCCAGTGCATCTTGCGGATGTGCTCACCACAGGTGATGGAATGCAAACTTTCTATGATTCATCTGGTAATAATGATTTGCTAGTTCAAGCAGCAATCTTTATTGTGCTTGTTCATTAGATTGTCTCCTCATTTCTTTTTGATTGCAGGTATGTACCATAAGAATACCCCTACCTCATCAAATAACTTGGCTGCTCAAAGCCCTTTGTTACAGGTTAAATCATAGACTTCCTTCTGAAAACAGTTACTGTTTGGACCTTGTGAGAAATCTATTCGAGCTTTTTTGTTAGGTTAAGATCACTAAACCTTTTTGTTCACCTTTGCGAATCTGTAACTCATCAAGAGCCCTTGTTGACTTGTACTTTAGAAATTAGAATGATGGTTTGGTCTCATGTTTCATGAAGATTCAATCTCAAAGTTCTTCATGTAGTGTTATTTTGACATCTTTTTCTGCTTAATTATGTCTAACAGGCTCCTGGATCACAACTTCTTGGGAGATCAGCAGCATCTCCTGGAACAGTTACTGTTACTAATTTTGATAGCACAACAACATCTCCTCTGCCGTATGCTAATTCACCAAGGTCTAGTACAAGCATGATGAATACACCATCTCCTCAGCAACAAAGTCAGCAGCAGCAGCAGCAGCAGCAGCAGCAGCAGCAGCAGCAACAACAACAACAGCAACAACAGCAACAGCAGCAGCAGAGGCAGAAATTGATGCAATTACCTCAGCATCAGCAGCAGCAACTTCTTGCTCAACAACAGTTTAGGCAATCTGCAATGCAAGGATTGGGACAGGTAAGATTATCATGCATGCCATTTTTAGATGCAACTTCTTATCTCAGTTGTCATACTTCACAACTTGTACTAGTGGCTCTTTCTATTATGTATCTTTGTTCTGCACTTATTCACTGTAGCTACTTGAGACACCTTTTTTTTTTTTTGGGTGTGGGGTTTGGGGGCGGGGGGTGGGGGAGGACACTTGTAAACCACTGGCTCAAGCAGATTTTTAAGTTTCTCATGACCAGCCATGATCATGTGTAACTTGTGAATTAAATCTACATTATGCAGAACCAGCTTGCCCTGCATGATTTACAAGGCCAGACTCAGCAAAAGTTTCAATCGGTAACATCGCAGCAAGCTTGTAATTCATTTACTACTGGTGTTGTTGTGATGCTTTGATTTGATTTTGGGTGTTTTCTTGCTATACTGCACTGTGGAATATTGTCTTTTACTTTTCATATTAAGTTCTGATCTTCCAGTTGTTCGGCTTACGTAGGTTAAGGAGGCACATAAATCCTAACTCTGGATTTACATACGGGTTCTATGATTGCGATTGGCATGCTTTAGTCGTGTTACTGTATGTATAGGCAAGCAGCTTCCTGCTTGAGTGGATGATTTTATTAGAACAATTTAGTTTGTTTGAGGAGGTTCGAATAAGTTTTCTTTTTGCAAGATTCTCATTAAACAAACACAAACACTTGCTTGAATAATGTACTAATTGAGTTGATTTTTATATACTTGGACAAGAGCTTCTTCTACTGGTTTTGTAACTGATTATCTTTTCTGTCCAGTTACATGGGCAACATCAAATGCAATTTTCTCAGCCAATGGGGCACCAGCAATTTCAGGGTAGGCAGCTGCCTTCTGGTCACGTTCAGCATGGCATTGGTCAAAGCCAACTCAATCAAGGAAGTCAAATTAATCGTCTAAGCCAGTTTTCTAGTGCTGCCAATAGTGCACTGTTTAATGCAGCTCAGACGACTGCAAATCCTCAAATGGTCAGATTTATGTTTCATTCTATCGTTTTCCTCTCCAAATTAATACATTATTTGTTCTGTCTTCTGAATTTACTGCAAAATGTCATTTTGAAATTGTATGAAACACTAAATTGTCTTCTTGAGTTGTATAACTACCTATGGGAGGGAGAAAATTATTAGCAGAACTCTGTGGGGGCAATATTGTGCGTGTTCCTTTCTTTGCCTAAAGGCTTGTGCTGGATGCACATTGCTCTATTTCTTTTTCGGCTGTTGATGTCAACCACAAAACATGCTTTTAAAGCAGTGATAAGTTTGCCTCTATAAAATGGTACCATTCTCCTAATTTTTTTGGCTGTATATGCACGCCAATTCATGCTTGGCAATGTGTATTTTATGATGCTTGTGCATTCTTACTGTGCTTTGTGTGATTTAGAAGTGAAGTGAGCCTAGCATTCTGCTGTTCTGTTACATTAAATTAAGACAGTTATGCTTTATCTGTTTTATGCTTTGTGTGATTATATTTACTTTGTTCTTGTTTAGATTCCAAACATGTCAGCTACAATGTCATCACCCTCGCTTCTGCCTCGGATGCAGGTTTGTAATGAATGTGGTTTGCTTCTTGCTTTGCAATTATATGGAGAAAAGGGGATTGGGTGAGGAGTTTTATGCAATACCCTTGAGTGTGAACTAAGACCGGCTAGAATCATACCAGGTTTTAAGTAATGCAGTCGGTAGTGATTTATTGTGGTCCACTAAAACTTGAAACCAGTATCTGATTTTACGATAATGCTATGATTGTAGCTTAAAATTAACTTTTTTTAAAAAAAAATATCATTTCTTAGTAACTAGACTTACGTCAGCAGAGATTATGATTTGTTAGTATATGGAACTTGAACTCCATAAATAATGGCAATTGGATAGGGATAGATGGACTTCATCGTTTAAATAAATGACCAGTCTGAATGAGTATCAGAGCCCTATCTTGATAGAATCTGAGGTTATACCTTCATGTATCTTTCTTGTCACTATTAATTTCACTGCTAAATCTCTTCCTTTATTTCCTGCTACAGTTTGGATTATCTGGTAACAATCCCCAGAGAAGCCACGCTACCCAGATTTTGAGTGATCAAAGTACGAGCTTATTTCTTCTCCCTTTTTCTCTCATCATCATTATCTTCATCTGGCAAAATAAGATGCCTATTATATTTACTTTCCCTTGTCCATACATATTTGTGCTCAATGGACTGAAAATGCATTTGGGACTTCTCCTCCTTGCAGTGTTTAACATGGGAGCTGGAAATCCCGGAGCTATGATGCCTATACAGCAGCAGCAGCAGCAGCAGCAGCAGCAACAGCAACATAATACACAAGGAGCTTTTGGCAGCATGGCCCAGAATGCTCAGAATCTTCAATCTGGCATGGCAGCACTGCAGAGCAATCCACAGAATCATCCCAATTTTTCCCAACAGAGACAGCAAAATCAGCAATAAATACTGTAGTAGTTAACTTGTTTGCTTAACAGAGCTGTAAATCGCAGCTTCTAAAGAACTTGAGAAAAACTGTTCTGGAATTGCTTATTCATCTGAAACTCCTTGGAATTGTTTGAGAGCTTGCGATGTACTTATATACTGTTTCAACAATGAAATATAGTATCTGTTAAAATTTCAAGCTCGTGTGGTCCTTGCTCTCTGCTTCAAGTTTTGTTCTTTCTTCTTGTTCTTAATAAGAATTTCTGTCCTATCGACGAGACTCGATTCGATTCTATCTTAATTTTGTTGACCACTTTAGCACCATGTTTACTAGCCCGTAGTAGGAATGCAAATGAGGACAGTGTTTTCCATTCATATGTTTACTTATACATTAATTCCTCACATAATTAGTAATTTAAAATGGGCCACTTAATTTTTGATATTTTCTCGTTTCTTTCCAAATTCTTTCCCCATTTCAAGACTTCTCATTACGAAAGTAAAGTATTTTGTTTATCAGCAATGGTAATGTTTGTGGAAGCAAAGACCATATAATCATAGAGTTGGGCATATCAACAGCAAAATAATTTTATCTCCAAACCAGAGAAGGATTTTTGTGAGAGTACTGAAGAACCAATTTGTTTTGTGTCATTCTTACCTACTACTCACTAGCTTAGTTCTTGGTAGGGATTTTTTTTAATTTTATTGGTTTCACATTTTGACGTGTTTTAATACCTTGGAAATTACATGTAGAGTTGTTGTCAAATTTTTTTTTTTTTTTAAAGAAAGATCTAGCACTGGTGCCTTTTCTTAAATTTGTCCTTGAGTGTCTAGGATTGAATTTTGTCAGTCGTTTAGTCTCATTTACAACATGATAACAAAGGATTTTCGTACCATTTGCGCTTAATTATATTGGATTTTATAAGTTACTTTTATTGGATCTGTTGGCTTTTCTTCTAGTCCTTTTTTGTTCTTGTATTCGAAAGTTACAACTGAATTATCTTCATTTAAATAAGAAATTCTAGCTTTATTCTACGCAAATTTTCATAGCTCTAATCTCCGAAGAGAGAATATTGTCTAGGACTTGTTCATTAGAATATGTAGATCGACTGGCGAGTACATGAATACCAAAACCCTTATTCTCCATTTGGTTGGGAGAATGGAATGGAATGGAAATAATTCTAAAATGACTTAATTCCATTGTTTAGTTAGAAAGTCCAAGTAGAAATTCTATTCCACCCAAGTATGGAATACCATTTAATTAAATCATTTAATTAATAAAAAATAATAATAAAATAAAGTAAAATAATTGTAAATGTATAATAATTGAATAAAACAATAATTTAATTAATAAAAAATTGATAATTAAATAATTTTAAAAAAACAATAAAATAAAATAATGATTTGTAAAATATTTTAAGAAAATAATAATTTAATTAATAAAATAATAAAATAAAATAATGCTAAATGTAAAATAATTTAATAGAATAATAATTTAATTAATAAAAAATAATTAATAATAAAATAAATTAAAATAATGGTCAATGTAAAATAATTGAATAAAATAATAATTTAATTAATAAAAATTATTAATAAAATAATTTGAAAAACCAATAAAATAAAATAAAATAATGATGTGTAAAATAATTTAATAAAAAATAATTTAATTAATAAAAAATAATTGATAAATATAATATAATAATGATAAATATAAAATAATTTAATAAAATAATAATTTAATTAATAAAATAATTGAATGCTAAATATAATTTAAAATACTTAAAATATACATTTTAAACTTAAGAGTACACTTAATTCCATTCATTTTCATAGTTAACTAAAGATAAAAATATTCATTCAACTACTGATTCTACCACTCCAACCAAACAACATAATAATATTACCATTCATTTTACATTCTATTTTAATTACTATTACTATTGCCATTACCATTCCACTACTGTAACCAAATGGGCCCTTAGTGCTTTTCTTTGATTTTATTCGTTTGTTTATTTATTTATATGTAAGCAGACCAGAATGCTTAAATTGCTTCATTTTTTAAAACAGTCATTGGGAACAAAGAGAATTTTCGTGTTATGTTTCAACTAGAACATCAGTTTGTTTACTCAAAGTCATCTAGAAATCCAAATAAATGTCATCTAGAAATCCAAATAAATGATCTGTCTAACGGTATGTCAATTTTCGACTTGGAAAATATGTGTTATAATTATTCTTAGCTCTCATACTCAAAAACCCTTTTTTTTTTTTAAATTATAATTTTAGGGACATATTTAAAAACCTTAAGCGCTCGAATCTTTGACAATTATTTGATGAGGCGGTTAACAAGTTTCTTGGAAACAAGGTTTTCCCAGATCACATACATCAGCACTTGAAAAACTTGGGCATCGTCAACGGGACTAGGTTCACAACTCTTTCTTGGAAAAGTTTTGATTAAGATCTTAACATGGTTTTGTTTCGTTCAACATATGTTTATCTTTTTACATAGTCTACAAGATACGAAATTGATGTCATGGATTTTTAATAACTTAACCAAATTAATAACAATGATCTCCTTGTAGACTAGGTCTATACTGATGACTTTTGCCGTTGAGTCTTCAGCAAAAGAAAATTCAGACATGGGGTCTTTTTCCATTATGGAATTAAAAGGAAAAAAAAAGTGCAGATCCAACCACTAGGTTCAGGCATTATTTCACCTAGTCATTAGTTTATTTACTTTGGTCGATCTTTAATTCAGTACTAAATTAGTTCTTTTAGAAGAACATTTATTGGTGATCATTCACTACAACAAAGGGTAATAGAACGACGACTCTAAAAGATTATATCTATAGTGGCGATAATGTAATTTATCGCTGCTTTAGCATATTTTGACTAAAGCGGCGACATTTGTCGTCGCTTTATCTGAACGCGCCAAAATTTACCTCCAAAAAGTCTAAAGCGGTGACATTTGTCGCCACTTTAGAAGGAGTGCGCCAACTGGCACCACTTTCAGAAAAAGAGTAAAAATATCTAGTCACCGCTTTAGATTAACATATTATAAATAAATTAAAATAATTATAATAAATGTAACAGATGTTAAAAAAAATTGAGAAATTAGATTTAAAGCGGGGACAACAAATGTCCCCACATTATATTTTTGTTTAAATATCGCCGCTTTAGATATTTCATCAAAATTTAGGCGGTCAAACTGATCGCCATAAATTTTTTGAGGTTTAAATGAAACGCGTGACAATTTGTCTAAAGCGGCGACTAGATGATCAATTTCTATACCCAGAAACTGATCATCTTCCTCGCCATTTTCACATATCTCTCTCTCTCCTCTCTCTCCCTCTCTCCTCTGTGTCTCTCTTTCTCTCTCATTTCTCTCATCCAAGAAATCAGTTCCTCTTTCATTGGTAAGTATTTTTTTGGCTATTTAATTTTTTTTCAATCTTTTTTCTTTTTTTTTTCAATTTTTATTGAATTTTTTTATTTTGTGTTTTGGTGCCGCCGCCGCCTTCATCATCTCCATTGCCGCTGCCGTCACTGAAAACTTGATAGGTTAGTTTTTGGTTAATTTATAGTTTTGTTTTTTATGTAAATAATTAAAAATAAATGTTGTGATATTAGGTAAATTTGTAATATTAGGTAATTTATGGTTTTGTGATTTTAGTTTTTTTAGTATTAAATAAAATGAATGTTGTAATATTAGGAAAAATCAGATATTGATATAGTTTTGTTTTTTAGTTTAAATTTTGTTTGGGTATTATATTATTAGGATTATGAATATTTATTGTGTTTTTTTTATATTGGATATGAAATTGTAATTGATTATGGGATATTTGATTATTGGATTATATTATTAGTTTTAATGAATATTGGATTATTGGATATGAAATTATTAGATTATT
>JXTC01000048.1:852344-876318 GCA_002914845.1 Trema orientale
ACAATCTTCGTTAAATTCAAATGGTCTGTTTTGCTCCAGCAAAGTGCATAGCGGCTTGGAGATTTTTGAGAAGTCCTTTATAAATCTTCTATAAATTCAGTAAACAGTCTTCATATGTTTCTCCAAATACCGAAAAGTCATCCATAAAAATCTCAAGAAAGGCAATGGGAAATGGTCTTTCCTTGTGGCCTTGTTGAGCTTCCTATAGTCTATGCATACCCTCCAACCAGTAACTGTTCTTGTGGGAATTAACTCATTATTGTCATTAGCAACCACTGTAACACTACCTTTTTTTGGCACACACTGAACTGGGCTGAACCAAGAGCTGTCTGAAAAATTGGGTAGATTATCCCAGCATCTAGCCATTTAATCACATATTTCTTAACGACTTCCTTCATGATCAGATTTAATCTTCGCTGCTGCTCTACAGAATTGCTGGAGCAATCTTCCAGTAAGATCTTGTGCATGCAGATTGTAGGGCTGATCCCCTTTTCGGTAATTGTCCAACCGATTGCCTTTTTGTACTTTCTCAACGCAGCAAGTAATTGTTGTTCTTGTTCCAAGCTTAAAGCAGCTGAAATAATCATCGGTAGTGTGTTTGACTCACCCAAATATGCATACTTCAAATGAGAGGGTAACGGTTTTAACTCCAAAATTGGTGGTTCTTCAACCGATGGTTTAGAAGGATTGAGACTTCTTTCTAGTAAATCAAGAGACTCAAATTGCTTTCCAGGTCTAGCGAATGACTGCCTTGTTTCTACCCATGGAATATGGCCTTCTTCATCCGGTTCCTCTTCGTAATCGGTTCTTGTGGGTGATAAGAGCACATTGTTGTTGCACACTTCTTGAAATCCACTAGCGACAAGTGCATCTACTACATTAATGGCCGAGCACTCTTCTATCTCATCCGGAAATCGCATGGCGTTGAAAACATTGAAAGTGACTTGTTCATCATCAACTCGCATAGTGAGCTCTCCTTTTTGCACATCAATCAATGTCTTTCCCGTAGCAAGGAATGGTCTTCCTAAGATGATAAGAACTTCCTTGTCAGCCTCATAGTCTAGCACAATGAAGTCTACGGGGAATATGAACTTGTCCACCCTTACTAAAACATCTTTAATTTTTCCTTCAGGTTGAGCAACTGATCTATCTACTAGTTGAAGGGTGACGGTGGTTGGTCTCGCCTCACCAATTCCTAACTTCTTGAAGATTGACATAGGCATTAAGTTTATGCTTGCTCCTAAGTCACACAGAGCTTTCCCACAGCATGTGTCACCAATAGCACATGGTATTGTAAAACTTTCTGGATCTTGAAGTTTAGGAGGGATCTTACTTTGCAAAATTGAGCTGCACTCTTTGGTAAGGGCCACGGTTTCAAACTCTCCCAACCATCGTTTCTTGGAGAGAATGTCCTTCATGAATTTAACATACTTCGGCATCTGTTCTAAGGCTTCCACCAATGGTATGTTGATGTGCAACCGCTTTAAAACTTGCAAAAATTTACTAAACTGTTTGTCTTGCTGCTGCTTTTGAAATCGTTGAGGAAAAGGTGGTGGTGGTCTGTCAATATGCTTTTCTGGGCAGATTTGCTGCTGAGATGCTGCAGCAAAGTTCTCTTTTTCAGCAACCTGCCTTGCTACTTTTTCCACTCCATCTTCCTTCTCCCCTTCTCCTTGGATTGAAGTGGGCTCTCTTAGTTGTTTAGGCCTTAACACAGGCCCTTCCAGCTCTTTTCCGCTCCTTAAAGATATCACTTTGCAATGTTCTTTACCACCTCGCCTTGGATTTTTGGTATCACTCGGCAAAGAACCTTGGGGCCTGCTGTTTAGGGCATTAGCTAACTGCCCCATCTGATTCTCCAAGTTTCTGAGTGAAGTTGCTTGACTCTGAATTATTGCAGATTGGTTCTGGATAATGGCGTTCTGGATAATGGCATCATTCTTCGCCATGTATTCCTTCAATAATGTCTCCATCGAGCTAGATTGCTCTGAATGTTGCTGTTTCTGGTACTGTTGTTGCTGTGGCAAATGTTGTTGGAAACCAGGAGGGTGATTTGGTCTGTTTGGAGTTGGATATGGATTAGCCCCTTGATTGCTCCACGAAAAGTTGGGGTGCTGCCTCTATCCTTGGTTGTAGGTGTTGGAAAACGGATTGTTGTTCTTGTTGAAGTTCCCCACATAACACACCGAAGCAGGATTAGATGGGCAACTGTCAAATGAATGTCCTTCTCCACAATAAATACAAGATACTGCAGCTGATTGCTCTGTAGTTGCTCCAGCAGCCATATTCATGGACTTCAAGATATTGGACAGTGATGAAACTTGCGCTGTTAAGGCTGTAACTGCATCTAAATCATGAATTCCAGCAACCCGTCTACCTACAACAACTCTTTCCGTTGGCCATTGATAGTTGTTATTTGCCATCCGCTCCAAGATTTCATAGGCTTCATTATAAGACTTTGCTAAGAGAGCTCCATTAGCCGATGCATCCACCATTGATCGTGTATGAGCATTGAGACCATTGTAAAACGTCTCTATTTGGATCCAATGCGGTATCCCATGGTGTGGACACTTCCTCAACAACTCCTTGTAACGCTCCCGTGATTCATATAAAGATTCACCATCAAGTTGCTGAAATGAAGTAATATCATTACGGAGCTTGGCATTCTTTGTTGGTGGGAAATATTTCATCAAGAATTTTTCCGCTAAGTTGTTCCATGTGGCCACCGAATCTGGGGGTATAGAGTTCAACCATGCTCTCGCTCTATCCCATAAAGAGTAGGGGAAGAGTTTCAGCCTTAAAGCTTCATCAGTAGCTCCTTGTAGCTTGAATGAATCGCACACTTCAATGAATAATTGTAGGTGAAGATGTGGATCCTCCGTTGGTACTCCACTGAACTGCCCCACAGTTTGGAGCATTTGAAACATGACCGGCTTCAATTCAAACTGAAGTGCTTGAATCTCGGGCCTAACAATACCAGGATTAAGCCCATTGAGTATAGGAATAGCATATTCTCGGATTGCCCTGTCTCTGTCATCTGCCACTGCTGTAGCATTGTTAACACCAGCAGCTTCAGCCATGTCTTCTAAACCAGCGAGCCCTTGTTGTTGCTCCCTTCTTCTTACTCGAAATGTTCTTTCTATCTCAGGATCTAAAGGTACCAACTCTTGATCTCGCTGATTATTCATGTACAAGTATAATCTCCTGCAAGTACAGACACTTAAACAAATAAAGACAAGATATAAGCAAGAAAATCAAAATAGTTTCTACAAGTAACTTTAGTTATCTCAACTGGCAACAGCGCTAAAAACTTGTTGCGGAATTTAATATAGCTACGCAAGTGCACGTGTCGAAACAAGTAATATAGTAGTGAGTGAGTATCGTCTCCACAGGGATTGATTACTAAAATTATTTATAAAATCTAAATGTTAAGCAAGCTAAATTAATGAATGAGAAATAACAATTTGTGATACATGGCAACAATTAAAAGATGCAAACATGAATGTAAATATTAAGCAGAAAATAATGAGATCTAATCAAGTGAATGTGAATCAGTGGTGTGGATAAGCTGGGACTATTGAATCCTCCTTGGTTGCAAATCTGGGTTTAGTTGCTGCAGCAACGCCTACGGCAAAAATCACTCCAGTAACCGAAAATTCATTCTGCACATATTAATCTTCCGAATTCAATATGTTTAAAGTTCTTCAAACCAGATTTAACATATTCCTATGCTAACCCAGTTCTCAAAACATCATTTATAGTATCAATTCTCAATGGGTTTGCATGGTAACAATATATTCCTATACCATTACTAATTCAAAGATCTACTAAAGAGATAATTGAATCATGCATCATTCAAGCTAAATCCAACTAAGATTAACTTTTCCAGAATTAATCCTAATTTGTTTATCCTAAATATTGAAGGCCAAGCAATAAAAGGAAATAGTAATGAAGCTCACTTGAACAAACTAGAGTAAAAATACCATAAACATTGAAAACAACTTTAATCCATCATTACAACCTCAGATTCATCATAATCCCAGCTAAGGAAGCTTAGCTCATGGTCTGAAATATATAAATCAGCATCCTAAAATATTCCATTGATTACAGAAAGCTCAAGAAAAAGATAAGGAATTAAATACAAAGAAGACTAAAAGAAGTAAGAAAATGCTAGCTGGACGATGGAGGTTTAGCTCCTTGCAGCTGCTAGTACGCCTCCTCCTTCGTCCTTCTTCTCTGTACTATTCCCTCTCTCTCTTTCTTTCCTTTTCCGTATTGTTCTCTTAGCTCAGCTGCCACCACACTCCTTTCTTACAGTAATCTTTTCCTTTTATATTAGGATAAGTGAGGTACCCTAGCACACGTGTCAGCCAAATAGAGGAGTGAGGACCACTTTTCTTCATTTCTCTTTAGCTGGTATTTACTATTAGCTGTCAGTACTAGTTGTATGAAATATATGCCAGCTATTCAAAATATCAGCCAGCTGGAAATTGAATCTGCTGTGCAGTATTGCTCCGGCACGTTGCTGCAGCAAAGTTGCTTCCAGCTTTGACTTAAGTTTAGCTTTCCTTCTAGGATGCTGCCATTTAATTTCTGCAAAACTTAAGACCAGATTTCAGCAATTCTAATTAAAATCAAGAAAAATAAGATAGATATTAACTATATTAGATCTTAAACATCAGCAACATCAAAAACTAAAATAAAGTAAGGAAAGACACCTAAACTATACAATTTATTCTTTTAAAGCAACTAACCTAAGACTAAAAACACACAAGATAACTCTATTTTCATAGAGTTATCAACAAGGCAGGAGGCACTTGGCACCCAGTCGACGACTATCAAAAATACTTCTCCCGTTTGATTGGCGTGCTTATCCGACAGAATGTGGATCCTTAATATAAAAATTAGAAGTCAGTTCCTGCTGAGCAGAAGGAGAAGATCATTCCTGTTGTCGAGGTAAAAAAATATATGGCATTTATTAAATGTTATGAATTCTGTATACAATAATAATATAACGATAATTTTTGCAATTGTAAGAATTTTTTGAGTACAAAGATCTTGACGACGACAGCGATGATTTGGCCAATGTCAGAGATGGCGTCCTTAGGACTGCGGCAGATATATATAGCAGCTGGAAGACCGAGCTTAACGAGCATTTTAGGCTCGCTGGGGGTGACAAAAATGCTCTTGACTTTGCGACGGCACGTTCCAAAGTGCCTAACGAGATGGATGCCGCGACATGGAGGCAGTGTTGCGACCTTTTTGACTCTCCAAAGTTTAGGGTTAGTGTGTACTTATGAATTATTCATTTAGTATTAAGTAATACAATATTATATTATAATTAATTTTTTTTTCCTAAAGGCGATGTCTGAAAGAAATGCTGCAAATAGAGCACGTCAGTTAGCAGTGAGCAAACAGGGAGCTGCTTCCATTGCTCACAAACGATATAAGAAGGTAATAAAATTGTGATTTTTCTTATAATACTTTTTATTTTAAAACTATAAAATTTTAGTAATGAATTATGTCCCTTTAATTTTTTTTATAGCACAATCCTAGTACTGGCGAGCTTCAACCAGTTGCTGAGAGTTTCAGGGATCGCTACTTCACTGAACGGACTGGATGGCCGAGTCCACAGTTTGAGACCAATTATGTATGTCATTAATTAATTTTTTTAAACTAAAGCTCTAATTTTTTTTCTATATACTAATTTTAATCTTTTTTGCAGAATAAGATGCTTGAGATTCATAACACTCAGTCTCAAGCATCTTCCCAATCTGGTTCGAGTTCATCTGCTTCGGTCACTGATGCTCATATAGCGGATGAGGTTCTCAGTACACGTCGCGGATTTAGGAGAGGTATCAGACGTAAGTTGAGTAAGTCCGCTTCCAGTACTAGATCTGCCCCACCAGACTTTCCACCGCCAGTACCTGAGGATGTCCAACGATACATACACGAGAGCCAACAATACATGACGACAGCTCACAAAAAAAGCAACGAGAGGTAGCCACTCAGGAGATGATCGCTCAATAACAGCGATCAATAGAGGCTCAGGCGGCGTAGATAGCTCATATGCAGAGGATTTTGTCATCGCTTGTACCAGATGTCAATATGTCTACCTCTGCTCCTATCCATCTGAGGTCCACTTCGACATCATTTGGCATGATGCCCCTGCCTCCGCCATTGCCACCTCGTTTCGCCCATCCTCCACCGACTCATCAAGAAAATGACAATGAAGAAATCGAGGATGAGGACTTAGGCTTGTAGACTTTTCTCTACTTTCAGACAACATTATATATTTTTAATGTTTGACAACTTTTTTTAATTTTAATGTCATTTAAAATATTACTTTCTACATTTTTTTACTAATTATTAATATATTTTGTTTATCTTAATATATTTCTTATTTATTTAAATTTTAATTAGTTGATATTAATTAAAAATTAAATATATAAATATTATAATTTTAATTACATAATTAAATATTTAAAATATTTAATTAAAAAAACAAAATTTGCTGTCGCCGCTTTAGGTTACTAAATTAATTAATTATTTAATTAAATACAATTCGACCTAAAGCGGCGACATTTATCGCCGCTTTAAAAACATTATAGCGGCGAGAATTTCAAAATTGTCACCACTATTGGTCTGTCAGATAGTATTTCTGTCGACTTTTTAGCAGGGACAACTGTCGCCACTATAAATTGTCTAATACAGGGACAACGCTTGTCGCCGTTTTAGGTATCTATATCCGCGAACCTTTAGCAGCGACTCTAAAACGGGGACATTGTTGTCGCTTTAGATCTGAAGCGGCGACACTTTGATTTAATGCGGCGATATTTGTCGCCGCTCTATTCTTGTTTTGTTATAGTGATTTTATTAGTTTTTAGGCCGATGGCAATAATTTGTTGAAAGAAATTTTTTTTCGTTCATGTGATCCGTATTATACCTTAATTAATTGTCATCTTTAACTATGATGAAACTTATCCCTAATAACGGAATAATCATTATCATAATCATCAAACTGAAAGAAATTTACAAATGTTATTGGAACATTAATACATTTCTGCCCTTTTTATTAATATAAAATGGGCCTATTAAAAATGGATAGAAGGTTTGGATTCTATTTGCAAATTATTTCAAATAAGATTGGCAATTGTTAAAAAAAAAAAAGAAACAATAATCCTTAAGTTGCAAATCATATCATACTGATGAAAAAAATAATAACATAAACAATTATCAAGATATACAATAAAACAGTAGTTTCTCAAAATTTGCCAGAAATGTAATACAATAAAACAGTAGTTTCTCAAAATTTGCTAGAAATATAAAAATTAGGAGAATTTATACATAGGGGTCTACTAAACGTTTATAATGAAAAATGGGACTCACTCATTAATGTTTTCAAAACTAATCCCAATTGTCATGTCACACATGCAAAATTACTTGGATACCCTATTTCTTCAACAAACTTCAAACTACTTTAGCCACAACCACTAGTCCCGATTCTGACCTTGCAGCGGTGCTTCCGCGTGACTAGGGTCGAAAAATTATTTTTTCAAAAATAATTGGTATCCATAATTGATATCTCATATATATGAATGATCTTTTCTCACTTTGATTATTAACATTTTTGTTCATGATTCATATATTGAGAGGGAGTATATTTATGATTTGTTTGTGCTAAATTCGTTATTATCATTTTCCCATGAATTGTAATATGCTCTTTATAATTTAATGAAAATGAAAAAAAAAAATTCACTATTGTGCTTTAATGATTTGAATTTCTCATATGCTTTATGATGATTATACTTGGAGAAATATATTTTCAACAAGTGAAATATCAAGATTTAGAGCTTTTATGATCTTAATTTGGTGCAACTTCTCTATTTTTGAATACGCTATGTTTGTCGTACTTAATATCAATAGAAGAAATTTTGCCAAAAATTAAAAAGAATGCTCTTGTTTTCACTTTGGTATCATGTTATTATTCAATTTCAAGTTTAATATTGTTATTCTTATTTTGAAGATTGTTCAATTCTAGATTCCTCATTATCCCCTTATTACTTAACTTGTAATAGTATTTTTCATATTGGGAGAAAATTATTTGTGTATTGCTCTTTCATATACTTTTGTCATGATTTCAAATGAAGAGAGTAATACAGTGAATTAATATGGGGAGAATCTTATTTCAAAGGAGATAAATTAGTTTGTATGAGATATCTAGTTTAAAATTTGTTTTTATTAATTTAATGATGTTAAAATGGGGAAAATAATGATGATTTATGAATATGAGGAGAAAAAATTTATTTATGAGTGTGCATATTTTAAAGGAAAGAACTTTTTTAGCCCACATTTTTAATTTTCTTATAATATACTTATAATGCTTAATTAAGTTAAAAAAAGGGAGCAAGCCCTTTTACTTTCTCAAGCATATTTTGAGATGGAGCTTAAAATATGGTAAGAATTAAGGTAAACTTGTCAAATTTTATATTTTCATATCCTTATTGCATATTTTCTTTTATCTTATAAATCAATATCTGTCATCATCAAAAAGAGGGAGATTGTTGAGAAATTAAGGTTTCAATCTTACTCACTCTTATTTTGAAGATAACAAGCATTTGATTTAGTGCTAATGATTTAACTTGAGTGTATAGTGAAATAGTTTTAAAAGTTCTAACTCATGTTGATCAAAGAATCAAGCTTGAAGATGGATGCATATTGGACTTATTAGAATTAAGCATGAAGATGGAAAATTAAGATACAAGACCGTATTTAGATAGAGTATATTTCATATTTAGTCTTGTATTTGATTTAGTTCATTACACATAAATTCTTTTTGCTTTTGCTCATGCTTTCAAAAGAGTTTTTAAATTATCTTAAGCTTAAAATAGTTATTTTATTATAGAAGTTTGAAAATGGAAAATAATGATTTATTTAAATAGACAAAATATTTTTTAATACATGATTTCTTAAGTTTAAATAAGTTAAAAGTATATTTGAAATCATGATTATTTGGAATAGGCTAAAAAGAGATTTTTTATTTGCAAACTAGAATATGTTTTAGTATAAAATACTTTCTAAATTATAGTTAAATAACTTTTTAAAACTAAAACAAGTTTGCAATAGCCAAAATATTCTTTTTAAATTGATTTCTAATGTTTTTAAAGTATTTAAAACTAGTCTAGAAGTCAAAATTTGAAAAACGCCAAAAAGTTGTCAAAAACTAAAAGTTTTTGGTAGACCAGAAATAACTACCAGTAGACCAAAAATATCATCCGATAGACCAAAAACTTTGTTAGGACTGTTAGCTTTAGACCGTTGTAACCACATTACCAAGGCTAATTTTTGGAAGTCTACCAGAAATTTGACCTGTCTACCGAAAACTCCAGAGACTGTGTCAAACAGTAAAAAATGGCTAGTTTTCTTAAGAACTTATAAATAGAAGTTATTTAAGACTTGAAAAAGATTTTGCATGAACCTAAATTGTTATCCAACTACTTTCAAAGTACAAAAGCTTATTTTTATATTAAATTAATTTTCAAATCATATTGAGCCAACCTTAGAACATCCATTGTACATTTTTCTCAAATCTCCTAAGCAAAAATTATGTTTATTACTTTTGAGAGGAGAGTTCTTAAGTGTGTTCACTTTTGTTTATTATAAAACCAATTAAGTATGAGGTGAGGTTAGCACCGGAGTCATAAACAATCGATCTATAGGTGAGGTTGTCACCAGAGTCTAAACAACCAGATTTAGGTAAGGTTATCACCAGAGTCTAAACAACCTGAGTATAGATGAGGTTCTAATCGGAGTCTAAATAATCTTTAAGTTGGTGAGATTGGCACCATTATCTGAACAATACGTGTAGGTGAGGTTGACACTGGAGTCAAAATAATCCGAGATTAGCATGATAAAGCCGGAGTCAAGACTATTGTAAAGGCGTGGGTGGGCCTAAAAAGAATTTACTCCTTTTGTAAAAGGGTCGGTCAAGCACACAATCTTGATCGGAATAGTGGAAGCTCAAGGGAAATTGCCAAAAGCTGGAGACATAGGCAAATCATCGTATTTGTCGAATCTTGTAAAAACTGAGTTTGTATTTTCTCTATTCCTACACTCTTTACTTTATTGCAAGCTATTTGATTGAGTGTTTGATATATAGTATGATTAGTATACTTGATATTATTGCTATATACTTGGTATTATTGTTTATTTAGCTTCGAAGTTTAAAAATAGTGATCTATGGTTTTACATAGTTGAAAAGTTTCTTAAATAGTTTTAAAACCCAATTCACCCTCCTCTTGGGTTGTTGTTATGGATTTTTATACGCAAGCGCACGTATCGAACAAGTAATAAAGTGATGAATAAAGATATCGTTCCCATAGAGAAATTGCTATAATTTGTCAAGTACTAACCTACACTAGTTATCAATTTATCCAAACAATCAAATTAAAAAGTTCTAAAATTTAAATTTAAACTAAAGGAAAACGAGAAAATAAATAAATAAAATTAAAGAGTGCAAATAATTTTATCAAATTACCAATGAAAAATAAACCTAGGATTACAATTTTCACTCTACGTATGCCTGAATTACTAGTTACCCTATTTGAATTACTATTTAACTCGAATTGTCAATCAAGAACCCTAATGTATCTACAAGCCTCTTCCGATAGTCATGTAGAAATATCTCTTCTAATTAACTCACTATATTCCTATGTGAATTAGATTAAGAAAAGATTCATTAAGAGTAAGGTCTTTCAATAATTGCACATGTTATGTAGGTATATTCCTATCCTACATAAACTCATATAAACATGATCATGTGTTATTCTATCTAGGTCTAAATCTGAAATCCCTTTTCCAAGTTCATATAAATTACCAATATCAATTTAAGTGGTGATCAAGCACTCAAAAGCATTAAGAACAAGATAGAATAAACAATTCGTAAATTAAATAGCAAAATCAAAGAGGTAACATCATAATTTAAACTACATATAGAGATCCCATTGCAATCCTAGAAAATAAATTTAGTTCATAATGAAAATGACAAAACTAAAAATAAAAATTTGCAACATAATTAAAAATAAAAATTAAACAAACGAGAGTTTCATATAGTGCAGAATTATTGATAACAGTTGCAAGCCTCCTCTTCCAATTTGACCTCCAATTGCTCTTTCTATTAATTTCTCTCTCTCCCTGGACTACTGTGTATCTCTCTCTAGAATGGTGTGTATTTTTGCACTGTCCCGTAGCCCTTTTATAGCTGATGGGAAAAAGCTTCCTAATTGTTCACGGATTCCAAAGTACCAATCTCATTGGTAGAAGCTATGTGGCAGTTTCCCGTTTTTTTTTCCCCTCATTTTCTCTTTCCCGTTTCCCACATTTCTTATGCAATTTCTGCCACTTGGGCAACAATCCCATGCGAAAAGAAACGATGAGCTCGGCATGTAACTCGTTGTTAATTGGTCGAGGCTTAAAGAAGAGCCGACTTGTTGACGTGGCGTTGTTTTGTTGGAGAGAGAAACCGGATGTACGAATGGCGAGAAACAACGGATCAAACACGCCTGAAAGCTTCTGCGCCAGCCGTCAGCACGCGGGCCCCAGCTGTCCCCCTGCATTGCCAGCCCACTCGCCTATTCCTCGCGTGACCTGCACGCGCGCATCTGAGCCGTCAGGAGCTTGATCGAACGGCCTGAATTCGTCCGAGTTTTTCCTTCTTCACTTGCGCACCTGGACATCATTTAACAAAATTTTTTTTTTCTTTTCTTTTTTTTTAACCAGATGCAAAATTAAAGAAATCCTAAATCTAATAAAAAAATCTAATTCAAATTAAATAAACTTAAACTAATTAAATTAAAATACCTAAACCTAATAAAATAACATAAAATTAAATAAAACTAAATCTAAACTAAAATAAAATATAACAATTTAAATTACTTAAAATCTAAATTAAAATTAACTCTAGGACACACATTTTTAATGAATAAAAAGTATAATTAACTCAATTAACTCTATAAAAATAGAGTTTATCAGTTGTCAATCTTGGGCTAACATAATACAATCTTTTAAAAAATAATATAAAAAATACGGTGACTCAGCTAATCTCCTATACCAGAAAATTGAAGTGGCATGGTATACCAGACAAGGCTGAGAGGTGGCAAATCTCGTCGAGCTTGATAAGGAGGTCATCGTAAGTGACGATGATGACACCAGAGCTCAGTCGCCCTGATCTGAATCTTAGGGAGGCGCCATTACTTTTTTCGAAGAAGACAAAGATTGATCTGTATGTTGAACCATCCTTTCTTTTTCTTGCATTTCAATGTTTGGTAAACTGTTGTACTGTATAAATGTTGTAATTGGTACTGACTATTAGAAAATGATAAATAAAAATTGACTCTATTTTCAGATTGATGGTTCCCCCTTAGATTTATGGGTTTATTCACTAAATCATGTTATGGAACGTGGATCCGTGGTTCACTCACAGTATATGTAAGAATCGTTTTTTTCTCGCATTTAGATTGCTTAGTACTCCATTTTAGGATCAACCCAAATCTCTTTTTTTAGATTCCCACTTGTATTTATGGTTTTTTTTTTAATTGAAAGTCAAATGTTACTAATACCTATTTATAATTTAGTATCCTTTTGCTTATTTTTTCTAAAAGTTTAATAGTTTCGACAATTGTGAGTAAGAAACAATCTCAAAGGCTTTGGCCTCTTTCTTAGAAACATTCTTAAAGGCTACGTCTACTTTCTTTTGTTTTTAAAGTCTTCTTTGTTTTGACCAATGCTTTAGAGATTGATTAACATCTAGTAATGGATAGTTTTATCACTCATTTTGGTCCTTTTACTCTTACATTAGGTGTGTCTTTATGATCTCTTATTTATTATTTGGAAAACTGCTTTTTCAAAATATGATTACAATGCATATTTTTTGGTGGGTTGTAGGTACATTTGGTTAACCAAATGAAAGATTCTATTGTCAAAATGCAAGAGAAGTTCCTCTACTATTATTCTCTTGAAAATCAAAGACCCAAGTTTAGAGGCTTTCAAGTTTCACATTCAAGTAGAATTTTCTGGACTCCTAATTGTGTTGATGCTTATAATAGACAGTATTTTATGTTGATTCAAGTAATTATAAATTGTGGTTTCAATAATTTAGATTTTGATCATCTAAAAAAATGCTTAGATTTTGATTCTTGACCAGAAATAGAGCAAAGTATTTGATATACATAAAATTATATATCATATATATTCCCCAGGTTTGAGAGAGAGTGTTCATTTGCTATATGCAAACATACCATTTTTTGTACATGCTTTGAGAGAAAGTGGAAACAATATGTTGTGATTTTTAGCTTTTAAGTATACTCTTTCTTGATGTACCATAATGCAGTGGGTCCTTTTTTATTTATGTTATATCATTGTGGCATTGTTAGAACAAGTAGAAATTCTAAAACTTTAGAATGAGTAATAATCTTGTAATCAGTAACTAATAAACAGATTGGTAACTAATAACTAGATTAGTTAATAGCAACTAGATTAGATTGAATGGTAGCTAGTGACTAGAGAAACTGGAAATCAGTAACCAAATTAATAGTATCAACCACAAACTAGAAATCATAAACCAAATTAGTTACTGGGTGATCAGATTGGTTTAATTTAGTAACTAGTGACCAAATTAGTTGCTGCTAATTAATGACCATATTGATTACTAGTAATCAGTAACTACTAATCAAATTGGTTATTGATAACAAGATTATTTATTGATAACCAATCTTGTAGCTAGTAACTAATTACCAATATGATTTCTTGGTAATTACAGGAACTAATCTGATTAATTAATAACCATAAGAAATAGTAACCTGGTTGGTTACTGGCTCGTTACTAGTAATCATTTTAGTTTTGACCATATTATTAACCAGAGAAGCTAATCACCATATAAACTAGAAAACATTAACCAAATTGATAACTAATAATTAGGGTAACCAATTTCTAAATTGATAACTATTAACCAAAGTGGTTATTAGTAATCATAGTTACTAATAACCAGTAAGTAGAATAACCAATCACCAATTTGAAAGTTAATAACCATATTAGCTACGATAGTTACCAATCATTAGTTTGGAAATTAATAATCATATTAATTAATATGTTTACTAGTAATAAGTAAAAATTAATGAGTAATAAATAACCAATAACTAACTACGAGTCTAAAAAGTTGCTATTTATTAGCTATAGTTAGTTGGTTAAGCATATTTCTAATATGATAGTAATGTATATCCATTAACAATCTCCTAACTAGTAACAAATAAGCAGATTGGTAACTGGTAATCAAATTGGGTACTAGTTACTGTCCTGTAACTAAATTGGTCACTGGTAATTAGTAACTAAAATTTAAAAACTGGTAATGGGTTTGGTTACTAGTCCAATATTATGTCAGGTAACCAAAGAAACTAAAAACCAGTAACCAATTTGATTAATAGTAACTAGATAGAAACAAAAAAATCAAAAACTAATTTTGCAATAATGACCACACTGGCCATAGAAACAAAATAAATTAGTAACTGGTAACCATTTTAGTTTGATCACACTATTAACCAAAGCAACTAGTAGTCAAAGAGAAATTAGTAGCTATAGAAACCAGAACTAATACCCAAAGTGATAACTAATAACTAGAGTAACCAGTAACTAGCCAAGAGTTTGAAAACTAGTTACTGGTTATAGTTATAGTTATAGTAATTGGTGGCTAATTACTGAATATAGTTAGTTGATTAAACGTACTTCTAATATGATAATAACTAGTAACCAGTGAGCAATTTTGCAGCCAGTAACCAATAACCGGGTTGATAACTAGTAACCAAATTGGTTACTATAATCTATTCTGTAACCAAATTAGTTATTGGTAACCAGAGTAACTATATCTAAAAGCTATATTGGTTCGTAGTAACTAGTAATCAGTTTCTAGCCACTAGTCTAGAAACTAATAACCAAGATTAGTTACTATTTTCTAGTAACCTAAATAATTATCGAGTACTTGTTGTTTGTTGAGATAGTTGGTTACTATAGGTTACCAAATACTTGTTATTTGTTAAGATATTTGGTTACCTATGAAAATCTAGAAAATTATCATTGATGATCTAGTTGTTTCTTATTTTTAATAATAATAAAATAAAATGATATAAAAATGTTTTTTGAATTATATAAAAAATTTTAACAAGAATATAAAGGATAAAAAGATATTTTCCTCGTTTCTTAAAAATTAAAAATTAAAAAAAAAGAATATTGCATCATGTTACTAATGAAAAAAAGAAAGCAACTCTTTCCATTCCAAAATGACAAAAAAAAAAAGAAAGAAAAGAAAACGACCAGCAAATATTTTCTGAATTATATAAAAAAGCTTAACAAGAATAAAAAAGGAAAAAAAAAACGTTCCTCAGTTTTTAAAAATTAAAGGTTTAAAAAATCAAAACCAAAAAAAGAGTAATGCATCTTGTTAGGGGTTTGAACCTTTGTCGTGATTCCAAACCATTAGGCTATCTTACTTGTAAGGATCACTATTTAGGTTCGTCTACTATAAACTGATACGTTTTCTATGCTTTGCTTTTGAAAAATGACAACCGCATGCGGTATGGAAGTTTATTGTTATAATTGATCGTATATATATAATTTTTTTTTTCTTTTGTCGGTAAAACACTTAAAAACCCATTTATTTATTTATATTTTTTGAGTGAATGTCTAGGCATGAATTAGTCAAAGATAAAATTAAGTTTAGCCCTGTTCATAATTATAAATTGGACCTGATCAACCTATTTAATCCCACTACGATATATACATCCATTTATAATATCACACGAGAGTTGCAGTGCAACTGTAGAAATTAGAAATAAAATAAAAATGAATAAATCATGACGTCGTATTAATCAAGATTACGATATAAGATATACATATAATTTTTTTTATTGGACGTATACAATATAATTTTTCACAATTTGCCAAAATGATGTAATAATTAAAGCTCAATTACGTAACAAATTGATGTCTGTTGAATATTAATTTAAAGTAGACGACTGTATACATAAGGAAGTTTCCGGGTCATCGCCATTCCTAGCTCGTCCTTTGCGTTTTCAAGTATATACTTCGGTGCTTGTGAAATACGTTTCAGGGTAGCCATCATCATATATAGTCATTTCTCATCTTCTTCTAGGAGTTGTACATCTTAATTAAATATTTTCCACATCGTTGAACAGTTGTGCCACAATGTTTAAGTTAATTTGGTCTTGGATATAAACGTAATATTCCATCCAATTACTGTTATCCAAGTGGCATTTAGTTAGACCGTCGACGATGGCATTACTTGGATGTTGATTCCATCCGATATACGATATCCCAGTCCCACTTAGCAGACATGTTATGGGAAATACTATACATTCCAACCTCATTTCGATCGTATGTATATATATATATATATCAATGAAATTATCATATTTTATTTACTTCAAACGTGCGCCTGTCCGAAAATTCGGGATTTGTCCAAAAAAATAAAAGAGTTGGGGAATTTGTCAAATTTATGTGTATAATCATCCCCATATTCTTCTAATAAGAACCCAATATTTTTGTTAACTAGTACTATTGATGATAAATTAATTTTTATTATAGTAATTTGTTGATTGATAGAAAAAAAAAAAAAAGAATTCAAGATGTTGTATACTAATTGAAAATCTTTATTAGTAGGTTATTTTCATATCTGTAAATTTTTATTTTTTTTACTTTTTATTTTTTCCATCATGGATCATCTATTAAAACGAACTAGTGGACGGTTTAAATGGGAAACGACGTTGATGGGCATGTACTTAAATGAAGTCAATTAAGTAAATTTATGGTAAATGCATTTGGCCATTTCTTAGTGAGAAAGGGTACTAGCAGTATAGCTTTCAACATCGTCCCTCCCCCAAAGACACAAGATTTATTAGATACATATTCTAACAAAATTATCATTAAGAAAATAAGTTTCTCTTTTTATGTAAAAAAAACAAACAAACTATCACTTAGTTTTCTTCTTTATATCTTACAAAATATATAATTAATTTCCCTAATTGATATAATTATTTGGACGTCAACGTTTTGGTGAATTTTGTGCCAAAAGCACAACGTAAGCATATATAAAAAAAGAAATAGCATTTCGAGTTTATATATATATGGGAACGAGTAAAATATGAATTTTTTTTTATTTTCTATCAGTGGAAAAATTCAAATTTTGACTTTTAGATTTAAATATAATGGTTACAATATTAATTAAGTTGGAATGAGTTTCAATGTGAAATATAAATAATAACATTTATTTTTATAATCATTATATTGAAATTGTTAAAATTGAATTTTTTATCAATAGGAAATAAAAAAACATATATATTGCACTAGTTCCTTATATATATATATATATATATATATATATATTAGAGTGATCTGTTGTCATATAATTCATATAAAAATGTTTAAGCATATCCATCTAAAATAAGAGTAATAATAAAGACACCAAAACTTGGCACAAAACATTTACACCAAATGACGTGACAGCATTTCAATCACTTCTTATTTTAAAGTAGAACCACTTAATTTAAAGTTATGTGACTAAAAATAATGTCACATCACTGATGTAAATTTTTTGTGCAAAATTTTAGTATTCTAATCTTTATTCGTAAAACAAATACACATATTAGCACAGAGTAACGTTAGGGACATTAATATCTTATACTACATGAATCATTTCAACTATTTATTTTCTGAAAGTGAGACTATATCATTTAAAGTAGTGGCTAAAAATGATACTACATCATTAGTGTACGTTTTTAGTGTAAGATATTAGTATCCTAAAAATTGCTCTATGTACATCATCTCTCAAATTTTTCTGTCCAACCTACCCTTTTATATTTTGAAGCATCATTAATTAAAATTTAGGGAAATTTTGTGGTAGAGTTTCTTCTTTTAAAACAGTTTGCATTAACTATGGCAGAAAAAATTATTAGCCAAAAAAAAAAGGGAAAAAGAAAAAGTAAACCCTACAAACCGTTAGATTTAGCGACACGGATCTACACGGACTTGTCCTACAAAACGGGTTTGTGACAAAATATTAATAATAATAATGATGACAATAATAATAATAATAATAAAAGGAAGGAAAACACGCCTAGCCTTTGTCAAATGGTGGCGGTCGGAGGAGACTTAGAAGATCACTATTACAAGTCTCAAACCTCATATATGACTGCCGAGCCCTTCCCTCATTTATTATTATTATTATTTTTTTTGGTGGTTTTAGCACATTTTCATTTGCTTTGCAACCCCACCCACCTTCTTCTTCTTCTCCATCTCCTTCTCTCTCTCTTTCTTTCTCTATACATAGTACTGTAAGAAAGGCAAGAAGCTAATAAGAAAGAATATCCATATATATAATAATGGAGGATTTGCGGCAGACGGCATTGGCGTATTACATGGTGGCAAATGACGAGACACGACATGTCGTAGGAGAGATCTTCAAAGAAATGGATCCGAACAACCATGGTTACGTGAGGTTCAAGGAGTTCTCGGTTTATATGGACACGGTGGGGTGTGAAAACATGAGCTCGGTGGAATTCTACAACGAGCTCAAGCAGAGCCAATATGACGAGCTCCATTTGGATGATATCATAACTCTCTTCTACATAATCCATAGCAAAAGGCCCTTTTGTGGAGGAAAGTGCAAAAAATTTGTCAAAGGAACGTATTTCACTTGCGTGAAATGCTTTGACTTTGACCACGATGAGGGAACTACTTTCAGTGTTTGCTCTCAGTGTTTCGCTGATATGAATTATGAGCATCGGCATGAGGGGTTTCTGGATCCGATTGTTCTGCTTCACTTTAAGAGAATGGAAGCTTTGAGCTCTAAGCAGGTAATTAATTAAGTTTAATGTTATCTACTTTTATAAGTTATATGTAATATGAATTTACCTAGCTTAAAATTTTGTAGTACACGGTACTATCTACATAAGGTCAATATTTATTACAAAGAGGGTTCTAATAATTTGGTGATAAGCTTATTGGATATGTTAAAACTTAATTTCATGAAATATATTATTATTTGGTGCAGCAAAGTACTACTTCCATGGATTCTGAGGCAGCAAGCAGTTCTAGTACTACATCTGATCATATTAGAACCATAACGAGTTCTACATCGTATAGAGTGAGTCACTCGCACACATATATTATATATGTATATATATCACATCATTTAAATCTCTGAATTAATAAATTAATCATGAAAAAAGAGACTTACCTGACTGATATATTAATTTGAAATTTAATTTCTGAAAAATTTCCACAGCCCAAACGTGACCTCGACCGTCCCAGATCATCTGCATCTTCTTCTTCGTATTCTCACTCTACAGACAAACAAGGGACAACAAGTGATTCTATATCTTATCATTATGCAATTGTGCCGGTTGTAGTCCAATATAAACAGGTGAGTACATATGGATAAATTTGGTATAGGATTTGAATCATATTCTATAAATTAATTTAGAAACAATTTTCATGTATTTATTCTTTCAATTTTTTACATGAAAACTGATTCTAAATTTGTAGAATAAGGATCGAATCCTATATCAAATGCATTTTATGTTTTTAATACAACTCAAATCCTCTAGCCACCTACTTTTGTTGTACATTTCTTTTTTCCCCAAAAAATCTTCCTCGATTGTTGATAAGGAGTAGAGTTGATACATATATACTACTATATGTATTTTATAGCCTTTCTTTTGGATTCCGGTGATCACATTTTCTTGCTGAATTAATAATAATTGATGATCGACCTTGTTGCATAATAATATTCAACTGCAGAGTAAGATGCAGACAGCGATACAATTCGGGCAGCTAGTAGCACGCATAGCGAGTATAGCGGTCGCATCCCAGCTATGTACAATTATGTGATAAAAACTCATGCATTATTGGTGCGGTAGTTTTAATTAATTTGGACCAATTCAAAACCCTGTATTCTTAATTAAAAGACTCATTTTGGATAAAGTACTGTACGTTAGCCACATATATATAGATGATTGCCAATCCGGTAGGTATTTTTTTTTAGGTTATTTTTTTTTTTAGCCATCAGATCATCATCTAATGGTGATCCAACGACTATAATAAAATACATGAAAAGACGTGCATCATTAATACTTTTTCTCTCTCATATTTTTTAATATAAAAAAATATGTATAATAAATTTTTATTAGTCAAAATAATACCTATGTATAGATTAAAAAAAAATACCTACTAAATTGGTGCCCTATATAGATATGTAGCTGATATATTGGAAATTTCAGATACTCCATTTCCATTTTATGCCTCTTTTTCTCTTGTTATTGATTACTATTTTACAATGAATCATGTTGATCTTATATTCACAAAGCACACATATTACTTTGTGACTGTGCATTTAAGTATTTGCTTTTGTATATTTGACATTTTATCTTATGAGTACTATATCTCTAAAGTACTATCTACGAACGCATGTAATATTTACAGCCTCATCTTTACTTTTCCGGTTCTGTGCTTCTGTTTTCCTATATCAAAAAGATCAAAGAATGACATGATCACCAAAAATTACATGAGTACTAGCAATTCTAATTCGTTTGGGCACTAATATAGCTTGATTATATAGCAATTATTGAACTAGAGTAGACAACATCCTCAACAAAAAAAAAATATGTGTGTATATATATATATGAAGTAACCAATATATGTACGACAAATATAAACGAAGACATATACATATTGTCACGACTGGAAATCCAAAACCGTGACTTTTAGTAATTTTAAGTGGAAACAGTAATAAACAGTAATTTTCAAATTTTTAAAAAATCAAGTATTTAGAATTTTCGAGTTTTAGTCCTCAAAAATAAGTAAATTTCAAAATTAGGAATCCTCTCATTAGTTTAATTTCTTAAGAAAACATACACTTATTTAGAGGAATATTTCCATTTAATTCATTTAGAAACTTTTTATTTAAAATCATAAATTTCGGTAAAATGAGTCCAAAGTTCAAGAATAATTTATAAAAATCATTTATATTTCCAAGTACTCCGATTTGCAGTATTATTGCCCTTATACATCCATTTAGTAAAAATAATAAACTACGATAAATATTTGAATGAGAAAAAGAAATCACACAGGACATAGATACCCACCAGGGAATAGGAACAGGGCTGTGGGTACAAGTCAAGCAGCTTGTCTAACCAACATGACCACTACCTCAAATACACAAATACCTGAACGTGCAAAGAAGTAGGGAAAGAGTGCATGAATGCTCAATGGAGATTCAATTACATATTTTTTTTTACTAGAATAAAATACTTATTTTCAAGGTCCTACATAGTCAGTGAAATACTCAAACAGTTTTACTAAAATCTAATAAAAATTATTGTCTAAGGGTTTAAATCTCCCAAAACATTGTAAAATACCATATATATTAAAAAAAAAACATTTTCCAAAGGTTTAAATATTCCAAACTTTTGTAAATCATAGTCTCAAAACAAATTCATTGTCCAAAGGTTTATACATTTCAAACTATTATAAAACATCACATAAAAAAATCGAGCACGTATCTATTCAAGTCAAGCACATAACAAGCAATATAATTAATGACATGTCCAAGCCACCGAATATTTGTGACTATAAGTATGCAATGTTGTGTCAGCTACCTAAATGCACTACAAAGAAAGTTGGCTATCACGGCGCGTGTACAGATGCGCCGTGATAGTAAGGAGGATATCACGGCGCCTCTTAGGCGCCGTGATTAACGGTGGAACAACCACGGCGCTTGTCAAGTGCCGTGGTTTAACAAATTAAAACGGCGCCTAACAGGCGCCGTCATAAACCACTAACAATCACGGCGCCTGGCAAGCGCCGTGGTTCAAAGTATTTAACGGCGCCTTGTAGGCGCCGTTATGTTGAAGATAAACGGCGCCTTATAGGCGCCGTGTTATGGGCCTCTCTAACCCTTTTGATAGGGCTACCCGAAAAACACAGCATTGGACCTCCTTTCTTCCAGCAGCCGCGGCCAACCTCCCCCTTCCCCCATTTTCACCATTTTTTCCGGCAAACAAGGTATGTTTAAGCTTTTAAACTCATTTTTGTCACTAAAATTAGATTACCCATTGTGTTAACCATGATTTTGACAAATTATTTTATAGAAATTTCATGTTTTAGGTTATATTTGAAAGAGTTTATATTTAAAATCCTAATTTATCAAATGTGAATATATTGAGCATGCATTAATAATCTTTACTCTTGTAAGTATTAGTTAGACTATTTATTTACTAAAAATTATATTTTTTGGTATGTTTTGCTATTTAAGTGCAAATTAATCCGAATTTATTATTATTTTGTTGCTATTTTTTTTTAGGTGAAATGTGAGTTGATTTAGTTGTAAAAAGTTTCAAATTATAGGTGTGTTATATGAATTTATACCAATTTTATGTTTATTTACTAGAAATCATATATTAGGTTATGTTTTTTAATTTTCATCCTTAGTGTCAATTAATCCAAATTTATGCAATTTTAATTGAATATTGTGTAGTTTTTTAGAAATTTACATATTCAATGTTTTTAATTATTATAGGTGAAGTCATGTGGAGTTGATTAATTATTAGTTACAAAATTTTAAAATTGAGGTCTCTCTCAATTTTTACAAATTTTATGTTAGATACTTTGAAAACTTAACTTAAGATTTTAGATTCTAAAGTTTTTTATTTGTTGGATATACATTGTTATTATTGAATTCTATTTAATTTTTTATTTGTTAAACTTCTTATTTTGCATATATATATATATATATATTTATTTATTTCAAATATACGATTTTTCAATTTTAAAGTGTTGTGGATTATAGATATTGAATTTTATTTATCATTTTAAATAGGTTTTAGTAGAAGTTGGAGTACTTAGATTACTTATAAATTAGCAAATTGAGCAAACTGAGGTATGTTTTCTCAATTTTTTTTCTTTTATTAACTTACGTCACTTTCTACATTGGTTATTTCTCATTATTTTACAATGTTTAAACTAGATGAGATATGAAATCATATAGAAAATTGTATGTTGTGGTGATATAATAATGTTATAAATGTGTGAGATTGCTTGAGTTTATTATTTGTGTTGATGTTATTTTGTTATATATTATATTTGGTTGATTGGTAACTTGTTTGTAACAAAGGAAACTATTTAAGAAATAAATTAAGTTCTCAATTTGGTAGTACTTAGAAATATGAGAATAATTTGAAATAAGTGTTAATGTATAATTATTGTTTTAGGTAGTCAATTGGTTAGTGCTAGAAATAGGGGAGATTATGTGCAATTTTTTATGGTACTCAATTAAGTTAGTTTTTTATATTAGTTGTTTAAGTTTTTTATTTTCTCTTTTGTTTTTCAATTGTGCTTAGAATGGATAAGGAATGGATGTTGGCGGATAGGCTATCGACCAAATATAGAAAGGGAGTTGATAGCTTTTTGGAGTTTGCTATTGAAAATGTCAAAGATTTTAATTTAATTCCGTGCCCGTGTATTAAATGTGGAAATTTGCAAAAAAATAGGTGTTAAAAAGATAAAAGAACACTTATATTTTAATGGAATAGATCAAAGTTATAAACAATGGATTTGGCATGGTGAAAAGGTTCCAATTACCGGATTTTCATCAAAAAATCCTATAAGAGATTATTATGAGTTAGATTTAAATGATGACCTTTTTGAAATGATTGATGATGCACAGTATGAAACAGATGTAGATCCTATTAAGTTTCATTCATTACTTAATGATGATGAGAAACCAATCTATTCGGGTTGTACGAAATTTACAAAGTTGCCTGCACTATTGAAATTGTATAATTTGAAAGCAAGACATGGATGGAGTGATAAGAGTTTTTCAGACTTGTTAGCTTTACTAGGAGAGATGTTGCCA
>JXTC01000048.1:878371-906142 GCA_002914845.1 Trema orientale
GATTCTATATATGTAAATTTATGAGAGAAGTCATTGAACAAGCCAGTGTTAAATCATTTACCACAATGGTATGTAACCGTATGTTTTATTAGTTCTCTTCTAATTTAGAGTTTGATTGATTAATTTCTAACAAATAAGGTGTTTGAATTTATAGTTTAATGGACAAAATTTCTACACAAAGAATAATATCAATGGACTTCTTGAAGAGTGGGTCGAAGAACTAATACAATTTTTCATTTGAGGTTCTTAATCTTTGTTCATTTAAACTATGTAGTCTTTGATGATCATGTTAGTTTGGCTTAGAAAACTAATGTACATATATACTTAGTTTATAGACTATATGGATATGATCATGATCAAGTTATTATGTTAATTTAATTTTAGTATGTAAATTTATATTTATACTCCATTTTAATTGAAATATATGGTGTATATATGTAATGGAATTGGATTACATTTATAAAATTTCATGGGGTAGAATAGACAAATAAATTAAAAGTACCCCCTGAAAATATGTTCCACGACATTTTTTGAGTGCCTTGGTATTTGAAGATACCAAGGCGCTTATCAGGTGCCATGAAAGGCAGCGTGGAAGACCTTCCACGACGCCTTCCACTGCGCTTTACAAGCACCTTGGTATCTTGGCTACTAAGGCGCCTAATAAGCGCCTTGGTAGCTGGGGCTTATTATGGTACCCGGAACCAAGGCACTTTCGAGGGCGCCGTGAAAGGCCTTTCAAGGCAAGCGCCTTGAAAGGCCTTTTTTGTTATAGTGATGGGTGACTGTATATGTATACTGTGTCTGAGTTATCTGAGTTGATGATCGTGAGTATGATAAGTAGTCAGAGTACCCTATGTAGGATACCATAAGTCCGAGCATCCTAAAGGGGATATCGTAAGTCCGTCAGCTGCGTAGGTGTAATGAATGCATAAGAATATGTACCATTTTTTACAAAATCATAAAACAGACTATGCAGTATTCTTAAATCAAACAATATTTAGTTCTCAAAACTAAGTTCTTAATTATTTTTTGATTTTCTGAAATTTCGGCAGAATAATGACTACTTTGAATCAACACCCAAAAATCTAATTTCCTGCAGAAAACAGTTTAAAACTGTATATATGACACGTCAAAAAGTGTGACATACCTTCCAGGCAGTTTAAATATCAAATCATGTTCAAATCTATATGTAAACACATTTTTATAAATTATTTCATATAATTTCATATTTATTTAATATACGTAAAAAAAACACAATTAAACCAATTTAAGATCAAGTAATTGAATTTCTACCTCAAACGAGTGACTAGACCATACTACAATGCTATGGAGCGTATTTGGTGTCATTTACTAATCGTTCCGAGGGTCGAAGGTTGTTTTCGAACCCTCGATCACCCGTTTTGAAATGTCAGTTTTCCAATAGAGCCTTAAATCTAGAAACAGATTTCACCACTAATTTTTTAGCACTCAAATTAGCTAGGTATATAACTTGACCAATTCAGATTTAAGTCGAAACTCAACTCGCGGCATACAAAACGAGGCAAATCTAAGCCATCAGATTTTGTTTTCTGTGCCAATCATCAAACATAGTCAATATATATATATGTATATATATCAAATTTCATGGCCCTGTTTGTTTCAACCATTCCATTCTAATGGAATGGAAAATCTATTTGAATATGTGTTTGTTTCAACAATTCAATTTTTCTATTCAAATGATCTTTTAGAATGTGTGTTTGTTTCAACAATTCAGTTTTTCCATTCGAATGGTCCATCCAAAAAGTTAACCATTGGAATGGTTTTTTTGTATCTTGAATGAGAATAGAGGGGATGAGGTGTTTTTGAATGGTCCATTCCAATGCTCCCATTCTAATTACAATTCAGTTTTTCCATTCAAATGGTCCATCCAAAAAGTTAACCATTGGAATGATTTTTTTGTATCTTGAATGAGAATGGAGGGGATGAGGTATTTTTGAATGGTCCATTCCAATGCTCCCATTCTAATTACAACATATTCCACTATTTTTTCCATTCAAATGTCTCCCAATCCAATTATATATTCTTTTTACATTCCATTCTGATTACTATTACTATTACTATTACCATTCCGCAACCAAACGGACCCTTAGTGCTTTTCTTTGATTTCATTCGTTTGTTTATTTATTTATATTTAAGCAGACCAGAATGCTTAAATTGCTTACTTTTTTAAACCAGTCATTAGGACCAAAGAGAATTTTCGTGTTATGTTCCAACTAGAACTTCAGTCAGTTTACTCAAAGTCATCTAGAAATCCAAATAAATGATCTGTCTAACGGTATGTCAATTTTCTTGCGTAAATAAATGATCTGTCTAACGGTATGTCAATTTTCTTGCGTTAATATCGACTTGGAAAATATGTATTATGATTATTCGTAGCTCTCATACTCAAAACCCCCCCTTTTTTCTTAATTATAATTTTAGGGACATATTTAAAAAACTTAAGCGGTCGAATCTTTGACAATTATTTTGATGAGGTGGTTAACAAGTTTCTTGGAAACAAGGTTTTCCCAGATCACATACATCAGCACTTGAAAAACTTGGGCATCGTCAACGGGACTAGGTTCACAACCCTTTCTTGGAAAAGTTTTGATTAAGATCTTAACACGGTTTTGTTTCGTTTATCATATGTTTATCTTTTTACATAGTCTACAAGATACGAAATTGATGTCATGGATTTTTAATAACTTAACCAAATTAATGACAATGATCTCTTTGTAGACTAGGTCTATTAACCAAATTAATGACAATGATCTCTTTGTAGACTAGGTCTATACTGTTGACTTTTGCCGTTGAGTCTTCAGCAAAAGAAAATTTAGACAAGGTGTCTTTTTCCATTATGGAATTAAAAGGGGAAAAAAAAAAAAGTGCAGATCCAACCACTAGGTTCAGGCATTATTTCACCTAATCATTAGTTAATTAACTTTAGTCGATCTTTAATTAGGTACTAAATTAATTCTTTTAGAAATACATTTATTATTGGTGATCATTTATTAGTTTTTAGGCCGATGGTAATAATTTGTTGAAAGATTTTTTTTTTCGTTCATGTGATCCGTATTATACCTTAATTAATTGTCATCTTTAACTATGATGAAATTTGTTCCTAATAACGGAATAATGATTATCATAATCATCAAACTGAAAGAAATTTACAAATGTTATTGGAACATTAATACATTTCTGCCCTTTTATTAATATAAAATGGGCCTATTAAAAATGGATAGAAGGTTTGGATTCTATTTGCAAATTAAACAAGCATTCAAATAAGATTAGCAATTGTAAAAAAAACAATAATCCTTAAGTTGCAAATCAGATCATACTGAAGAGAAAATAATAACATAAACAATTATCAAGATATACAATAAAATAGTAGTTTCTCAAAATTTGCCAGAAATGTAAAAATTACGAGAATTTATACCTAAGGGGTCTACTAAACCCTTATGATGAAAAATGAGACCTATTTATTAATGTTTTTAAAACTAACCCCAATTGTCATGTCACACATATAATATTATTTGGATACCCTATTTCTTCAACAAACTTCAAACTACTTTAGCCACCACCATCGGTCTCGATTCCAACCCTAGCAGCGATGCCTCCGCTTGACTAGGGTGAAAAAATTTCAACCGTAGTCGAACTTGTTCGGCCGCCTCTCTCGGTTGTTCCAATCGTTTTTCAACCGGTTGCCAGAAAATTTTGACCCCGGTCAAAAATTTTCGACTGGAGTCGAACTACCATTCGGTCGTAGTCGAACAATTCGACTAGAGTCGAAGCCACCAGTCAAAATTTTTGACCGGCGTTCGACCCCAGTCGAACATAGTTGATTGTCTTCCAGGTGCCGCCTCTGTCACTTTTGATTTTTTCGACTTGGTCGAAAATTTTCAACTAGGGTCGAGTCAGAGATAATTTTGAAACTCCAAAATATTCATTAGATAACATGGCAATAAAAATCCTACTTTTATAAATAGTTTATAAATTGTCCATGTTTTCATAACATGTATTAAAAGAGAGTCAAAATTGATAATCCCCCGATTTCTTAACAAAGAACAGTTGTTGAATTTTAACTAAAGGTGTTCGTATGAGTAAGCATTCGTGTCGTGCAAATGCTTAAGTAGGGATTAATTTTTTCATTTTTCTAATGTTGATTGAAAAGTATACTGCAGCCTAGCTACTCAATTCACTTTTTTTCTTTTCTAATGAAAAATGCAGAATTTAATTTTATCATAAAATATTGGAACTCAATAACTGAATAAATAATTTTAGTTAGTTTATTTTTCTTTTCAAAGTATTGATTCATTTTGTTTTTTTATAAGAATTATCTGCCTGATTTTCAAGTCTCAAGTTTAAAATACGGTCAATTAATTTACCTGTTTTTTTTTTTTTTTTTCGCAGGGAACCTGAATAAAGTAATTAGGCTGTATGTCGTGTTGAACATATGAATTGCTTATGATGACTGAGAATTAATACAGGTCGAGACTAGCATAGTGACAGGTTGTTTTGAAATAAAATTGATCACAGAACCATATTTATGAGTTGTGTAAATTCCCTTTAGAGGTGAAATAGAAAGCTGAGTATAAGAGAGAAGAAAAGTCTCCCTGGAAGTCTCTAGGTAAACTGTGTTTTGAACATATATAGACAGCGTGATTCCAAACCGTAAACTCGCCGACTTAATATGGTTGGTAGTATATTACTTTATTCATTATTAATAATAATATTATTATTATTTTTAAAACAAATAATAAAACATAAATACAGTTACCTTACTAATACAATTACTCATACATTCATAACTCAAAAATATAAAGTGCATATGAAATATATGACTAAGGATAAATCTACTTAATATTACTTGGCTCAAAAATATTAATATGAAGCAAAATTATATATGTCAATCAACATAGCTAACTAAATATGTAATATTTATAGGATATATCATGAAATGACAATTTTAGTCATGCTAACAAAAATTAAATAATTATAATCGACGACAATGCACAAATTTATAACGTTATCAAATTGACTTAAGACACGTCAAATTAGTATATACCACTGTAAAAATTATTTAAAGAATGAAAGTTAATAATTAAAGTAAGTTCACAAGACAAGTACTTAAAATTATATGAATATTTGACAGTAACATAAAATTGTTGCACAGTCAAAGGTATTATAATTGGCTTGTTAACTGTGGAAAGAGTACGATGTCTGAAGGAAATTTTGGATATCACAAATAGTGTATCTATAACTTGGAAACTAAACGGGGTAAAATTAAACCCATTCATCAAAGTACTAAGATCGCAAAATGACACCGATATATCCTTTAAACAACAAAGAAGGACAGTGATATACAATGGAACTTCTTATACAGGGTCAAGGTACAATTTAGTATATATGCTTTATCCCCACGAAAACTCTATTCTGAATTATAATTGACTTGGTGTTTTTTTTTTTTTTTCTGGCTATCTATTAACTACCGTTATCATATACTATAGTTTCAGACCCTTTCTACGCGTACGCGTAAATTAAATAAGGTGTCCATGATATTGTTAAGTATTATGTGAACGCGGTACTTATAATTCACATTAATTCCGACTAAGTTCACTCCTTATAAATAGCTTCATCTTCCCAACATTATATAGTGAAACAAATTCGAGAACAAAACCTAGCTAAGAGCAAAAGTATAGTATATATATATATTCCACTTTCATCCGATTTTTAATATACGACGAGGTATTATAACTAGCTACAACTTTCAACGTACGGAGGAGCCACAAAACAAGCTAGCTAAAGCTATGGATGACTTGCGCGAGACAGCATTCGCATACTACGACGTCATCGACGACAACACTAAGCAGGCAATTAAGGCCTTCTCCGAGCAAATGGAAACCGAAAAATTACCAAACAAAATTATGTTTAAGGAATTCTCGGCGTACATGAAGACAATTGGTTTTGCGCAGTTCAGCTCCAAGGAATTCTTCGACGAGCTGAGGGCCAGCAAGAGAGATCACTTGGTCTACGCGGACATCATAACTCTTTTGTACTTCATACAAAGCGGAAGGCCATTCTGTAGGGGTTACAATTGCAAAGACTTCATTAAGGGAATGTACTTTACTTGTGTGAAATGCTTTGAGAAAGAGGGTGACTACTCCTTCAATGTTTGCCCGTCGTGTTATCGAGCCAAAAATTATAATCATGGCCATGAGGAATTTTTGGATCCGACTGTAATGCTTAGGCTCAAAATCAAGCAAGAGTTGACGAGGCAATCAAGCGTCAACGATATAATTAATTATAATAAGGTAAGCAGATATACTAAATAAAAATATAATAACTTAATAACTTGTGTATAATAATATATAGAGTACTAATGAAAAATTATAATAATTATTTGAAAATCAAATACTAAGAAGCTGATGATGATTTGGTCCTTTATTAGTAATTTTTCATGTCATAGATAAGTATTGACTCTGTTGAATATTGTCATGCATGCAGCTGCAGCCAAGTGGTTCAAATACTAGCAAGTCTTCGTCCCACCATGCTCAATCCTCTCCAAGCAGTTCAAATGCAATCGTCGTGCATAATCCACAGCGCAAAACCGTGAGTTCGTTTATGATCTCCTTCTTTTGACCCTTTTTTTTTTCTAAAAGAAAAAAGAATTATATGATCTGATTACCAATTTATTATATCATGTTTTCTTATACTTGAGTGGAATGGAGTAATTGATTACGTAATTACATATATAATCACAATTAGGTACCACAGTAGTGGATTAAATTTGCCTTATTAGTTAATTAACTATGTTTTTGTATAGGTGGATTTTCATTTATGTCTTTATTTTAATTAAGGTAGCAGCTAGTTAGTGTACATATAGGCTTAACTTGTAATAGATTTTATATGAGTTTCCAGCAAACTTAATTATTATAAAACTTATCTGATTTCCTATAATTTGGACTGATGATAATGAAAATATTGTTGATTAACGGAAAATAAATTGAAGTTTGATTACGACAACACATACAGTAAATCACCTATAGAACTTATAATTCATCGATTCATAAGAAGACATGTTTTTCACTGATATTCTCAAAAAGTTTAAAATGGTCAATGTTTTTTTTCCTCTTTCATTTTTAATGATAATGAATAATAATAATAATAAAACATGAATATTAAGTTTGTTAATTAAGGGGTTACAACTTGTAAACCCTTCTACCAACGAATTATCATCATAAACATTAATATAAGCATTAAAATAACAATAGATATTAATGTAAGCATTTGTTATAAATGATGATGTACTGGACTTAAAAATTAAGTTATATAGCAAGTTTAACAATAGGTTATAATTAATATTTTATGGTAATTACAGATTTTTTTTTTTTGAAACTTTTGCAATATATATATACGTATTCAGGTTAAGGCGGACCGAGCATTACAGCTGATGCAGATTGCAGTGGGCTTCGGAAATCTTGTGGTGGCCACTTCCCAGTTGTGTACTATCATGTGAAAAGCAATGCTAAACCATATTGATCTATATGCTTTCCTTGAGGTGCATTGAGGCACGTAGCAGCCGAGAATCTTTTCGGAAATTACAATTTTCCTTCCTGAGTGTTAAATATTACATGATCACCGGAATTCCAAAACGGTAATTTTTAGTAATATTATATGAAAATAGTAATAAATAGTAAATTTCCAAAATTTTAGAAAATGAAGTACTTAAAATTTTAGTTTTGAATCTTTCAAAATACGTAAATTTCATAATCAAAAAACCTCTTATTTGTTTTAATTTCTTCAAAAAAAACATTCACTTAAAATTTAGAGGAATTCTACTTAATTAATTTTAGAAACTTTTTGTTAAATCATAAATTTTGGTAAAATGAATTCAATTTAAAACTGCAAATCTAATGTCCAAAATAATTTACATAAAATCAATTGTAGTTTCAAGTACTCAATTTAGTAACAAAAAATATTCTCATACATCTACTTAATAAATAAACTAAACTTGACTAAATATTTGAATAAGAAAAAGAAATTAAACATGATATAGATACCTATCAGGGAATAGAAATAGAACTGCAGGCAAAGTCAAGTAACTTGTCTAATCATCAAGACGTACAACTATTTCAAATACGCAAATACCTGAAAGTGGGAGGAAGTAAGGGGGTGAGCACTTGAATACTCATTAGAGATTCAATTACATGTTTTAAACCAAAATAAGATACTTACTTTCAAAATCCTATATGGTCAATAAAATGTCAAACAGTTTTCCAGAAGTCTATTTGAAAACATTGTCCAAAGATTCAAACAATCCAAACCATTATAAAACATCACCTCAAAACAAATCGTTGTCCAAAGGTTCAAATATTTCAAACTATTGTAAAACATTAGCTTAAAACAAAATCATTATCTAAAGGTTCAAATCTTCTAAACCATTGTAAAACATCATCTCAAATCAAGTACATATCATTCAAGTCAAGCACATAACAAGCAATGCAGTCAATGATATATCCGAGCCACCAAAGACTGGTGACCATAAGTATGCAATGTAGTGTGAGCCACCTAAATGGGTGATTGCATAGGTGTACAGCGTCCAAGTCACCTGAGTTGGTGACCGTAAGTATAATATGTAGTTCAAGCGCCCAAAACAAGGTACCATAAGTCCGAGTATCCTGAAAGGGTACCTAAGTCTGAGCACCCTAAAGAGGTACTGTAAGTCCATCGACCGCGTAGGTAAAATGACGCATGTAATACTATATGGATGACATGAATGAGAATATGTACTATTTTTCTACAAAATCATAAAACAGACTATGTAGTATTCTTAAATCAACAACATTTAGTTCTCAAAACTAAGTACTTAATCAAATTTTGATTTTTTGAAATTTCGGCATAATAACGACCACTTTGGATCAATACCAAAAATCCAATTAATTGCAGAAAACAGTTCAAAACTGTATATATGACATCCCAAAAAGTGTGACATACCTTCCAAGCAGTTTAAATATCAAATCATGTTCAAATCCACATGTAAACACATTTTTATAAATTATTTCACAAAATTCCACATTTATTCAAAATATATAAAATAATAATAATTAAACCAATTTTAAGATCAAGTAATCGAATTTCTACCTCATACGAGATACTAGACCATGCTACGATACTATGGAGCGCATTTGGTGTCGTTTGGCGATCGTTCAGAGGGTCGAAAGTCATTTTCGAACCCTCGATCGCCTGCTTTGAAATGTCATTTTTCCAACAGAGCCTCAAATCCAGAAACAGATTTCACCACTGATTTTCTAGCACTCAAATTAGTTAGGTTAGACGTATAACTTGACCAATTCAGGTTTAAGCCGAAACTCGACCCGTGGCATGCAAAACGAGGCAAATCTGAACCATTGGATTTCGTTTTCTGTGCCGATCATCAAACATAGTCAATATATATATATATATCAAACTTCATATTTTTATAAGTATATCACAAATATAAAGTTTATTTGACGATTTAATGGTCGGATTAAAAAGTCAATATATAAAACTAAAGAGCTCAAAATTGTTTAAAATGGAAAAATTCAATCGGAGCAATGAGTCAAGATATATATACTATAATGTTTCTCATATCGAGAAAAATCCGAGAAGCCCAAAATCGGGGCCCTGAGACTGCCAGAATCGACACCGGTGGTAGTTTTCGTCTTATGGCATTTTTAGCTATCACCGGCATTTAGAACATCTGGCAACTCCGCAACTATGATAGAATACTTTTGGGAGGACGGCAGTTCGTTTTGCACCAATGCTGGTGGCTGGGTTATATCGGAGGGCCGTCATCTTTGTTTCAGCCTTGGACTGCAGTTGTCAGGGAGAGAGAAGAGAGAGCTGATGGGGAGAAAAGAGAAGAGGAAAGAGAGAGGGAAAGTGGGGGGCACGTGGCTCAGTCTAAATGGGCTATGCAATTTTTCACAAATTACATTTTAGCCCCAAATATTTCAAATCTATTTCACATAGGTCCTTCAAAAATTACACTTGAACCCTTGAATTTCAAAAATGCTCACATTTTAATCCATATTATGTTATTCCGAAAATTTGTTAAATGACTAAATTACCCTTTAAATTTTTAAGGTTTTACATTCTCCCCTTCTTAAAAGAATTTCAGGCACAACAGGGAGTACACATAAAATAGTAAGGAATAACAGTTGAAAGGAAAATGAACACTTGATCACATAATTAATAAGTACCGAACCAAAGAGTAAGTATATCAAGAAATGTGAAACATACACTTCTTACCTAGTATTAGAATTCTGCTGGCATACTAATGTCATACAAAGGCATATGATGAGAAAGTACACGAATAAATATGGAGTCATAAGATAGCTCACTAGTATATACTAGGATTCAACAAGAGGTTGGAAACGATGATCTTAAGTAGGTAATTAGTCACAAAAGTAGTAAAGTCTAAAACACAAAACTTCTATAACCAGAACATTGATTGTTAGGTACCAAAATAGTATAGTAGATCAAATGTCAGGTATATACAATACCGTCCCCAGATCATACGAGATCAATAATACACTGGAATAATTCCATTTGTCTGTAACTAAAATTTGGTCCTAAACAATCACTGAATCAAAAGACTCTAACAAGATGCTCTCTAATACAAGAATGCACTCAATAATGTTTCGAATAGAAACAAATACACTTGTGTTACACCAGACACAAGATAGACAAGTTTAGAGGTCAAAAACGACAATAAGAGTACAATGATATAAGTCATTTACCGTTCCTCATAACAAGTGAGAAATAACCATGTATATAAATTATTTCTAGTTAAGAATAAGACTAGAATCACCATGAATAGAAATCTCCAACAAAGGAGTACATAACATAACGAGCACAAAGTGCCAACTTTTGCATTTGAAATGCAAATATCCTCCTAACATGTAAAACCCAACGATTTTCTAAGTCTTTTATCCAAGTTAATATCATATGATATTTATTCATACTACACCCAAAGACTTTCTAGGTCTTTGATAGAAGGAGAAGTCATATAGAAATAACTAGGGATGTCAACGGGGCGGGGCGAGATCGGTTTTGTGTTTACCATCCACATCCCCATTATTATTTTACTATACCATTCTCGTATTATTCACCATTTAATTTGGTGCGGGGCAATTTCGGAGAATCTCCATCGGGGATCGGTTTCCCCATTAGTATATCGGGGTCCCCGTTTGGAATCGTCGTCTTGAATAATAAATAATCCTATGTTAGTCCAAATTTTTTAAAAGTCTAAATATATCGAAAAAATCAAAATTAAAGTTAACTTCATTGAAAATTCTAATTTTAGACCTAAATAACTAAAAAACATATTCAAATAAAACTTTAACATGTTAGAATTGTCAAATGTAAAATATTTAATACCAAAATCATATAGCATATCATTCATTCATAAAGCTAATACAATCCCAAATAACTCAAACAATATTAGTATATGACTATATATTATTAGATCTTTTTTTTAAAAAAAAAAAATCTACTTGAATTACTATTATATAAAAAAATAGAAATTAACTTATATATAATCGGGGCAGGGTAAGTGCGGGGCACTCAATCCCAAGCCCGCCCCTATTTATAACGGTGAAAATCCGCCCCATTCGGGCCGGTGCCGGTGCACTATGGTGCACCACCCCGTTCGGTGAAATTGACATCCCTAGAAATAACTCAATACCCAATATGCAAAAAAAAAAAAATTGTTAATAGTACTACAATACCCCAGAAACACGGTTTCAACAGAATAAGTTGTCTCTGCAGCGAGACATATCTCTCATCTAACCTTATTTCATTTTTAAATTGAAAACAGTTTGAAAATATATTTTTAAAACATGCAATACGAAAATCAAGAGCATATGGGAATACTATACTAGTTCACAATAAGGTTTCACTTTAGCCATAGGTAAACCAAACTTCAAGTATTTCTTTTGAAAATATAATAGCAAGAGTTAAAAAATGATTAATACAGACTCATGAGTAAACTAATCTCTATGCCATCAACCATGAGATCAATTTATACTCCAGAACTCACTTACTAAGCTAAATAAGTAAATTAAGAGGAAATTTTTCGCTTGATATATAGTTTGATAACTATCAAGTAGTTAAAACATGACAATTTTCCTTTCAAAACATAGTTAAGTATAATAGAATTTTTCTTAAAATCTCAAAGTTTTTCCAAAGTTTTCAAACACATCTCTCTGAGAGATTCAAATGCACATCTTCTTTTTATTGGCAAATCACATTATGCAATGCAAATAATTTCTCATAATTCTTTATTAATGAAAAACTTTAAGTAATGCTTAAGTGAGACTTTCTTTGAGTTTTATAACTTTGAAGTTACTATACTCCAGTAATTTTATTAAAAAATAGTTTTGAAAAATATTTTAACAATGGAAAAATCTATAAGGTATTTTAGAAAATAGTAGAATGTGTCTGTAAGACAAGTTCTTTACACAAATGCATCCCGATCGATCAACTTGTGTGTCACACAGACAAAAAGCAATTAAGCTTATTAAATATTTTTTTTCCCCAATAAATTAGTCTTTGTTTAATGACCTTTGGAAAGTTTGTGTAAGATATATCCTTCTTATGATATAAAATATTGTCTTAAAGGCTTGTCTTTCTTATTAAATAAGAACTAGCAAAAACAAATAAACATGGAAAACAGTTGCCGACAATCTAGTAATGGCAAAAACATTTAGCATTTAACTTTTTGAATTTAAGATAACTTTTTTATTATTAAGTTAATGATTTCACTTAATTTTTGTCTAAGGGAATATGGATTCGAAATTTAAACATTAATATTTGATGTTAGAAGTTGGCGCGGTTACACTAATTATGCCGAACTTGTACGTAATTTTATTGATGTTGTTTTGTTGACATAAGTTTATATTAGTTGATAGGGGTTTTGAAGTCGGTAGCAAACCAGAATGTAATTTTCCATTTTTTGAAAGTCAGGATTTTGTATACTAAGGTTAAAACTAAAAGATGATTAATTATTTGCATTTCTTTAAAAAGTTTTAAGGGTTTTGCATTATGTCCTCATCTTTTAACAGTTACTAGTGGCCTAGTGGGATTAGATGATCAGGAGTGGGATTAGATGAAAATAAATGGTCAAACAAAATGGGAAACCGTTGATGGGCAAATTGAACTTAAAAAAGAAGTCAAAGTCTAATTATGGTAGACTTTGGCCATTTCTTGGTGAGCAAGGGTTTTTTCAGTACATTATACATTAAACCCTATTTGGAAAAAAATTTCCTCTTGGAAGGAAAAATAAAGATTGGGTACTATCTTATAGAAAAATTTCTTGAATAGTGATGCATACGTCTTTGGTGAACTTTGTATAGTTAAAAGCATAATTCCAAGTACAACGAAAAACAAAATTGCACTTTGATTTTGTACAATGTATAAGAACATCTGTTCTCAATTCTCATATAATTCATATACATGACTTCATGATATGGTATAACTCACATAATTGAAATTATAGAAGTAACATCAATCATTGGATGTTCACCCAAAAATGTCTACTAGTGAAAGTACTCTTTGAATTTCTCTATTTAAATATGTGTGTGTATATATATATATATATAAATCTTCTGTGTGTAATATGATGTTGTTTCCTAGATGTTTATGGAATGAAAATATATATAATAGTCATTGCATAATATGTCTGGAACAATAAAAAGTGTTAAACATCACCAGCTACGTTCCGCGCACTCTTAACATATTGAAATAACTCAATGTGGATTTTACTAAATATATATTTATATTGCCTCGCACATTCAAAATCTCCCGGCATAAATAAAATAAAATAAAAAATCATACTATACGGATCTACACCACAACAAGTCTTAAGTGGATGAACGGTGTGTCATATTAATCATTGTCCATCGTTATTAATTCTTTCAGGAGTACACTACTACTACTGCCATGTGAGCGTAAACATGAATTAATTTGATGAAATATCTATGCTAAAACGAATTTATAAATATATAAAGACTGATGAAGTCAAGAATCCCAAAGCTAACTACACTTTAAAATTAATTTAGTAGTGGGGTCTCCGATTATTCACCGAAACCGGGCTCTTCAGGCTCCACGGCCCACAAATACAATATTCCTCCTAATCCCACCGCCCATAATTAGTCCTCCGTGGGGTTAAGTATTGACGTTGACGACGACCGCCCTCCAAACTCGAATTCAAAGCACTCCACGAGCTAATCTCCATCGTCCAATCATCTCACTGACTGATCAGTACTACGTGGACGGTCGTGATCGGTTCACTAACCTCCTATATATACCACGTACATTTAACCTAGTACCGTAAGGCACACTCATTAATAAGCTAATAAGGGGGAAAAAAAAAAAGAAAAAGAAATAAGAGTATCGGCATTACAAATATAATAAGTACTGTAGTAAAATGGAGGATTTGAGGCAGACGGCGTTGGCGTATTACATGGCTGCGAACGAAGACATACGACATGTCGTTGAGGAGATTTTCGTAGAAATGGATCCGAACAACCATAGGCAGGTGAAGTTCAAGGAGTTCTCGGCGTACATGGAGACAATAGGGTGTGAAAACATGAGCTCGGAGGAGTTCTACGAGGAGCTCAAGCATGGCGGAAACGACGAGCTCGAATTCGACGACATCATAACTCTGCTCTACATAATCTATAGCCAAAGGCCCTTCTGTGGAGGCAAGTGTAAGAAGTTTGTGAAAGGAATGTATTTCACTTGTGTGAAATGCTTTGACGACTTTGACCACAATGAGGGAGCTCTTGCTACTCCTACTTTCAGCGTTTGCTCTCGGTGTTTCCTTGCTCGGGATTTTGAGCATCGGCATGGGGAGTTTCTAGATCCTATTGTTCTGCTTAACTTAAAGAGAATGGAAGCTTTGAGGAACCGGGTAATTAATTAATCAAATAATTAAGATAATAATGTTTTTTTTTTTTTCCTGTCTATGTTTCAATTTTTGTGGTACTATATTTGTGCTAAAAAATATTATAAAGAGGGTTGTGGTAATTGGTGAAGAATTATAATTTCATGTTAAAACTTACGAAATATGAAGTACATATATATTTTTATTCTTTGATGCAGCAAATGGAGGTTGAGGCAGCAAGAAGTTCTTCTGCTACATCTGCTAATGGAACTATGAAGAGCTCTACATCAGCAAAAGTGAGTTAATTTACGTGTGTGTGTATATACATATATTTATGTACATAAAGCCAAATATATTACACATCATCAAGTCCTCTAAATTAATTAATTAATCTACTGATATATTAATTTGAAATTTAATTTTCTTAAAAATCCACGTGACAGCCAAAATATGAACGTTCTACATCAGAAATTAAAACGATTCTCATGAAGCCATGTCCTACATCATTTGCATCTTCTTCCTCTTCGAATTCTCAGTACTCTAACGACCATACTGGGACAACAAGCAATTCCATATCTAATGCAATTGTGCCAGCTGTCGATCAACAATCTAAACAGGTGAGTACGTTTTTAATCCAAACTCAAATCTTCTGTCCAATTTTGTTTTACTTAATAATCTTCCTCTATTGCCGATTAATTATTGATGGACCCTTGTGTTTTACCTGCTTATAAATATAATCATATTGTGTTAATTATTGGTAATATTCTATTGCAGGCTAAGATGCAGACAGCGATACAATTTGGGCAGCTAGTAGCAAGCATAGGGAGTATAGTGGTCGCATGCCAGCTATGTACCATAATGTGATAAAAACTCATGTATTGGGGCGATAGTTTTAATTTGGACCAAAATCCATCTTTTATTGGACAAAGTATTCTGCTAGGATATATATAGACAAAAATAGGTGCATGTCAGAGTAACTTTCACCATTTCCATTTTATGTCCCTTTTTCTCATGTTATGATCAGTGCGAGTACTTTTAATGGGTTTATGTCCATCATTTGTCGGCTCATTAGTAACAAAGCACAAAACGTTATGAGTGTATTATATATGACGTGTTTGTTTTTGTATACATGTTTTGACATTTTAATTAACTTAGAAATATGAGTACTCTTATCTTGAAGGATATATCTACGTACATAAGTACGTAATGCAACATTAATTAATTACGGCCACATCATAAATTTTTTTGGTTCTGTTTTCCTATATATTAAAAGGATCAGAAAATGAAATCACTAAAAACTACAAGAGTATACGTACTCAATTTATCTGAGCAACTATTAAATTATGTAGACTAAGTCCTTAAAAAAATTATTAAGTTGACAAATTAAACGTCCAATACATATAATATATATAGTTTCCAATCTAGTAGGTATTGTTTTTTACCTATCCATAGGTATTTTTTTTAGCCGTTGAATCATTGATCTAACAGTTACTATAATTTAAGTAGTTAAAAAAATTAATAAAAATAAATAGTCATTATTTAATATTTTTCTCTCTCATTCTTTTACCATGAAAAGACATATGTGATCAATTTTAATTAGTCAAAATAATACCTATGAATAAGTAAAAAAAATACCAACTGGATTGGTGCCCAGTATATATATATATATATATAATGAAGACACATCATTCTTAGCAAGTACTTTTACTATTTATTTTTAATTAGGGCTGAAACACTCGTGACGACTAACGAGTTCTGAGCTAATTAACATGTTCTTTTTCTACAACAAGGAGAGAACAATTTTATGTTAGCTCTAGCTATTATATATCTTTATACTCCAAAAACAATTAAACAAAATGGCTAACTTAGTCATTGATCCTAAGCCATGACCTAATTAGCCTTGCAATATTAATCTCTAGCGAAGCGGAAAGTTTTGAATTAAAATAAGGACTGTCGCTACTTGGTTGGCCAAAGTTGTTGTCCCCGTCAAAAGCTTGCTAACTGCTGACTTATTTTTCAGTTGGGTATATGCATCATGAGTAATGCTAAAGGGCATTATACGTTGTTTAACACTACATGATGTATCAGTCTGTTAATAATAGATTAAAATTATATTTCAAATGTTAAATAAAACTCATGTGAGACATAATTTATTAATTAAATCATTCAATAATAGAATTACACCTCTTTGCATTATTGGTGCCATATACATTGATTATAATTCTAGCCATGTACGATAACGACAATCACCTTTTTGGAAATTACTAGCTCCCTCCCCAAAAATAACTCTTGTTTTGGGAGGAAGTTGTTCATTCGGCAAAGGAACTTTTGGTGACTGACCATAAAAGTCACAAAATGAGTATACTACCTTTGCGACATATTAGCTTTTTGTACCAAAAAGCTCGGACCGAGTCATGCACTCAAACGGCAAAAAGTTTGAACAAAATTATAGCGCTTTTAAAATATATTTTCATTTTTTTTTCGGGACTCTATAGCAAAATGGCCAAATATATGATCAGGTGACACAAGCAAAAATTGATTTAACTAAACGAGTCCTTTTTGATTGGTAGAAACTACCACAATTAATACATGACCTTATTTTTCTCTCTTTAATATCATGTTATTAATTGATAAAAGACATGGATTTTAAGCATCATATACTACTACAAAGTATTGAACTCGATACAACATTGTGAGTCCCATGTCTCTATTATTAATAAATATATATGTACCCTTATTACATTATGGTACATAGTTGGGATCCGACCACTATACTCCCTATGCTCGCTACCAGCTGCCCAAATTGTATCACTGTCTGCATCTTAGCCTGAATAATAAAGTGACAAATAATTAATTAGTTAGACAATATATATATATAGGGTTGACTATTTGTTTGATCATTTTTCGGTCAAAACTCAATATATGACCAAATTGAAAAAAAAATAGTTAAATCCAACACACTTAATCACAAAAATGAAAATACAATATATTCCATAATTGAAACTTTAAAAAAAAAGAGCATTTAGCTATGATTTTTAAAACATATACATCTACTTAAACCAATTTAAAAAAATTGGTCATTCACCTAATTTTCTCATATATTATATATATATATATTTAGGTATCACTCCTAGGTATCTTTTTTAACTTATCTATAGATATTATTTTGTCCGATTAAAATTTATCATGCACATTTTTTTCATGATAAAATACAAAGAGAAAGAGTATTAAATAATGTACATTTATTATTATTATTTTCTAACTACTCAAATCATAGTAACCGTTACGTAAATGATCAAATAGTAAAAAAAAAAAACTATAAATGGGTAAAAACAAATACCTAATAGATAATCATATATATATATATTTCTTTCTTTAAGAATGATATATAGGACATTTACATTTTCTAAAATCATACTCACCTGTTTAGATTGTCGATTGACAGCTGGCACAATTGCATTGGATATATTATCTTTTGCTATTCCCTGTTTGTCAGAGTGAGAATTCGAAGCAGTATGTACTTCTGATGTACAACGCTTGTATTTAGTCTGTGAAAATTTTGGAAATTAATCAATGTCACACATATGAGAATTTTTTTTCTTAAAGATTAGTGAGGGGATAAAATGATGCAAAACATAATAAAAAATTAAAACTTACATATTTAATTCCTGTTTGGTACAGAAGTTTCGTAGTTATGAGATTTGGGTCCCCTTCCATTAATGGCTCATTATCAGATGTACTACCTAGAATGCTTGTCTCATAGTATCTCTTGAATAAAAGTCTCTCATTCCCAAAAACTAGACTATATATTCCTCTTTTTCCCAGAAACTTCATCCTTCCCTTATTTTTAACTTGTATATCTTAAATTTTTTCTTATCGAAGAAGATTCTTTGTTGAATTTAGTGTTTTTTTTCCCTTCACTTTTACTTCCATTTAATATAAATTTTTTTCCCATAAAACTCATTTTTAAATATTACATGGATTTCTTCCTATAAGAATCTATATCTATATGTATTTTTTTCTTTAGTTTTTTTTTTTTTTGACTTAAGTCAAATACTTGATCGGTTGTTTCTTATTATGGTTTATTTATAGCACGATTTTCTATTAGATTGATTATTGAAAAGAATAAAAAAAAATTCTTTAAAAAAAACGTTATAATTTAAGTATTACCATGTTATAATTTTAGTATAGGCTCGTGTGTGCCCGCACCTGCGGACACGAATGTCAGGCCGAAACTTGGACCATAGTAAGCCCAACTTTTTTGTTGCGACCCAGTACAATTTTTCTTTCTTTTTTGACCATTCTGGTGCTTAATACATGAAACTGCCACTAGCAACGTTTTGGATGCCAAGCCATTAAACTGTTAAATGTTTTGTTTATGGCTGCCAAGAGTAACAACCATGTTAATGGCCAAAATATTTGTAACAGCCTTGTTAAAGGCTAAAAAATGTTTTGGGTTTAATGGAAAAAGTTTCTGTTTTGCTAACAAGTCCTCCCTTGGAGACTATAAAAGGAGAGCTTCCCCTCCTCATTCTACACACCAAAACTGAGAAGCTTCTTTCTAGTTTTTTCTCTAGCGCTCTCTCTTTCTCAATTTCTCTATTCTTCGAGTCTTCTTGAGTTCTTCAGTTTTTCTAGCTATAGTTCTTAGAGAATTTAGAAATTTTGTAGCTAGATCTTTTAATGTGTTAGAGTTCATCGTAATCCAGTTCGTAGAGTGGAGGTGTTGGTGCTTCACCTGCTGCTCTTCGTTATTGTATCCTGAGAAATTGACGCTTGCTAAAGTTCTCAAGCATTCCAATGGAGGGAGCGAATCAGTTTTAAGGACAATGTGATCTACACAGGCTTCGGCAGTAACCAGTGTTTCTAAACTGCTACTGGAATTCTGTTTGGTACAAACTTTTCGTAACTTTATATTTGTCTTAAAGATTATTATAAAGTTTATTTATTTGTAAACTTATATATTGCATGTTAATTATTTCCTACAACTTGTTCATTCGGCAAAGGAAATTTGGGTGACTGACAATAAAAGTCACAAAATGAGTATACTATCTTTGTGTGGCGACATATTAGCTTTTTGTACCAAAAAGCTCGGACTGAGTCATGCAAACGGCAAAAAGTTTGAACGAAATTATGGCACTTTTAAAATATATTTTCTTTTTTTTTTTTTTGGACTCTATAGCAAAATGGCCAAATATATGATCCGGTGAAACAAGCAAAAATTGATTTAACTCAACGAGTCCTTTTTGATTGGTTTGGATCCGTAATAGAAACTACCACAATTAATACATGACCTTATTTTATCATGTTATTAACTGATAAAAGACATGGATTTTAAGCATCATATACTACTACAAAGTATTGGACTCGATACAACATTGTGAGTCCAGGTCTCTATTATTAATAAGTATGTACCCTTATTACATTATGGTACATAGTTGGGATCCGACCACTATACTCCCTATGCTCGCTACCAGCTGCCCAAATTGTATCACTGTCTGCATCTTAGCCTGAATAAAGTGACAAATAATTAATTAACTAGAAAATGTAACTGCGGGAAACAAAAGATAGCTATACTATATATATAGGGTTAACTAGTTATTTGATTATTTTTTAACCCAAAACTCAATATACGACCAAATTCAGAAAATTATAACTAAATATCAAACTCACTTAATCACAAAAATGAAAATACAATATATTCCATAATTGAAGCTTTAAAAAGAATGGACATTTAGCTATAATTTTTAAAGCATAGATATCTACTTAAACTAATTTAAAAAATTGGTCATCTACCTAATTTTCTCATATATATATATATATATATATATATATATATATATATATATGTAGAGTACCACTCCATTAGGTAATTTTTAAACATATCTATAGGTATTGTTTTACCCAATTAAAATTTATCATGTACGTTTTTTCATGATAAAATACAAAGAGAAAGAGAATTAAATAATGTGCATTAATTTTCCAACCACTCAAATCAGAGTAGTTGTTACATAAATGATCCAACAATAAAAAAAAAAAAAACTATAGATAGGTAAAAAAAAATACCTACTAGATAATTATACATACACATATATATATATTTCTCTGTTTAAGAATGATACATAGGACATTTACATTTTTTAAAATCATACTCACCTGTTTAGATTGTCGATTGACAGCTGGCACAATTGCATTGGATATATTATCTTTTGCTATCTCTTGTTTGTCAGAGTGAGATTTCGAAGCAGTATGTACTTCTACTGTAGAATGTTTGTATTTTGCCTGTGAAAATTTTGGAAATGAATTAATATCACACATATGCGATTTTTTTTTTTTTAAAGATTAGTGAGGGGACAAAATGATGCAAAACATAATAAAACATTAAAACTTACATATTTAATTCCTGTTTGGTATAGAAATCTCGTAGTTATGAGATTTGGGTCCCTTTCCATTAATGGCTCATTATAAGATGTACTACCTAGAATGCTTGTCTCATAGTATCTCTTGAATAAAGGTCTCTCATTCCCAAAAACTAGACTATATATTCCTCATTTTCTCAGAAATTTCATCCTTCCCTTATTTTTAACTTTTATATCTTGGATTTTTTCTTACCGAAGAAGATTCTTTGTTGAGTTTAGTGTTTTTTTCCCTTCACTTTTACTTTCATTTAATATAAATTTTTTTCCCCATAAAACTCATTTTTAATTTCATGGAATTTCTTTCCTGTAAGAATCTGTATCTATTTGTATTTTTTCTTTACTTTTTCTTTTTTAGCTTTAGTCAAATACAATAGTGTCATCGATTTTTTCGTACTATGGTTTATTTATAGCACGATTTTTTATTAGATTGATTTTTGAAACGAATAAAAAAAATTCTTTAAAAAAAACGTTCTAATTTAGTTATCCATACCTTGTTGTATCATATTTTTGAAAAGTATATTATATTTTTGAAATTTAGTTTTATCATATACATGAATACGGCTTTACATGCAAATTTAGAACCATTTTATAAGAAAAAGTCAAAAGTACACCGTCATGATCCTAAGCACTAATGCACTATGCTATTTTAATAGAAGTGCATGTGAGACTCAATTTTACGGTGGAACTCACACTTGTAAATTTTACGGTGGAACTCACACTTGTAAATTTTACGGTGGAACTCACACCTTTTTTCGCTTACTCCACTCACGTGTGGTTATTACCCAGTACAGTAGCTGTGTTACTTTATCTACCTTAACTCCTATAGCTAATTAATTATTGTAACCTTTAATAAAGAAGTTTATTTACTGAATTAATTACCTGCTTAGTCAAAGCTTCCATCCTCTTTAAGTGAAGCGATACAATCGGATCCAGAAACTCCTCATGCCGATGTTCGAAAGTCCCATCAGCGAAACACTGAGCGCAAACACTGAAAGTACTCCCCTCGTGATCGTGATCGTGATCATGATCATGATCATGGTCAAAATCGTCGAAGCATTTCACACAAGTGAAATACATTCCTTTCACAAATTTTTTGCACTTTCCTCCACAGAATGGCCTTCCGCTTTGGATTATGTAAAAAAGAGTTATGATGTCGTCGAAGAAAAGCTCGTGGCTTCCGCACTGCTTGAGCTCGTCGTAGAACTCCTCTGAGCTCATGCTTTCGCACCTCACCGTCTTCATGTACGCCGAGAACTCCTCAAACCTCACGTAACCATTGTCGTTTGGATCCATTTCCTTGTAAAACTCCTCTACGACTTGTCGTATCTCGTTCGTCGCCGCTGTGTAGTAGCCCAGTGCTGTCTGCCGCAAGTCTTCCATATTCGATCGCCTTGCCTTTACTATGCTAGCAAATGATACACACACCTATATATATATATATATATATATATATATATATATATATATATATGTGTGTGTGTGTATACTCATCAGTACGAAAGTGAGATAATTAATTGGACGGTGGTGATTTAGAGTAGTGGGAAGTGTCATGGAAATTGGAAAGCAAGTTCTCGGACTTGTAATGGTAATTAGGGGTTTTTGGGCGTCAGGGACGCGGTCGTCAACATCAAAACTTAACCGAGTGACTGGTAATTATAGGGTAGGGTGGTGTCTTTGGTTGGATATTGCGGGGAAGCGGCAGGAGAGGTTTCTGTGAAAGTTAATATATATATATATATATATATATGTTATATATGGCCCCCTTGTACTACTTACGTACAGTTTGACTATCAATTATTAGATTTTGGATTGACCGAGCGAGTATATATATATATATATATATATATTATTAACATATTTGTGGTTTTGGACATAGTCCTGTTCAACATGTGACGGACAGGGGCGGAGCAACATCAGGGGACAATTGCCCACCTAAATTTTATTTTTCTTCTAAATAGTATATAAATTTTTTTCAAAATTATTCTTTCCATCTTTTAAATTTAGCATTTGCCCTTCTTAAATTTGAAAAATTTTTAGTATGCACTTGAGTTTTGAGTTAGACTATTTTATCATTGAAACACATTTAATTTTTACCATCTGAATTAAATTCCTAACTCCGCCAACAAGACTACATCCTACCTCATATTTGTTTCCTATTTAAAAATATTTCATCAAATTGATCTATGTCATATATCTAGGCATGACACACAGATCCTTAAAGAAAAGACTACAACTTTTTTTCTTCTTCTTTCGTGTAAGTTGTTAATGTAGAGTACTTAATTTGGTCTGAATTATAAGAAAATCTTTCATCCCTAAATTTTAAGTTTTGTCATTTTAATAGAATATTCCATGTATTATGTTTTTGTTTTATATTTTTTATTTATTTTCCTTTTAATGACTAACCCTTCTTTAGTTGATTTTTGACAATCAAATCTTTTTGTCTTTTCCTATTAAAACAACACTTAATTCTTACAATAAATATCAGACGGGGTCTTGAACCTTCCACAATAGAAAACTTAGGTCCTCTTTTTTTAAGCACTTAAATTCTTATTTTGGAATTTTTTTTTTTTTAACCCAACATTACTGACTACCAAATTTCGGTCGGATTTCAGTTTCAATCGCCCAAGTTAACCCAACATACCTTATTTATATATTTTAGTATTTTAAATACACTTTTCATATATGTAAAGTAATAATAATAAAAAACTCTAAAAACTATATCTTAGAAATAGATATACATATATACATAAATTTGAAACGATTATGACATAGATTTGTGTTATTCCTTTTGTATTATAAAAAAGAAAAATAAATACGATTTCTGACCAATCAGACCAAATTATTAGGCAGGTTGCGAAGGATTTTTCTTGTTTTGGATGAGTTGCATTTTGCAACCTTAATTTCATTTGGTTGAGTTGGACGCACGGTGTAAACATGCCTAATTTGATTGATGATCACTCTTAAATTTTTTTTTTTTTTGGCAACAATGATCACTTTTAATTTTGACCATATGTGAAACAAGTGAGATTTGATAAATATATATACATATACACAAATAAAAAATTATTTGCTATTAATAAAAAAATATTGGGGGTTCTTTTGTAGAAACGTTTTAAGCTCTGTTTAAACCCAAATTTTGGAGGAAAAAAAATTACAAAAAAAAATTATGGGAAAAAATATATATTTTTCTTAAAATATTATAGAATTTTATTTTGATATTTTTTATTTTACTAATTAATATCAATATTTAATATATTAGAAAATAACATTAAATTAAACATTCATTTTTTAAAAAAAAATTTTTATCATTTTTTGTTTCAATTTGAATAAAAAAATAAAATTTTTTAGATTTTTTTTTCTTTTCCTCCAAAGATGCAAGGAAGCTAACTTTGTTTATGACAAAAAGTAGTACTTCCTATTATAAACTAAGGGCAAAATATAGAATAGAAAATACACAAAAGTAAAAGAGGAAGATACAAGAGAAGTGTAGAGAGAATTATCTTATTACTATATTCTTCTTCTTATCTACAATATATGCTCAATGGCATATTTATAGGCTTACAACCATAAGTGCTAGAATACCAAAAGATTATATATGTTACAATGTAAAACACTATTAACTAGATTTAAATGAGGGATAGGAAACCTAAAAGTTAGGAGTTATGGAATATGAACATCCACATATAAATTAATATATTCATAACACTCCCCCTTGAACGTTCATTAGAATATGCCTCATTAAAACCTTACTAGGTAAAACCCTTTGGGACGAAAAACCTAGCAGGGGAAAAAGAGTGCAATATTCTTATTATTTGCTAGAGTTGCCTCATTAAAAACTTTGCTAGGAAGACTTAGTGGGACAAAACCTTAGCGAAGAGAAAAAGAGTACAACATACATCCTTCAGCTATTGCATATGCTGTCTCATTAAAACCTTTAGTCAATAAAAACCTTGTGAGATAAAAATTTGACTAAGGAAAAAGAGTACAGCTATATATTGATTTGCTTCCCCTGATAAGAATAACACTATTGAACAATGCATACTAACCAACAAGATAAAATGTGTATAAAAACGTAATGGCACATTACATTGTTCACATATCCTAATTTCTGTAAGAATTTATACAATCAGTCTTTTTCAAAATTGGTACAAGCCGTGCAAAATTTCTGCAATTCAATTAAATATATATTGCATATTTATCTTTATCATCTTTACTCCTTCTAGGATTTTCATATGAATATTAATGTCTAGTTTTAATATGACATCCATGAGGCGCATATCAAACCTCTCATTAACTGCCATACTAATCAGGTAACAGAATGTGATCATATTTATAAAAGGAAGAATAAGTTTCGTTCTAGTTAATGTCTGGTCTCTGCGAGAAAACCCTTTGGCAACTAGTCTAACTTGATATCTTACTACCTCATTATTCTCGTTACGCTTTTGGACAAACATCCACGCATATACAATCGATTTCATATTGCGAAGAGTCAGCACAACAAATCCGAATATATTGCTTTTAGAAAGCGAGACTAGCTCTACCTGAATTGCCTCTTTCCATAACGGCCAATCATGCTTATGCTGCCATTTAATCATACTCATGAGTTCTGGATTCAGACTTATCTTGAGACAGTAAGAGTAACTGTTGAGGCAAATACATCGTCGATGATTAAAATTTCTGTTCAATTTTTCTCCTATATTTACAAAATAAATTGAGATCTCCAAAATTTCATCGATCACATCTACTCCATGAGCCATATTTAGAGGATTTAATTATCCGTTTTCTCAGTCTATTTCTCAATATTGGCTATAGCTCTTTGACTAAGATTTTTCTCTTCAGGAGATTCTTTAAGTGACGCTGCTCTTCTTTTCCGTGGATTCTTATCTTTAGCACCAATTTTGCCGTCTATGCTTCTGGCATGTTTCGAGCTCAATTGGTCATGTATTGTTAATAGGGATCACAACCATTGTTGGGGTATTAGCAGTAGGAATTTAAGATTTTTTGTGACTCTCATAGCATCTATAAATATCTTTGGCAGTTAAATTGCAATCTGTAGCAACTATATTATTTTCTGAAAACTTCTAGTTTACTTTTACTTGTACAAGAATTAAAATACTTAACTAGTCTTTCTTCAAGGAATTTTCTCGATATTTTTCATACTACAAGTATCATTTCTCCCCCTAATGTCGAGAAATGTGCCTTGTCTAATTAGCAATTAATAAATGTGCAGTAATTAAATTACCTGTTAGAAGTATTTAAGAATGCGTATAATCAAGGCAGTTGAATAGACAAATATGTGGTACAACCACAAACTCGCAGATAATAATAATTTTTAGGTTCGTGCTTATGTAGAAGTTATAATGGGGGGTACATGTGATATGCAGATGACCGAATTTGAATCAGGGCTATTGTGTGCTTAATATCATATCCCCAAATAATGAAAGGCAATTTTGATTTCAATTTACAATAAGCTTTTTACTTTAATAAGTGACTCTACTAGGTCATCTTGTGTATAAGTGTGGGTCATATGATGCCCAACTTTTATCCCATTTACCAGGAAATAATCGTTCTAGTATTGAAATATGGATATACTAATATTATCAAGTCTTCTAGACTTATCGGGATAATATGAAAATTGCACTTAATTATAAGCTAATAATTTGAGTGAACAGTTTGTCAAAGGTCAAATTATAGATAGACAACAGGCTAACATAAGACCAATGTATTTAGACATCTGTCAAAATTATAATTTATCAAAATGACCTTAATATATTCCCTTAGATCTATTATAAATTATAATGGTTTCAACGACGGCCTTTTATCTAATTTGCCTTAAGCACATGCAGCACAAAATCATATGAAGGATTTTTCTGATTCTTGAATAGATGTCCATCATAATTCTCAATATTTCGGTTCATCATACTAGACATAGGATAACCTAATCGATCATACCAATTTTTTAGAATTTGATTATTGAACTACAAGTTCAACGCAACATGCCTACAACTTATGATATAGTGTAATATAAGCTTGTGGAGAGGCTCTTTTAGAACCCTCTATTTATTTGACAATGCCTGAAATTGTAATATATATCCTTCATAATAAGACATATCCATAAGGTATCTATTATCCCATAGGATAATATGCATAATTACACTATCTATTAAACATACTTCTAATTTATTTCTCCAGAAGTATGGGGTTTGGCATCGTTCCCATTAATATTCAAGCAAAAAAATAATAATAAAGTGATATATATTACAGTATAGAATAATGCAGGTAAATAAATAAACAACTAAAAACAATATCTAAGAATTATTCGAACACATTTGAAATTCAATGATAAATAACTATAAGAATATCTAAGCTCAATTAATCCTTTAGGAAGTCAACTTATGAATCACA
>JXTC01000048.1:906543-971049 GCA_002914845.1 Trema orientale
CAAGCTTAGATAAATTTGCTATCTTAATATGTCCAAAATAAATATTCTACAATGTTCTAAATACAATTATTTCCTAAACAATTATTTGAATATAGTCAATGAGATTGCTCAAAAGTTTAATACTCTCAAGTAAAACCAAAGTCCAAAGATTAGTAATCAATATAATTGTAATTGAACTAATTTAGTACATTCAAAAACTATAAGAATTATAGTTGGTTTCTTCACCTAATCAAATAGAAATCAGTAATAAGTAGTCATGGGAATAACTTTGTATTTATATATACACATTCATATGCATATAAAACTGAATTACTCCCATAGATATATATATATTTAATATAACTTATTTAAAACCAAAGCAAGAGCAAATAAAAATCGAGTCCGAGAACAAACATGTATAAAATAATATGTGTTTTGGGGTATTAGTCTAATTTTTAGATTAACCCAAATACATACTTTAGTCCTAATTAATTATATACCTAACATAATTTGGATGAGGCATCAATCAAGATAATTAGACCATGAGTTGGCAAGCTCGTATCTAATTAGCAAGAATTCATTGGACAAGATTTCAAGCTTTGATACATCACTATCTCTTAGCCTACAAGGTGAAGCCATCAAATGCTATGAAGACACTTCATCAATTTTTACAACAAATAAAATTTTTCTACAAGAGATTGACACTTCTTCATTCTAGAAGCTTCAAGAAGCTTCTAATTGTAGCCTAAGATCTTGTAGCTAAGTACTTACAAGCCAAGCTCTTGTAGTTTAATTACTTGCAAAGCAAGTACTTGTTAACTAAGCTAGTTTGACCAATGAAAGCTAGACACCTAATCCCTTGTAGCTTAAGTTTTATTGTAAGCTAAGCTAAGTTAGCTAATAGAGGTTTGAGACCTCATTCCCCTTGTAAAATAAGGCAAAGCTTGTTTTGCCTATAAATAGATGTAAAACCTCTTCATTTTGGGGGGACAAGTGATTAAACCCTTAAGCTCTTAATACAAATTCTCTCATTTTTCTCTCTAGTCTTTTATTTGCTCTTTTTCTCTATTTCTTTGCTTGGTGTTCATACGAAGCCTAGAGCTTCTTCTTTTCTTTACTTCTCTTGTCTTGGTGTTCATCCTAAACCACTAGCCTCCTTTATTTTCTTTTTAATCCGTGGTTGTATCATTATCACCACAATCATTGTCTTGTTATTGTTCCCCACGTTCTCACCATCATCACCTCTCGGTTCCTCTCTCAATACCATGGCTGCAAGCACATATTTATATGGATTGGACCATTAAATAGTCACACCATTCACACAAACTCATTTGAGCACTTATGTATATTCTTGCATATTACTTTCATATTAGTGTGCTAATATAACTACTAGTCTACTTTGTGATATTCTAATGTTTTGGGCCTTAGTATCCATCACTCATAAGCCCACATTAATATATGTGTCCTTACGTCCATTCTTAGGCCCATTTATAGCTATCTATATATTATAGGCCCATTATCTTTTTCTATCATTTTTCTATCATTTAATTACTTTTATACCATCTTTTTCTACACATATTTCTCTAACTTGTTTCACAAGTTATTTTGCATGCAGACTTTAACATTCGCACTTCAGTGATCTGTGGGAACCGAGCTACTCTCTTCGAACTCTGTGCTTGAACTGTGGCACAGTTTGGGATTTCATGTTCTCTTATAATTCCTCACCTATTATTTCTGTTATTATTGCTACTGTTATCGTCATTATTATTATATCTAACCCCTTTATTTTATGTATCTAACCTCTAGTTGACATTATGGTCGGTTTATTCGCCTCCGTCAACTAGATTCTTTTATTATTTCTGCATTATTATATTATTGTCGATCCGTAAGCTAGTTATCCCTACAACCGCCTACGTACAAGGATGCCATGGGAAGTATCGTTCTTTATTGTGACCGCCTATCGGGACTTCGATACATAGTGTCAGCGTTGTGATAACACTTACGTCATTATTACGCCATTATTATTATTGCTATATCGTAAGTACGTTATCCCTACAATCGCTAACGTGGTGCAAGAACGCTGTGGGAAGTGTCATTTTCTATATCGACCGCCCATCAGGACTTCGACACGTAGACAGTGTTGTGATAGCTCTTACACACGTAGACTCTTTGTAATCTAACCATAATCTCAGTTATTCTCTGCTTTGTTTTAATTAATCACAGGTTCCGTTAATTAATCAGAGCACGAGGTCCAATCCCGAACAATATGCATCTGTGAACTTCACATATTCATAAAACATATTTTAGAAAAGTATGTAAGTCAAGACAATCAAATAGATCATAATATGCCTACACATGAAAATTAGAATAAGACCACAGAATCTCCATAGGTTTTAGCCTTCATATATGACGTTATATGCGTACAATATAAACCAAAAATATATATGAATCGTAAAAGATATAAATATATCATGTGGTTGATAGAGAATTGACAAAACATGATCGTAAAATTTGTATGACAATATAACCAGTATATGTAAAATTAGAAATAATAAATTTGCAATCGAATAAGAATTTAGAACATCGATAATTGATAACCTTTTATACAATACATTAATTTTGTACGAATTTAAACAATCATCAAATACACCGAAAGAGTAATCAATCGGCACATATATTTATAAATGCTAAATAATAGCTTACGATGTTGTTAAAAAATAATAAACTACTACAAAAACAGTTGTAGTTTTACTTTTTCTAATTCAATAGAAATAGTATTGATCTTGAAACAATCTAATACGAGTTTGGTCCTTTAGTCCTTGATTCAAATACAAGGTAAATTCTTAATTTTTTTTTTTCTAAAGAAATATAATTGTTCCACTTCAGGTGGCTATACGATATAATTGGTTCACTTCAGGTGGCTATATAATTTTTTTTTTGAAGTTATAGAAATGACAATAAGATCATTGTTTATTTTTAACTATATGATAAACTCTTAATTATGAAATATGCACATTACTTCTAGGATCGTGCAAAACTACATAAGCATATGATTCTTCCACAAATTAGAATTAGAATTTTATGATTTGGTATATATATTATCCTTATAAAATATATTATATATGTATAATGAAAACCATTACATATTTCGTAGACTGCATTTTATCTATAGCTCTTGAAATTTATTTAGCAAATTTTTCTATTTTCTTGAACTTGCATTTATATTACTAGGGTGCCATACACAATTTTATTAGCACTTTCCACTTCTATGGTGCTATGTATGGCATTATTTAGTTATATAAGCGTAGATTTCAAGGAATTATATATTCATCTTTTAATGTCAATACTTATATTGACTATGACAAATTCATAATTTTAAAGTACAACATTCTCTTCGGGGAATTTGCAAAGCTATAGAATAAGTAATAAAACTTGAGCAACGGCTCCAAGTATGAGATATAATTCTCACAGCGACTAGCAACTACTCTCTATAAATAATCAATAATATCCATAAATTTAAAGGGAATTAAAATTAACTAAGAAAAAGAGAGTATACCTCAACGGAAGCACCTCTTGACAATACATAAAACTAGTGGCTAGAGATTCGTGCTGATAACGTATTATAAACTAAGAGCAAAATATAGAATAGAAAATACACAAAAGTAAAAGAAGAAGATACAAAAAAAGTGTAGAAAGAATTATCTTATTACTATATTCTTCTTCTTATCTACAATACATAATCAATGACATATTTATAGACTTACAACCAAGTGATAGAATACTAAAAAATTATATATGTTACAATGTAAAACATTATTAACTAAATTTAAATGGGACTAAAAAATCTAATTAATTAGAGATTATGAAATATGAACATACACGTATAAATTAATATATTCATAACACTTTCCCGAATTTATTCCGCTGAGGGCTTTGAAACTTTTGCTTTGTTTATGACAAGAAAGTAGTAGTACTTACCGACGTTATTTTCCGCAAAAATATCGTGTCTGTCACAGCCCCGTGTCCAGACACACGCGCACACACTCGTGCCTTTTTATTTTATTTTATTTTATTTTATAAAATAATAATATTTTGTGGTCTTTTCAGTAGTGCGAGTGCTGCGACGATTGTTCATTTCTTCTGGCGGGAAGTTCAGAACAGAGCAGAGCCTAACAAGAGAGGGAAAGAAGCAAAATCTGCTCCATAAACCCTAGAGAGACCAAAAACCTCAAATCAAACTCTCCATTTCACCATTTCCGTCTACCTGGGGGATCAAAATTGGGTCAAAAAAAAAAAAAAAAAAAAAGGGAAGTGAATACTTGGTCTCCCAGCTCAACATGTACTGGCTGGCTACGCGAACCGTTGCCATTTCTTCCCCTCGTTGGCGCTCTCTCGCTCTTCTCCTTCGCTCTCCTCCTCTTACAAATACCTCCTTATCTCCCTTCCCAGTTGCACTGTAATCTCTCTTTCTCTCTCTCTCTTTCTCTCTATATATATATATATCTATATATACATATATCTATTGGTAGATGTGTTGTAAGTTTGGTTTGCTTATGTCGAGTTTTGAAATTTAGGGGTTTGTTGGTAGGGGCTTGATTAGAAAAAAAAAAAGAAAAGGCTCCCTCTCAAATAGTGCAAATGCGACTTTCATATCAAGCTGTATGATGAATGACGCGAAGAATGTATAAGCAAAACTATACCCCCAATAATGCAATTGGATTGGGTCACACACAAGTTACATTACTCGCCAGAATAATTCTGTTTATGTTTGGTTATTCGAAAGCAAAAAAAGATGGATCGTATGTCAAATTCTCGTTGTGCCTAATGTTATATGAACCGAAATTAGCATTCATCGAGTTCACTAAGTTTTTTTTCTTCCCTTTTTTGAGGGAAAAAATAGTATGCTCCTTATAATAAGGTCATGTTTACTAATCCATGAAGGAAATAAGTGGAAAGGGAATGGAGAGGGATAAGAAACAATGAGTGGAGAAGGATATGATTCCCTTTCATGTGTTTCCCTTTCCGTTTTCTCTCCATTACGGATTAGTAAACATGCCCTAAAAGTAGAAGGGGGTGCCTTAGTGACCGGTGATGCAGATACTGCTCCTTTGTGAATCTAGATGTAGAATTTCAATTGAAATCGAGAAAGGAAAAATTGAGATGCATAAGTGCGCCTTCAGTTGCACTACATGTAACCCTTACCCATTCATTGTTCCTAATTTAATTTCTAATATTTTTTGGGTACAAAACAACAACAGAAGGGCGTTTGGGAGAATTTCTTGTTTCAAAGATCAGAAGGTTTTGAAAAGAAGTGCGAGAGCTACGAAGAAACTTAAGCCTTTGAACAATGTTCTGAGTGAAAAGGAGCTTTCTAACATACTTTGGTGGAAGGAGGTATGCTAGTTCACATTTTTGTTAAGTTTCTAAAGAAGCCTCACTTGTGTTGAATTTCTAGAGAACTAGATGTAACATCTTCTAAAGCGTGTTGTTAATTGCAGAGGATGCAAAACTGCAGAAAGCCTTCGACTGTCCAGCTAGTTAAAAGGCTCACCTACTCCAATTTGCTAGGCTTGGATGTTAACTTGAAAAATGGGAGGTCAGCTCTTAGTCTATCATATTAGTTATTTCTTTTCATGTTTATGTGTTGGAATTCTGCAGAGAGAGGCAGTTTTAGGATACTGAATTTATATCAGGTGAAAATTAGGCTTTTCTAAGATGGAGGAGTTTGTTTTGTACGTTTTCTTTTGTAGAATTGAAAGATTTTCTCTATCTTAGTTCTATTGATAGAATATCGTTGTTTCTTAACTTAAAAAAATAAAGATCTTTTATATGCTTGTCTATTTTGTTTACATATTTGCATCAATGAATAAAGTACATTAGTTAATTCATTGTTTAAGCCAACCTTTATGAGTGTTTAAGTTAGCATTCTTCATGTTTGCACTGTAATTTTAGTGAAACTTGTTTATTTAGAAACATTTACTTTTTAGTTGGTTAAAAAGACAAGTTGGTCAAATGCTCTTATAGGCATCGCATCTGATTTAGGAATAAAACTGCTTCTTATTTTCTTTTGTCGTCAATTTGCATGGTCTCTGCTACTTTCTGTAATTAGTTTCCTAAAAAATCATTTATTTGCTTACCTTTTCTGCAAGGACTGGAACTTGTTGCCTATAGTACAGAGGTCTTCATTAGTTCTGGCCAACATACCCTCTGTTAAAATGGTTTAGAAAGTTAAACTCCACTGTTCCTAAAAACTTCACAGAGCTAATTTCCTTGTTTGTGAATCACTCATTAAAAACATGTATTCATCTTAGTCTAAAAGAAGGAACACTCAACTGGGAGATGTTGCAGTTCAAGTCAAAGTTTCCTCGTGAGGTTTTGCTCTGCAGAGTAAGTTACTAGTTTATTTTTAGTAAGTTTCTTTGAATTTATAGTTGTCTTGCCTCACTGCAGTCAGTGTGATTTGTGGATTGGTTATCTATTGCCATTCAGTGATGGGTACATAAGCCTTTGTCTTTTCTCAGGTTGGGGATTTCTACGAAGCTATTGGGATAGATGCTTGTGTCTTGGTTGAATATGCTGGTTTGAATCCTTTTGGAGGTCTGCGTTCAGATAGTATTCCAAGAGCTGGTTGCCCAGTTGTGGTAATTGAACTTATTTTTATATGCATTTTGTGTTTGGTCTTTTGTGGTTCGGATAGGTTTCTACTATAAGGTTTTATTTACCATTTGATCTTAAAAGTCACAGTACAGTATTTATTAAGGAAAAAATATAAGTTCTTATTGGATGTTTAGCTAACTAAAAGCCTCATATTGTCTTTGCGTCGAGGTTGCATGATTTAGAGATGCTTGTGTGTGCATCATGTGGTTTAGATAATTTCTGCTGTGGGAAAAGGAATGGCATTAATTGGCGGGGCCTTAGTGGCAGGCCATGGTTCATGAAGTATCATATTCAAATGTACTCATGGTTTTTTCAATGTTTTTATTTTTTAGTTCCTTTTTGTCATGATATCATGCTTGCCTATTCTCTGATGCTTAAGGGTTTCTTTTCAGCTGCTTATTCTTGCCTTGTTCAAATGGTTGGGGAACTTCCTTAATAATTGATATAGAAGATTTATTCTTTAATTTCCGGATTTATCACAATGGCTGCTTGCCTGTGTACCAACTTTTAACCATTCAACCAAAAATAATTATTTTTAACCTGTTAAGTTTTTGGCAGTGAATTCTTTAACTCTACTTCATTACTATGCAGTAAATTAGGCATATGGTGTTTTTCCTATGTTCTTAGTCAATGCTTTGTTGCATTGGATTTGCAGAATCTTCGGCAAACTTTGGATGACCTGACACGTAATGGGTATTCGGTGGTATGGTAGCATTTTATGCGGTTATTCTTCTTTCTTCTTCGAAAGTCTTGGCATAATTCTTCTTTCTTCTTCGAAAGTCTTGGCATACTTCATATAGCAGTCTTTTATTTTATGCGGTATATGTATTTGCTCTCATTGTCATTCCTCGGTCTCATGGCCTCTGAATTGATTTGCAATATATATGTTCAGTGTTCTTGACTTTAAATCTGGTTAATCAATTGATTTGCATAATTTGATGATGCCGTGCTACAAAGTTGAACCCACTCATTGTTACATGTTTATAGAAGTGGCCTAAAGCAGTCATTCATCCTCAACTTATTCTCTATAAAATATTGCATGTCAATGGGCTTCTCTTTAAAATTTTTGAATCTTCATTTTTTTAAAAGGAAGATAGGATGTAGATTATTGTTTTTAGAACTATTATCATCTATTATTGTTTTTAGAACTATTATCTTCTCAGTGTTCCCAAATCCCTGTATTGTAAATAAATTTAAGAACATTCCTTCGGCAAATAAAACATCTGGTTTTGCTGAAGAATTTATGTCAAACATATAAATGTTTAGTTTTCTACCATGTTCTTTAAAAACATAAAATGTTAATTCTTTTTTAGCGTGTTTAGTCAAATAACACGTAGATCTGTGGACCAAATTTTTCTGCATTAGATCAGTAAAGGGTGTTGAACCCCTTGTTTGGGTGATGGTGATTTCATCTCTGAATACTCATTTTTTCTTCTATTAGCATAACAGAGAGTTTTTGAAGACAGAGAAGGGAACTTGGAGTCTTTTTGGGATGGAGTCAAATTTTGGGTGGCTCTTTAAATTTTTTATGCTAAAGATTTTAAATACATGTTATTTTCAGATTTAGTTAGGGAGTGGTGTACTTGGTTGTAAGTTTCAAGATGATACCTGATCATCTTTTGTATCTTTTCTATCTCGTATACTATATTAGTATTATCAGTCCCTGTTTCTTTTCTCTCTCTCTCTCTCTCTCTCTCTCTCTTTTTTTTCTTTTTTCGAAAGAAGCATAACAGGAGGTCCTCCATTTCCACATGAAAGCTTGATTATCTTAACGGGCTTAAACATTAGCGTGTTTCATTGTATATTAACACTAAACACACAATCAGGAGACTATGGTCTTTGATTTAATTCATACGTCTATTTACAGATTTTGGTCATCTTTCTGTCATGCAGGCATAGTTATTTCTGTGAAATGACTAATTTGTTGAGTTCTCATGTTTTGGTCCTTGTAGTGCATAGTGGAAGAAGTTCAGGGTCCAACACATGCTCGTTCTCGGAAAAGCCGTTTTATATCTGGGTATTCTCTTTTTCTTTTCTTTTTTTTTTTTTTGGTTTTTATTTAGATGTATAATTACGTAGTTAATACTCTGTAATTTGATGTTTTTACAGAATTTGGACTTATTGATGTTGTTGTAGAAGTGATCGACTAGCAAAGTTTGTTTGGTTAATAAGAAGAAAAAGATAAACAGATTATGGAACCCGGAAGCTGGTTAAGTGAAATTTAAAGATATTCCTTTTTCCACTTAAATGTGGCATAGTTAAGAACCCTTCACATTTACTTGGATTTTAATTTTTCAGAAAACGGCGTTAACTGTATCCTTGCATGCATACTTATATCATCCTGGATGTGCAAACTTCTCTCATATATCATGATAATCTTCCAAGATTTTTCCATGTCACAAAACCAATTTTGCTTTTCTCAAAATTCAAGTATTCATATTCTGCAGTTCATAGTTTAATAACATCTCCTGATTACTTAGGTTTTATAAAAGAAATGTTGCATCTATTAAATCATCTTTTTTATCTGCTGGCCAGGGTTTTTGGCTGAATTTTGTTGGTCATAGTGCTTGACATGCATATCTTGGATCTGACTTGTTTCCTTAAGCATGCAGGCATGCACATCCTGGTAGTCCCTATGTCTTTGGACTTGTTGGTCTTGATCATGATCTTGACTTTCCAGAACCAATGCCCGTTGTTGGTATGAGTTAAACACATAATTACTTCAAAAAGCTTTTGTTTTTGGAAAAAAATCATGTTTAAATTACGACTTTCATTTTGTTTCATATTGACTTTTCGCCTTTGATTGTTTAAGGCCATATAGCAGTCCCCTCCCCCTCCTCCCGTGCTTAAAACGTCATAATGCTTTCTTCAGAACATTTATTGCTTCAGTTTGTCCTTGTCATATCATCAAATACAATAGAAACTAAAATTGGCTCTTCTTGATAAGATAATAAATTGTATGTGTCATTTTTAGGGATTTCTCGTTCTGCCAGAGGATACTGCATGAATTTAGTCTTAGAGACTATGAAAACATATTCCTCTGAAGATGGTTTGACTGAAGAGGCCTTAGTTACCAAGCTTCGTACTTGTCGGTACCATCATTTATTTCTGCATACATCATTGAGGCACAATTCATCAGGTTTGTATGAACCTCTGAATCACTTGTCAAACAGTCATCTCTTCTGAGAAGTATACTTGCTGTTGCATAATATTCTGAGACGAAATGAAGTCTGTTCACAATGGCTGGAATTGAACCTTCTCCCGATTTTTTTTTTTTTTTTGGTTTTCATTAACTAATGGATTTAGTTGTCTTACATATCTGGTTTCGCTATAGCCTAGTAATTGGATTACTCGCTGAAGCTCCACGAGGATTTATCTATTTATTTATTTCTGCTGGAGAGGATATAGTTCTTGTTCTGGTAAAATTGTGAACACACAAGGCAGTGTATCTCAGAAGTTCATGATAATGCATTGGCTTTAAGGCTTTAGACTCAATGTATTTAAAATTTTTAGCTTCAATAGGTTATTGTTCCTCCAGTTTTCAGTTTTCTTTTAGGTTGAATTAAAAAAATGGTGCTTGTTATCTGGGTGAATTACAAATATAGTCCTACATATTACACAGTTAAAATTGATCCTAATATTTCTTTTGTTGGCAAGGGAAAATCCGTTAAAGTTTCTTCTAGTTTTAGCATTTAATTTTTTTATTAAGTTGAGTAATTTGATGAGCAACTGAAACATGGGCATTTAGCATCTTCAAGGATGAAAAACCAATCAATATCTTACCTCAAAAAGAATTGGGTGAAGTAACTCACCTAAGTGAAAAAAAAAAAAAGAAATAGATCAAGTTATAATAAAGATTCTATTTGTTCCTCATTGTTATTTTTATTATTGCTATAGTTCTTATTATTACAGCTTTTTATTGACTTATTTATACATTATTGTTGGTTCTTGTTGTTTTCTTTTTCCTCTTGCTTCTTTGGAGGCACTTGTCGTTGGGGAGAATTTGGTGAGGGAGGCCTACTATGGGGAGAATGTGCTGCTAGACATTTTGAATGGTTTGAAGGCAATCCTGTGATTGACCTCTTGTCTAAGGTTCACATTTGTGGCAAATCATTGACGTCATAATTTTCGCTATCATTCCATGTTCACTGAATGAAATAAACATGTTATGGTTGTTCCATGAATTTTCAGGTTAAGGAGCTTTATGGTCTTGATGGTGAAGTTACATTTAGAAATGTCACTGTCTCTTCAGAAAATAGACCCCGCCCTCTGACCTTAGGAACAGCGACCCAAATTGGTTGGTTTTGTTTCATTAAGTATAGTTTTGTTTCATTGTATCACATATACAATATTGGAGATACCTGATAAAGGAAAATGTTAAACAAATCTGGTGGGTGTCCTTTTTTCAGGTGCTATACCAACTGAGGGAATACCTTGTTTGTTGAAGGTGTTGCTTCCTTCAAATTGTACAGGTCTACCAGTGATGTGAGTATGCATATGCCTTTCTTAAAGAATGGTATTGTTAAATAGGTGTCGCACTAGTTGCTAATAGTTTGGTATGTTTTCAAGCTCGTGCATGTGTTTCTTATGTCTAATTATATACATGTTAACCCCCAAGTGATTTATGTTGGTTGCTTGTGCTTATCACTGTCTTTCATTCTCTCTCTCTTTTTTTACTTTTAATTTTTTTAGCACAGTTATGTTTTGGTTCCTTATTTGTTTATCTCTTATTTCACAGTTATGTTAGAGATCTTCTTCTCAATCCTCCTGCATATGAGATTGCATCCAAAATTCAAGGTGAGTGGTAACTCCATTTTGCATTGATGCATCCTTTAGTTACAATATGGTATGCATTTTTATTGCCTAATGCTAACCTTTTGACCATGTTATTTAATGTATCAGAGAATCTATTAAATTTTATTTCTCTTGTTAGCATGAATCGAGACATTTCTCTTTTTGAATCTGCAACCCTTTTCGTGTGTCACAAGCTATATTGCATCCTGGTTCATTAATGTCTTCACGTGAAGTCTCTCATTCTGTCTTTCTCACACACCAAAACAAGATAGGTTGATGATAAGTTGAATTGACCCCTGGACACGGCTAAAGTGCAACCTTTTGGTTTAAGTAGTGGATTGATTCCCAATTAGCAAAAGAGAGAACATAGCTAAAGTACTAATCAGGTGTATAAAACCACTATGGGTTTCAGGTTATACTATTTATGGTAAATGAACCAAATAGAAGAAAAAGAAAAGCCAAATTTTTAATGTTGTTAAGCATCTTGTAAACCAAGGTAATGAACTTTTCAAGGTTCAGAAGTATGTTTTAAGCCACAAGAACAATTGCAGTTCTAGTGTGTATCGGAGCTAAGCTTTTTGAAGCCTATCGTTAGGGCTTCCAATGTGCTTGATGTTATCCCCATACTATCTTAACATACACACGATCATAGATCAGTTTAAAAGTAATACACGAGTCATGATAGCTGTTCCTGTATTAATTGGCATATTCTTATGGTAATTTTACATGTATTATCTCACTCAGAGATGGCTTTCGTGTTTTTACCTCATGGTTCTTCACTGGAAGGCCATTATCTTTTTATTTTATTTTATTTTATTTTTAGTTTTTCTTATTATTATCTTTTCACTTGGAGCAGCAACTTGCAAACTTATGAGTAACGTTACTTGCTCAATTCCTGAGTTCACTTGTGTTTCACCTGCAAAGGTATACATGTTAAACTTGTGAATTAGCTTCTTTCAAAGTACAAGTAATAATTTTTTATATATTATTACCATTTTGTATCTCTCTTTCTAGTGTAACTCCCAAGTTCCTGTTTGTTGAACAGCTTGTGAAGCTACTTGAATTAAGGGAAGCAAATCATATTGAGTTTTGTAGAATTAAAAATGTAGTTGATGAAGTTTTGCACATGCATAAATATTCAGAGCTGAACCAAATCCTGAAGTTATTGATGGATCCTACATGGGTGGCCACTGGATTGAAAATTGACTTTGAGACATTAGTAAGTGGTTTTATTAGTTTGTGTTCTTTTATTTTTTGACAAAAGGAAGAAAACTTTAATTCATGAATCATAATACATGTCCATATTTTGTATCAACCACCGAACTTTTCTAAGATGATTAAATGGATTGGTAGTTGTTAAGTTGTTGTCATTGTCTGGTTATGCTGTCAATATGCTTTTCCTAATATTTCCATGTTTAGTCTTCTCTGCATGAAAGTGTAATTGTCTTTCTCTTTTGCCAGATTAATGAATGTAAATGGGCTTCCGATAAGATTGGTGAAATGATCTCGTTGGATGGTGAAAGTGATCAAAAGATAAGTTCGTCTTCTATTGTTCCTAATGATTTCTTTGAGGACATGGAGTCCTCATGGAAAGGTCGTGTCAAGAAGATCCATATAGAGGAGGAATTTGCAGAAGTGGAAAGGGCAGCTGAGGCTTTAACTCTAGCAGTGAGTCTTCAGTATTCAATTTCGCGTTAACAGTTGCTCACCTCAGTGATTTACTCTCTGCAATACACTAGAGAAGATGTATTACCTTAAATTGCATTTGGTTCTGAACAATACTCATGCACCTTTGTTAAGCAATTTAAAGGCTATAACTATCTTGTGCTTCTTTCTTCTCCATTGTTCAGCATTTTAGTTTAATTTACATGTAGTCTTTTCTTTTTCATGAAATGTGAAATTGGTTTACGAGTCAAGATTTCAGGATGGTGTTGTCAATTTCGTTACCATGGGAAAACACAAAAACAAAATAGAGGTATTACCTTTGGCTTGCATTTAGAACTAGAAGGAACAATCTGCTACTGGTTGTTTATTATTCAGTTCACTTTTTGATTCCCAATTGTATTCTCTTCTACCAGCTACTGGTTACCTAGAAACTTCATGGATTTTTCTAGAGAATGGTTCTTCAGGTGAAATTTAGGGTTGGAACAACAGTGCCCATTTTTCTCAGCCAAAAAAACGATAGATATTTTTACACATTAATTGCAAGATTGTATCCACTAAGCCCCTTGTCTATATAATAATTTATATATCAGGTGCATATTTGAATGCATCTGTCAGTGACTTTTCGTCTCAAAAAGGTGTTTATTTGCGGTTCATGTTGCAAACTTTCACTAATTCATTTGCTCAATGTTCTGGCAGGTTACTGAAGCTTTCATGCCCATCATTACAAGAATAAAGGCTACAACAGCTCCACTTGGTGGCCCAAAGGGAGAAATATTATATGCTAGGGAGCATGAGGCTATTTGGTTTAAGGGCAAGCGGTTTTCACCCGCTGTATGGGCTGGTACCCCTGGTGAGGAACAGATTAAACATCTTAAACCGGCTTTAGATTCCAAAGGTAGAAAGGTTGGAGAAGAGTGGTTTACTACAATGAGAGTGGAGGATGCTTTAACAAGGTGTCTTTCGTGTGCATTATTCTAGTTTCTTTGGATGCTTTTCACTTACACACACGTGTATATACATATACTTCTACCATTATGTAATAACTTATTTTCTCTTTTAGGTACCATGAAGTAGGTGCCAAGGCAAAAGCAAGGGTCTTGGAATTGTTGAGGGAACTTTCGTCTGAATTACAATCAAAAACAAATATTCTAGTATTTGCTTCGATGCTTCTAGTTATAGCAAAGGCATTATTTTCCCATGTGAGGTTGTGTGAAAATAACTTTAGAAAGCTTTTTAATATTCTCCTATAAGTGCATGCAAGAATAGGTTTAGCATTGTCTTTCATATGGTCCTGTCTAATGGTTGGTTTCATTTGTCAGTAGAGATGCTCTTGAACTGCTTACATTTATTTGTATTCATCTGTTTCCGTTTACTCTAGGCAGTGTCTATTGGTGGGTTAGAAGAATCAACAAGTCTCATTCTGTCTTATGATTAAATTGTACAACTTGCATTTATTCTAAATTTGGCTGGACATTTTAACATATTATTTTCTCTCACTATGAACTATTCTGGAATGGACAAGAAATTAACATTGCACTTGATGCATCATTTTTGTCATTGTTGGGTAGTTTTATCTAATCATTTAAGTTGACTGTTCTCATATTACGCAATGGAAACCTATGTTTCATGCCTTCAAACCTCTACATATGTTTGAGTAGAGACTTTTGGTCTATATGTTTGGATTGGTTAGTCATTTTCAGTCACCAAAAAGAAGAAACTTTTTTACTCTCTTATTATATATCTTCGATCTTTGTTTTGGTGTAGTTTATGAGTTTTATGCCATCGTTTTGTAGTAAAATATTTGCTCCTTGAAGTAGCATGTTGTCAAAAACAAAGCCACTTCCATAATTATCTTCCGGACTTCACTTAAATTTTGCATTATTGATATTTTGCAGTGAAGGCAGAAGAAGGAAATGGGTTTTTCCCACACTCGTTGATCCCCCTAGATTAAAGGTGGTATATCCCTGTAGCTATATGTGCTGATATTGCCGAATTCTTTTCTTTGCCTTGTTAACTTCCCACCCCCCACCCAAAAGAAAAAAGAAAAATGTCTTGCATAACAGTACTTGAAGGGAATTATTTTTGTCTTTATTTCTATTTTTTTTTCTTGTAGACCTTTCAAAATCATGTAATACTAATAACTTGTAAATTCAGATGTGGTTGTCCCTTGTGCAATAATCATGTCGTTTTACAAGAATTTAGTCATTTATATATATTGAGTCTAGGTTTGGACATTCAGCTGAATAAGTGACTTAAAGATGCTATTGCTTATTAAGTAAAAAGGAGAACATTTAATTTCGATGCTTGCTGAAAAGTAATTTGTCGGACATGTATGAAATGTTTTTCTATGTTGAGGAGGTTGAGCTTCCTAAATTTCTGGCTCAAGAGTGTGGACCCATTGGTTATGCTACAAATTTCTGAAGTAGGCACTAGGTTTTTGTGTTATGATATTTTTATGCTATACATCACTAGTCTGACAGATATTCTCAAATGTTCAATCTAGGGATTGTGTAGTCCTTGTTTATTTGGGGATTTTGCATCTGTTCTTGTGTACATCCACATAAATTAAATTTGCAGTTTCTTGTGGCATTGATGAGTAAATTCACTAATTATGATTCAAAAAGGTGGTAGGATAATACTTTCTGTGCATCAAATCATCCATACTTTTAATAAAATGTGTGTCAGCTCAGAGATGTCTGGGGGAGTGAGAAAATTATATCTTTGATACGATAATAAACTACAATATCCTGATGTGATCTGTGGTTACCTTTAGCTGGAGCACCTCAGGTGCTTCCATGTTGTTTCAGTTTTAGTTAACTCATTTATATTGAGGAATTGAATGCAGGATGTAAAACCATTGAATGGAGCATATGGAATGAAGCTAGTTGGTCTATCACCCTACTGGTTTGATGTAGCAGAAGGTAGTGCTGTAAATAATACTGTTGATATGCAATCACTATTTCTTTTGACTGGACCAAATGGCGGTGGTAAATCGAGTTTGCTTCGATCAATTTGTGCTGCTGCATTACTTGGAACATGTGGATTCATGGTTCCTGCAGAGTCGGCTTTAATTCCTCATTTTGATTCAATCATGCTTCACATGAAGTCTTATGATAGTCCGGCTGATGGAAAAAGTTCATTTCAGGTCTCTTTATATGCTATTTTTCATTTGATGCATTGGTTTAAGATGCTGTTCATTTCAGGTATCTTTATATGCTATTTTTCATTTGATGCATTGGTTTAAGATGCTGTTCTTTTGGAACCATCTTATACAAGAACCAGTTTAGAAGATTTTAAAGTTATTATTTACTGACCTCAAATTTTATGATGAAAATGATGGTTAAATATGTACAAACCAATTTCAAAATGTCCACTGGTATTACATGATGATAGGCTTGAAAAAGATTGCGTGTTTAAAATGTGAAGTCAGGCTTTGCAACACAAGCATATATAGTGAATTGCAGACTTGGTTCTTTGCAATTGAGTTGATTGCTAATTCCAAATTTTTATTGGTCTGAAAATTTTTTATTTTTTATTTTTTTATTTTTTTATTTTATTTTATTTTATTTTATTGTGTTAAGTGTCATTCAGAAAGTTCCTAGCTCACTGCATAATGTGAAGTCATTCCTCTATTATTTTCAGGAAATTTGGTTTTGGTCAGAAATTGTTGAATTTTTCTTCACATCCAACTATGGCTGGGATTTCTTTTGGCTAAGAACGATTGTTAGTTATTAGATGTAGTTATATGTATCTTCCTCAGTATATAAAGGATTTCTCTTCTTCAGTTTATTTCACCTTTGTGTAGTAGCTTATAATTAGGCCCAATAGCTCGCAATTCTTTCAGCTTGTTCATAAGAAATTGCAGAAGATCTGATATGTTAATGCAGCTTAAAGACCAATTATTTTAGTTGTAATAATTAATCACTACATTCACCTTCCTCAATTTTTCTATGGCAGGTGGAAATGTCCGAGATTCGGTCAATTGTCTCTGCTACAAGTAAAAGAAGCCTTGTGCTTATAGACGAAATTTGCCGAGGAACAGAAACAGCGAAAGGGACTTGTATTGCTGGTAGCATTGTTGAAACTCTTGATAAGATAGGTTGCCTTGGTATTGTGTCCACTCACTTGCATGGGATATTTAGTTTGCCACTCAACGCAAAGAACACTGTATTCAAGGCAATGGGAACTGTATATGTTAATGGCCAAACAAAACCGACTTGGAAATTGCTAGATGGGATTTGTAGGGAAAGCCTTGCATTTGAGACAGCTAAACGAGAAGGAATTTCTGAAACAATAATTAAGAGAGCTGAAGAGATTTATAATTCAGTTTATGCAAAAGAGGGGCTTTCAGGGGGAAATGACACTGAACTGCAACACGTGTGTTCTTATGCAAGTTTAAATGGTTCTGATAGACCCCATTTTCAATCAAATATTTCTCGAGAAGATTCTGAAAGGAGCAGATCAATAAATCGAATGGAACTCTTGCAGAAGGAAGTTGAAACTGCAGTAACTATGATATGTCAGAGGATGCTAATAGAGCTGTACAGGAAAGAAAAAACATCCGAACTTACTGAGATCCGTTGTGTTCCGATTGGTGCTAGGGAGCAACCACCTCCATCAACTGTAGGTGCTTCATGTGTCTATGTTATGCTCAGGCCTGATAAGAAACTATATGTGGGACAGGTACTTTTCCAAATTATATGGTTATTTGTTATGCTACTAACCGTGATGGTTAAAAAGGAAATTCATGAAACTTTACTTGCGATAACTGATCCATAACAGGTTGCTGATATTGCTGAAATTGGACATTTTGCTGAACTTATTTATCTCATTCTATAGTTTCACCCTGTAGCATTGTCTTATATTCTGTTATGCTAATTTGAAAAGCAAATTTCCTTGTCCACTACCATAATAGACGGATGATTTGGAGGGTCGAGTCCGTACTCACCGTTCAAAGGAAGGAATGCAAAAGGCCAGTTTCCTTTATTTCACAGTCCCAGGAAAGAGCTTGGCATGCCAGCTTGAGACCCTTCTCATCAATCAGCTTCCTAACCAAGAATTCCATCTCACTAATGTTGCTGATGGTAAACACAGGAATTTCGGTACTTCCAGTCTTTCTTTGGAAGGCGTGACTGTTTGTTAGCAAACAGTGGTTGGAAAGCGTGACTGTTTGTTAGCGAACAGGGGTCGAGCATCTCCAGATTTTGTTTGATTTTCTCTACACCAGTAAGTGAAGAGAGAATTGGTTTGAGCTGCAATTTTATGTATATGATCGTAATTTTGATGAGAAAGTGCAACACCAAATTGAACAAGCAGTGGCTGCAGCAATTTTGGTTTTTGTTTTCTGTAGCTCCACTTCTTAGCCTTCGTCACCTCAGTATGTGGGCTTCGTAATTTTGTTCATATGTATGCCATGTTAAATATAGTCTCTACAAATTCCTATTACACAATTTCAAGCGAAAAAAAAAAAATCCTTCTACACACGTTTCTCCTTTTTATAAAGTAAGGCGCTTTACTGTTTTCTTTATATTTTTCTTTTCAGTTGGATTTGCTTGGCTTTTCTTCCAAGTCCCAACATTGTGGTACTAGTTAAAGCGGTGTCAAAGAAGATTGTGTGCGTCTTTTTTCTTGGGGAAAAAAAAAATGAAAGGTTAAAATAGAGATGTAGAGAACCGTTTTCAAAATCTTACATGCCTGTAACAAATTAGCTGCAACAGTCGTAGACTTAACGTGATTCATTAGTAAATCTATCTGTAATATTGAGATTTAAGATTTGAATCACCATCTTTTATCAGAAACATTGGTTATAATTGTCATAATTTTTTTGACTTAGACAGATGAAGAATAAATTTTGAAAAGAAAAATTAGTTATTTTGTCCATTCACATTTGTTCATGATTCCCATTTTGACTTTATTGTCTCTTAAATGGTAAAATAGTTTCTCGTTTGCTCCCGTGGTTTTGACTTTATACTTAAGTGTCTCATAAACGCTAAAATAGTTTATTCTTTTTGTGCACTTATTTATAATTTTATACTTAATTGCCTCCTTAATAATTCTTCTTTTGCCCCTAAAACTAGAAAACCGCTGGAGAGTAATTGAGTACAAAGTCAAGAGCAGAGGGAAAATTATACTATATGATGGTAAAATGACTAACTATTCGTTCAGAAAGAAGTTTTTCAAAAAAAAAAAAAAAAAAAAAAAAAAAGAAAATCAAATCAAAATAATTTCCTTTCTGGCACTCAAAATAGTAATATTATAAACAAAAATTACACGTAACACTGTGGCACCCGATGTAACTCATTTTCTTCTTTGTCCGGCCAAAAGCGGCCTTTAAAAAAAAAAAAAAAGAAGCCAAAAGCTGCCTTGAACCATCGAAAAATTATAAAGGGTGACCCGAACAGACAACCGGGTTTTCTCCGATTTCAAGCAAAATTCGATTCGGGTCGACTGACTTTGAAGTTTCGGGGCGAGAAACGCAGATTTTCTCGGAAGCCAAACAGAGCACAAACCAGTCGTCTGTGTCTCTGGGCGTTGATGGACAAGGTAGAGGAGGAAGTCGAGAAGGCGAAGAAGGAGTGGGACGAGACCTTCGCTAAGCTGGTGGACCAGATCAAGGCCATCGAGAGCTATGGAAAATCAACGGCCGAGATTGAGGAGAAGAGGAAGGACTCTCTTCCCAGAATGAATGGCGTCGCTCAAGATTGCTTGGCCTTGCTCAATTCCTTGCAGTTCAAGCTTGATCTCCTCGCTCCTCAGTTGCCCACCGATGACCAGGTTCACTCCGCCAAGTCCTTGCTCGAGTCATGGACGAATCGATCCCAGAGGTACGCATTCCCCACTCTGTTTAGTCTCTGTTTGGTTGCTGAGAAAATGGAGGAAAAACAAAGAGGGGGGGTATTGATTATTGAATGTATAAAATCAAATCTGTTATAAAATTTTGTTATATTGTATTTATTTTTTGTGTAATGGGTTTGGTTGCTAATGTCTTTTTTGTCATAATGGATTATCAGTTTGAGGTTGAGTTTGAGAAATGCCAATTTGCAAGCCAAGGCCAATATGAGGAAAGCTGCTCAGGAAGAGGTAATGATCTTCCAATCTTTTGGCCAAATTGTAAATTTTTAGCTAGTTTATCCTGATAGGCATTACCTCTTGATAATGCCATGTTGTAATGATGGAATTTTCACTTGAATTGGATATATACCCTCATATACCAACTTTTATGACTATTATATCTCATTTTTTATGCTCCAATTTAAATATATATAAATTTATTTCCTGAAGCATAGGGGTTGTTTGATGTAGCTATAGCTGTTTACATTTGAAAGAGATTTTGTATTGATTCTGTATGATGTTGCAGCGAGAACTTCTTCTGGGTGGCGGAGGAGAGTCCACAATTCGGAGACGGAACCTACAGTATGTATCTTTTCACAGCATTCTCATGTATTCTTTGTAACTAAAAGAAAAAGTTTAAATGAGTTTGAAACTTAAAACTTGTTTTGTAATTGTCTTTCAGGACTAAAGCCGGTATGACATCTGCTGCAGAAAGCATTACAGAGAACCTTCGCCGTACTCGTCAAATGATGGTTCAGGTCTAGTAAATATCTCTTCTTTTTGTTCAGCTTGTTACGTTATTCTAAGTCATGCATGTTTGTTATACTATAATGGAATATTGTTTGGGATTTACTGGTCCAGGTTTTCTGATTTTATTCCTGTGTTTTTACAGGAGGTTGAAAGAACTGCAAGTACACTGATGACAACTGGTGAGTTCTTCTAATTCCAAGATAACTTGTAAAATTCTTTCGTAGCACACAGTTTGTCTGTTTTTATTTTTATTGGGCCGCAATTTGTCTGTCTGGCTGTCAAATATGAACTGATGGTATTTTAGAATTCAGGGAATGAGGGCTTTTGTGAGCTATACTGATACATTTCCATAGTTATAAGGGAAAAGACTTTAACAATGAGACCATCTTAAAGCACCAAAATTGTGGATTGTGATTAGCTTTTCCCCGTCATCAGCTCTTCATGATTAATGGGTTGTGCAGTTGTACTTGAAGTTGAAGATTCTAGAATTAGCCGCTAAACAACTAGATGTAAATATTTCCCGATACATAGATTCATCCTTATTATAGAGTTCTCTGCCTAAAGGATTTCGTAGCCTCAATTCTGATTCACAATACATTTACACAAAATAGTACGGCGGAATGATTTCTTATTCAGGGCATTGCTTGTGGTCCATGAACTATAGATATATTCGTCCCGTTGTTTGCATAGAGTCCTTTTTGCTTTCTTTTCAAGCTATTTCTAGTACCATAAACAATTATAAATATGGTTGTGGGTTCTGCAGAGGAATCGACAGGAGTTCTAAGGAAGGCTGAAAGCGAGTACAAGGGCCACCGGTCATTGTTGATGAGAACCAGAAACTTACTCTCCACAATGCAGAGGCAAGATGTCATTGACAGGTACAGAGAGAGAGGCTCAAAGTTTTCTTCTATTATTATCCATAATTTTCAAAACTGATGATGAATTCTATCTGGACAGGGTGATAATTGCTTTGGGATTTTTCTTGTTCTCTTGTGCCGTTCTTTATGTTGTCTCAAAGCGTATTGGGTTGCTAAAGTTGCAGAGGACAGTCACTGCTGCCATCAAGTCTGGTATGGCTCAGCAGGCAGTAAATGGACCAAGAGCTGTTGTAGATGGTATAAATCAAGCCCAGGTCCATGATAATGTGGTCAATATATTGGAGGTTCCGTTAGAAAGAGTTATACGTGATGAACTCTGAAATTATGTACTTTTCTCCAGCAGTTTCAAATGTTCTATAATTTGACTCTGCGTTTTCTCGAGGCTCAAGCCCTTATAATGTGCTATTCCTTTAGGCCAAACTCGTCATTATCTTCTTGAGTTCTTTGTTTTCTTTTGGGTTTCAATGACCTAATTTTCATATTTATATTATAACATGGAAAAAGGAAAAGGGAAGCATTCATTTCTACTGCTAGCATATATTTCGTGTCTGCTAATGACATTTCCTGGTGATTGGCTCTTAGGAGCCATCTGTGTTCGGTTATATACAAGTTTAGTACGTTGGAAATGAGAAATATCATCATATGGTTCACTCCGTGACGAGAAAAGTGAAGACTTGATCAACCTCACTAGCTCAATGAACCAACTTGAGCAGATTCAAGGAGTCGATTTTGACCTGCCTCTGAAGTCCCAAGAAGATGGCAAGCTTGATAATGACCGAAGTGAGCAGACTGACTTCTAAAGAGGCATCTACAGTAGAATGCGGGTAAAACTGGGGTAGATTGGTGTTTCAGGCTAGTAGCCAGAAGTTCTTGTGAGTTCTGGAATTGAGAAGATAGCCTGCATTTTGGCCCTTTTTCTGGACTCCAACACAGGTGCACTTGCTATTCTCTATCAAGTATTCTGCTGTATCTATCCCTCTCATTGACCCTCCTGGCCGCTTACATCTGCAGACAGAATTATTCGAAATGGTTAATACATTTCTCGTTGCATTATTAAGATACAATTAGCAAATACTTGAGTTATTGTTTTTCGAGTGCCGCTATTCAGAGCGGTCTGCAAAGAAGACAGCAAATGATTCAAGCGAGAATTTGAGAAATATATATTGTATTGCATATTTTGGCACTGAAGCCCATTTTCAGGTTTAGCAGTCTGGAATCTGAATCTTCAACGTAATACAAACCTATTCTACACGAAATACTCATCCTTGTGGGAATAATTTCTACAGCGTAGCTGTTAAGGAAACTTATCATATAGTAATTGGGTTGAATTGGTACTCTTGTTTGATCAATGGTTTAGCTGTTGATTTCTAGTTTGTGGATTGTTTCAGAAATCTCTCGTCAAAAAGGGAAAAAAAAAATGAAAGTGAAAAGCTCATGTATAGAATCAAATGCATTGACTATAAGAACTGATGATCAATAATTTCTCATGCGTGCTGTCCTTGAGAAGAAATTCATGCATTTTCCTACCGTTATAACCATTATTTCTCTGAGAAAAAATGAAATGTAGTGAACTTGAAGGCTGTGTTTTGAGACAAAACTCACCCCAAAATGGCAGAGGAGAGACTCCGGCGCTGCCCTATGACTAGAATATCAACCCCAAGAGCCTTGCTTTGGGAGAGAATTGTGGCTGCCTTCTCTTTGCCTTCCACGGGTAGCCTCTCTATATGCACACGTATTTTAGGGTGTGCGAGTTTGCATGCATACCTCATTTCCTCAAGGAAATCGACTTCGCCCGAGCTACCTTCCATGAATGTACTGGAGGAGTTGGAACTCGCTGGAAGGTTAGGCCGCCTGAGGAACGTCGAGAACGTGTTTCGCCACGAACCTGGGTTCTCCACGTGGAGAAGGATCAACTCATCCTCCTCAAGAACTGCATGAGAAAGTGCATACTGGAGTGCCCCCGCAGACTCCCTCGTTGGATCAGCCACCACCATTATCCTGCGTGGTGGCGCATTCCCACCTTCCATGGCACGCCACCGCCCGTGCTATCAACCATCAACAGCCGGAAACCACCTCCACCTCTCGTGTGCCACCAAGTACACCGAGAGGGCTTTGGAATGGAGGATAGAAAAGAGACACAAAATGCGAGGTGGTCATTTTTTGTAATGTTTATCCACAAAGGATAACAGGTTGTTAGCATCAACAGGTTGTTAGTTTTCGTTTGTGATTCAAAAGTACATGCTTTTTGGGATTTTATGCTAAATTTAGGGGAAGATATTTGCTAGAGCGGTCCTTGAGACTCGGTCAATTGCCAGTATAATTCATAAAATAAAAATTAGCTTCAATGTTTCCTACCATTAGTTTTACAGGACACAGCTCCTTAATATGCATTATGCAAGATAAGGTAACATCTCCCAACAATTTTACTGTTTTTTCCTTGTTCTCTTTCCCTGTCTATCAAACTTCTTTCTTTTATTTTTTCTCAATTCAACATGTTTGGGCTAGTTTAATCCAAAATATTACGGGAAAAATTGAATTTGCAGGCAACGTCTGCAACTAATCAGAAAAATCCGGTTACCATAGTTTATATTGTAGATGAGAGATGTCTAAATGTTCAAGTGCTTGAAATTTTAGCAGATAAAATATAAATGTCTAAAGAATATAAATGAATCAACAATTTTATAGTAACTGATCTCACTGGCTAACAATTGGAGCAATCAATCGCCAATGGCTAAGCTTTCATGCAATAACATTATTGTTAACTCGAAACTCCATTCCTTCCACTTTAACATATGGGGAATAGAAATGCTCAATGCTATAGAACTATTTTGAATTCAAAAGCTAGAAACTCCAACTGACATGCTAGATTTAAATATGCTTCTACCAGCAACGGGCAAGACAATCATTTACAAGTGGAGTTCATTAGGATTTCACTCTCAACCGGCTCATGTAATAGAGACGTCAATTGTTTGCATGGAGTTAATTTACCTTGGCTTAGATAAAACTTCAGGAAAGATTGATTTCTGGAATGAAACTCGGAAGAATTCAAGAACGATGTTAGCTGGTGCACATCTGCCGGTATGAGGGAAAACAAGATTTGTCTGTCAGGTAAACTACCCTCATGTTGATCAACTCTTTGCATTTAATTTCTCAAGCAGGATCTTGTTCAGAAGCCCTGGATTTGCTTTACCTTTGGATATTTTCATCACCTGCACATGGGCAAATGATCAAAACCGTTTAACCCAAGTGCATAGACCAACCATTAAACAGTGTTGTCCTTGGGAATGAAAAATGAAAAGATGTAAAGATAAGCCAAACTTGAATTCTACGGTACCTGGCCAGCAAAAAATCCTTGTAACTTGGTCTTCCCACCACGGTATTGCTCCAGCTGTTTCGGATTCTCTGAAAGCACCTTGTCTACCATTTTCTCAATCTCCAAAGGATCTGCTATCTGTAATTTAAAAACTAAGAAACCCATCCAAATGTTTACTGAATAGTACAGTTGTAATTTGTAAACATTTTCTACCCTATAGTTTTTGGTTTATAAATGCGTGTCGTATTTAGTAACCTTACGTTGGAAAACTAGTATTGGTTTTCTTTATATATATATATATATATATGTTGCCAATCCAGTAGGTTTTTTTTTTTTTTTTAACCTGTGTGTAGGAATTTTTTTTCTAGCCGTTGGATCATCATCTAACAATGATCTAACGGCTATAATGATGTGTATAAAAGATGTGCATCATTAATGCTATTTCTCTCTTTTATTTTTTAATATAAAAAAATATGCATGACAAAATTTTCATTGGCCAAATTGATACCTATGCAAAGGTTAAAAAAAAAAAAATACCTACTGGATTGGTGCCCATATATATTATATATATATATGTATTGAGTAAGTAGTGTTGAATTTGACAAAGGAAATAAATTTATAAGATTTATATCTCGCGTACTCTGATGAACCATACTTATTCTCATATCTACTAACTAGATGATAACACATTCACAGGTATCTCTCAAATTCTCCGTCATTAACCAGCATCCATCCACAAAAAGAGAGAGAAATATTTGTTTTCGCTTTTTCCTTTTCTGATAAGCAGAGTTGAAACCAGCTAGGTTAACCAAAATCTCATCATTAAGGACCATATGTCCCTTAAGTTTGAGCATTCAATGCATAACTCACTCCTAATCAACCACGTTACATAATAGTAGGCAAGAATGATAACAACATCTGGCAGACTACCTATGATCTTCAAGAATAAATAGAATAACTTGCCTGAACCAAATCCTTCTCTTCTATGATGCCCTTCACGGTTCCACCTTTTGCCAATAGCTCAAACAATATCTGCAAGTTATAGTGCAAAAAACAAGTCTAAGGTCTTCTTCCTTTTCGTTTCGTTGGTTTAGACAAATAATGAAGTACTACTCTCCAAAAGTACAGAATTCAGACCAACCCAACAACACCCCACCCAGACATGAAGTAGCTCCCACTGTACAGGACCGATATCTTGGGAAGCCCTATCATTTTTCTGTATCTCATACAGTATGCCATTATGCGCTTCACAGAGACCCATTAATAGGAGAGGAGGGAAGGAAAGGACAATATTTATATACAAATGGAATTTTTAAAGATGAAAGCAATAGTTCGAGATGTACAATTTACCTCTTTCCCAATCTTCCCACTAATAGTTCCACCCTTTATTGAAGCTATCAACTCAGACAACTCTTGGGGAGTAAGCTTAATCTCATTGATTGTCAACTTTTCATTTTTCATATAGGCAGCAATATCACCCATAATCCAGTTGGCAGCTAGCTTCACATCCGAACCCTTTGCAATTGTAGCATCAAAAAATTCTGCAACCTAAACATACATTCAGCAAGAAGCTTCCTCTCAGGCCATTTACCACAAGTATTACTAAAATGGGGATGTAAAGAAACTTGAGAACTAGTGGAAATATAAATGCCAACAGAATAATCCCAATCACTATGAAAACTCAGCACGTTATTCAGGGGACTCACATTTATGTCATTTGCGAGGAAGAGAACATCTTGCATGCTTAGACCCATGTTTTCATACCTCCGGCGTTTCATTTCTGGAAGTTCAGGCAAAGAATTGCGAATATTATCCACAAATTCTTGAGTGAGGCTAACTCCAGGAAGGTCTGGTTCTGGGAAATATCGGTAATCAGCAAGTCCTTCCTTTTTCCTCATTGTAACTGTTTTCTGAAATACAGAAGAAGGGTTACATAAGTAATTACGTCAACACACTGCAAACTAAACCAATGAGAACCATATATCTAGTACTTGCTGGAGTAACAAGAATTAGCAATAACCTGAGCACCTTCTTCCCAGAGACGAGTTTCCTGTACAATTTCGTCATCCCGTCCTTGACTGTGAAGAAGCGCCTGCCTTGAAATTTCAAAATCAATTGCTCTGCTCACTGAAGAAAATGAGTTCAAATTTTTTATCTCAACCTGCCAATACAAAGTGCAGTCAGATATTAAGATCCAAAAGTATATATAAGAAAAACTCATCATAAAATTCCAAATACATCTGGAAGCATTGGGGCATGACTATCTCTAGTACAGAAGACTAGTGCAAATTAAACACAGAAACAGTCCATGACAAACAATTCTTTTTCAAGTTTGCAATAGATATGACTGCGAAGGAATACCATAACTTATAATCAGGATAAAAAAGAAAGGTCTTGTTTCCTTCTAATTCGAGAATTTTTGCATTGGTATACTAGTATCATATGGCATTATGTCCTCAATTTTTTGTTCATGCTGCCTAGAAGGGGAACCGTAACCAAAATGTGTGCTACATGAAATACCAACACTGAGTTGCTTTCCTAGTACAAGGAATATTAGCTCCAACGGCAGAAACCTTTTTCTAACAACCCTTCAATAGATTTGTAACAATAGATTGTTGTGCACATAGTCATTTAAAAAAAGACAGTCTCCCCTTCAAAATTTTATAGCAAAAATGATCTTAATTCAGAACGCAAAACTTATGCCGCTCAATCATAAACATATTTAGCCTCATTCTAAAGCGCTAAATATCACTAGTGATCATTAACAGTTGCTTTTCAATCAATTAAAAATTTCCATGTAAAATGGTGCGGGTCCCTATTTCATGGTCTATAAGTCCTTGAGTAGACATGTTAAATATGTGATCAATTAAAAAATAATTTGTAATACATAGAATTGCTCCAAGATGAAATGTTACAACTCACCTATGGCAACATTATATGACTAAAGTATGAAGGACTAACTAGCTTTGATGACCAATTGACAACATAAGCTTTAGCAAAAAGTATCTAGCACCTTCCATTCAATAGTACATTTTAGTGGTGGATCATTTAACTATCAAATTTTACTGTATTTTCTTCTATAAGTTTTTATAGGTTTCAAGTTCTCTAATTCTCAAGAAAGAAAGTGAAAAAAGTAGGTGACCTTTGTCCCAAACTCTGATTGCCCAATTGGTCTAATTGAGACATTCACATCACAACGAAGTGACCCTTCCTGCATATTGCCATTACTAACTCCCAGATATCGAACCAAACGCTGTAATTCTGCAGCATATTCTGCAGCCTCGATACCAGTTCTCATATCAGGTTCAGAAACAATCTCAAGCAAGGGGACCCCAGCTCTGTTCAGATCAACCTGCAGGTAGAAAGAATTGTGAGAAAAGTAAACAATTATGGCAAATATCTTTTGAAAAGATCAACATCCTGCTTATCAGGACAAAGCAGTACAACTGAATTTCACTCTTTGGAATGCACCAAATTCGTTTTCTAATCATTGTTTTGTTGAAAATGAAGAATGTGAAACAGAAGTTCCACGCTTAAGGGCTCTTTTTCTCTGTCTCCTCCAGAGTTCCTATTACCAAAATGCTTATCGGGTTTATAAGTGCGAAACAAAAGGAAAAGCGACCTGGGGTCCTCTACAACTGATAAACTTAAACCATACATCATAGGAGTATCCATATAGGCCAACAATAGAACAACCAGTAAGGAGGAAAAGAAGTAAACATATCACTAGTAAACAGAACAGTCTTCAGTAAGAAATATATAAAGATTATAGTACAAAGAGAGGAAAAGTAGTTTCCTGTGAGTAACTTCCACTTTCAGAATGAAGTAGCTTCCCTGCATCTTCTTCCATGTGAACCCTTGTAATGCCAAACTTCCTGTGCCCACCACCAAACTCCAATGGAATATCCAAATCAATGTAACCTCCAGTCGCAATGGGAATATCGAACTGAGATATTTGGTACCCTTTTGGAAGGTCCGGATAAAAATACTGTTTCCTATCAAACTTGGAGTTCAAAGACAACTTACAGTTGAGGGCAAGTCCCACTTTCAACGCAAACTCAATGACCTTTGAGTTCAAAACAGGCAAAGCACCCGGCAGTCCCATACAAACTGGGCAGACACTAGTGTTTGGTGGAGAACCGTAACTGTAAGGACAACTACAGAAGGCTTTGGTGAGAGTGGAGAGCTGGACATGGGTTTCTATCCCTATGATTGCTTCATAGTCCTTTGAGGTTTTATCAATGGCTTTGGTGTTACTAGAACGAGGTGAAACTTTGACTTGAGGTCGGGTAGGCTTCTCTTGTGTGGCTGTTTGGGCTTGTGTGCTTTTCATTGTGCAAAACAAAATCCCATTTTTTCTTCTAAACAATGAAGTTGGATGGAAACAAAAGGGGAGTGTTTGAAAGCTTCTAAAAATTGTGGAAGCCATACTACTAGCTAGTTGCTTATTCAATTGTATATATATTAAACTTCACCAAGGCTGTATCTGCAAAGGCATAAAGAATGCTCAGTATAAGAATTTGAAGCCAAATTGAATACAAATGACTAGAATTACGAAAACCCAGATCATATAATCAAGCACAAAACTTGAAATACGTTAGAATCGAAGAAAAAAAACAAATTCTTCGAAGCATGCGAATAAAGATTAAAGAAATGATTTTGAAGGATACCCAGAAAGAATTTTTATTGTAAGAGGAAAAAGAAAAGAAAACATATAAAATATGTAGACAGTGATGCTTGATTGAATGCTTCAATGAACAGAAATGCAGAATATTAAAAAAATGTGCATATATATATATATATGTAAGTAGAGAGAGAGAGAGAGAGAGAGAGAGAGAGAGAGAGAGTGCAAATTTACGTATTTGAAGTGAAGCGAGTAAGAAGAGGGAGTGAGCAGCCAGAGGTGGAGCTGTTGAGCGGCAAAGAGAAGCAAAGTAGGGGGCTTTTGACAGCCTACCAACGCTCATCCATATTACTGGTATGCTAATATCACTCACTTGAAACACTAACTTGGCTAAGTTGCTGTTGCCTCCAATTGGATTGGTTCCTTCTACTACGCCAAAAAGATTTTTTTCTTTTTTCATATATATATATATATATATATATATATATATATGAAAGGCGCGTCTGGGTCCCTACGTAGGGCCCTGTCTATACACCGTTGGATGGAAATCTGTGTATAAATAGATTTCCCACAGATTCTCGTTATTCCCCACAGATTCCCATCCAACGGTGTATAAGGGGTGGCCCTACGTAGGGGTGCCCCTACTGTAGCCCTCCTCAAGGGATGGCTACGGTAGGGACGTCCCTACGTAGGGTCATGCCTTAATTATCGTTGGATGAGAATCTGTGGAGAATAACGGGAATCTGTGCATAATCTATTTATATACAGATTCTCATCCAACGGTGAATAGACAGGGCCCTACGTAGGGGCGCCCCTACTGTAGACGCGCATATATGAAAATGAAGTTTTTCTTTCTCCTAGAAAAAATTTAAAAATAGGGGATGGCTACGGTAGGGGCGTCCCTACGTAGGGCCATGCCTTAATTATCGTTGGATGGGAATCTGTGTGGAATAACGGGAATCTGTGGAGAATCTATTTATATACAAATTCCCATCCAACGGTGAATAGACAGGGCCCTACGTAGGGGCGCCCCTACTCTAGACGCGCCCTTAAAAATATACTCAGTGGGGATGGCTACGGTAGGGGCGTCCCTACGTAGGGTCATGTCTTAATTATCGTTGGATGGGAATCTGTGGGGAATAACGAGAATCTGTAGAGAATCTATTTATATACAGATTCCCATCCAACGGTGAATAGACAGGACCCTACGTAGGGGCGCCCCTACTTTAGACGCGCCCTTACTCAGTAGTCTTTTTTTTTTTCTATATAAATATAGATCATAGTAAGAATTGAGAAAAAAACTAATAACCTATTAAGCCGTAATCAAATTAGACAATAATCAAATTAGATAATGACAAATATTAGGATATTTTTTTTCATGTTTTCTAATTAGTACGTAAACACGTCGAAGAAATATACTTTTTTTTTTCCTCATTTCATTTGCTTTCAATTCAATTATGAATTAGTAAACATATTTTTAATGTCATATATTATATTTCAAATTAATCATGTCATAGAATATAATTATATCATGTAGTATTTTTGTCATATAAAAACTACGTATGATTAATTTTCTGGAAAAAAAAAAAAGAAAAAAGAGAGAGAGAGACAAAATAGTAGATTTATTTGTCATTTTCCAATTAGAGAAAGGGCGACTATAAAACCCTATTCAAAACCGGTAATAATCTATTAAAAAAAGAAACAAAAAGAAATGTATATCTATGATATAATAAGATAATAAAGAATTTCGTAGCATCAACGTGGGCGTGCCGGAGTGGTTATCGGGCATGACTAGAAATCATGTGGGCTCTGCCCGCGCAGGTTCGAATCCTGCCGCTCACGCTTTTTTTTTTTTTTTTCCACTCGTTTTTTCATTCATATCGAAATTTATTGAAGAGCAAAGAGGAGGAACCAACCAAAGAAGAGCTATAAATAAGACTGCAAGCATAAAAATAAACCAAGTAGTTCGTCTCGCTATCAGGATAACACATTTTTTCAGAAAAAAAATATATCATTTTAGGGAGTGTCGATTCTGGCTTGTGAGAAAGAAAAACAACAGCTCATAGCCTAATTTTGCATGATGATAAAAAGGTTAAAAACTACACGTCATAACTATTTACACACCGTGGTAAACTATGTATCGCTTTGTAGGGATATCAGATAAAATAAACGAGAATAGTTGTAAAAGTATTCAATACAAATTAGGGATCCTAGCGTAGTAAAGATAAACAGTTAATTTTTGTGAAGAAACTTTTATCTTTGACTACAAATTTATCAAAACTTTAGGCAAAGTATGAAAAAGCAGTCAACTCCAATTAATGGACTACGTTTTTTTTCATAAAGATTTTTTTTTTTTTAAATAAAATCTTTTAGCGAAATGTTGGGCATTAACTATGTATTTGAAAAAAAGATGACTCCAACTAATGGACTGTTGTTTTGTCACCAAGGTGGGCAAAAATATGGGGGCGACAATTAAATATTTGAAAAATTAGGGCTCCGTTTGTTTCGCCTATTTGAATGTGTGTATTTGAATGGAAATTGTGGAATGGGTTATAATTGGAATGGAAGACATTTGAATGGAAAAAATAGTGGAATGGGTTATAATTAGAATGGAAGTATTGGAATGGACCATTCAAAAACACCTCTTCCCCTCCATTCTCATCCAAGACACAAAAATCTATTCAAATAGTTGATGTGACTGATGAACCATTTGAATGGAAAAACTAAATTGTTGAAACAAACACTCATTCCAAAAGACCATTTGAATGGAAAATTTAGAGTTGTTGAAACAAACACCCATTCAAATGGATTTTCCATTCCAATGGAATGGAATGGACGAACCAAACGGCCCCTAGATAACTCCAATTAATGGCCCCATTGTTTAGTCAGAATTTTTTTTATAAAAAAAATTGAAATTTTGTTAGTAAAAAATATTGGGCATTAATTAAGAAAATGAAGTAAAAGTTGGAAGTGAGGTTGAGAAAGCAAATGGTGGAGACCGGAGAGGAGTGGGGCATGGAATGGTGAGTGGTCCGGTGCTCTGCTCTATTATTGGCTCCTACTTTCCAAGTCAATAAAGGTAACAAATAAATTTACCACCATTGGCGTTACGAAGAAGAACTACAACTGCAAACAATTATTTCCATTTTTCAGCCGAAAAAAAAAAAGAAGAAGAAGAGGAAGAAAATGGAGGGACAGCAGCCATGGAAGCCAAGGTTGTCCTTCAGAAACGTTACCATTATGTTGTGTTTCGTGAACGTGATCTCTGCCCTTCTATTGCTTCAAGGCTTTCTGTCTTCTGCTTCCTCCCGTTCCAAAGTTTCCGCCTCTCAACTCAATTCAGGTGTGTGTATATATATACATATATTTTATGTATGTATTTATACATTCTGATAAAAATTTTCTGGAAAGTAACCAAATTTGGCACTTGGGTATTGTTTATATTTGCAAATTATGCTAACCCATTATCTAATTTTCATGCCTTTCGATGAATTTGTGTACTGTGATTGATTCGACTTCTGGGTTTTGTTGATTTGTGCGGATTTAAGTTGTTGATTGATTGGATGTATAAGTTTAGGTTGGAAATTTTGGAGCTTTATATTGATTAGTGAGCTTCGTTTTTGTGGTAAGATATGATTAAGTATTAGCTGTAAGTGGTTAAAATTTGGTCTTAAGACTCTTAACGTATGAAATGAAGGTTAGTGGGGATCCTCAAAAGCTAGAATTTGAGTGAGAGATGAAATAGCTCTTTCTAGCTTGTAATTCCAATCCATGGTTTTTTTGTTATGATTCCATCCAAATTTGCTAAAATTCAGACCTACCTGTTGTTAGCTTAGAAATTGAATTCCATCAGGTTCATTTCTAAGAGTAATGTTTTGAGTTTCTGAATGTTGGTCATGGGGTTTGATAGTTTTAAGCAAAACACTTAAAGTCATGTAACATTTTGATTATGTTCTTAATTGTTGGGAAAGGGGCATTAAATGCACATAATTTTTCATTTGAATAACTTGATGTGGTCATCATTTAAAATTCACTGCTTTAAAAAATTGGGATGCCTCCATTGTATTATGAGTAAACCAGGTATGGCATTTCAGTCCCACTGATTCTGACATGGAATACTTACTGAGGTTAACCGTGAAGTTGTGATTCTGTGACCCTTTTTCTGTATATGTATACATTAATCGCTGCTGAGAATTGAGCTATCTGACTTGGTAGAACCTAATTTAATGTTTACAACTGCAGCTCGACTCAGATACATCAAAGAATCTGAAGAGATTCGTCTTGCAATGCAACCCTGGGAACTGATAAAAAGGGTATGGCATCGGCATTATAATTGTTTTGTTGCTAAAATTTTCCTTTTGCTAGTTCTTGTAAGATTGAGTTTCACATAAGAAAGATTTGTGCAAATATTTTGTTTTTAATGTTTTAACCAGGCGTCCTAAGGGTATGCCACTCGGTTGGAAAGTATTTATTAAGTTTAATATCAAGTGATTAAATTTGTGGGATTTCAAGGACATTCTATTCGTCATTGATGTGAATATTTCTTACATTTTTAGGTGAGGGAAATTCATCAAGAAGCATATGCAGAACCGAAAACTGTCCAGGAGAAGGATGCAAAGCAAACTGCGGCAGCTGATCTTTCTAAAAGGTTAAAGGATTTGCGTTCGGTTAATGATGCAAACAGCTTGAAAGGTTGGTGTAATTTTCTTTTCATAAATCTAATCCCTAAAAAGAAAGGAAAGGGTACCATCAAACATAAGTTATAAGCTTATAGATACCGTATGATTTTTCACTTTATGTGATGAAAACATATTATAATGGTTAGTATGGTATTTTTTCTCTTTGAGATGATGTTATGACACTTTAATTGCATTATGCTAATTTTAGTGTATCCCTGGTTCATTTGTGATATCAGTTCTAATTGGAATGCACATTGTCTTTTATTGTGTTTTTATCTCTATATTGGTCAATTGTGATAGAGTCAAAATATGTCTCATTTTATTTGAGTTTACCTAAAGACACGAACTCTTTCATCGTCTTTTCTCGCATTCATTTGTGATTCTTCGATCCAAGCTAGTTTGAAGTTCCTTGATTTTGCACAAAGCACGCTAGCATTTGTCTCAAATTTCTTTTTATGGAAATTCTCATGTTGGCTACGTGTTAAGATGCTGTGAGAAAACAGTCTATTTTCAGTTATTGTCTATATGATCGACTTGATTTTACTGAGTTGAATAATGTTTTGTCAGCTTTGGAGGAGTGGCGTAAACGTAAGATGGAGCGAGCAAGACTCCGCCAACTAGAGAAAAATGGGACAATCACCTCTTAAAAGCTAACAGAATATCCTTGAGGTTACAGTTGATGTCGATTTTCTCCATGTTGGATTCTGTAATCAAAGGAACCCCAAGTTATCTGAAACCTTTTCCTCCTCCCTTTCTTCTTCTTCTTATCCTTTTTTTATTTTATTTTGGGGGTTCTTTTTTATACATGTATATATCACAATAGTGACTTGATCATGGTCCATGTAACAACTGAGAATGCTTTTTTTTCCTAGTAACAGAATTTTCAAGGCTGTGCTTATTCTTGTTTCTTTCCCTCAGTAGAGCTTAGCTTACTCTATATTAGTTATTTATAGTTGCTAAACTGAATTGCTGTTAGGTCCCTGGTGCCTTTGCTTTCTAAACCTTCTTGTCCTTTGCTTTCGCATTAAATATTTCTTGCCATGTTCGTGCTCAAGAGTTGGATATGATCTAGTACAAAATTTTAGCAGTGGATCTAAAACTTTCGTCTCAAGACTAAATTGCCCAAGAATAACACATTATCCCTTTTATTCTTTAAGCAAGAGTAAATTAAAGCAATTTTTCTTTCATCTTATTTTTAAACCCAAGTCTCTTCTTGAAAGTAATTTTTGAGAGAATAACCCCAAAAACATACGGTCTCTTATAGCTAAATACCACATGTAACCATTTGTTCTTAGAAATCCCAAAAGTATCTGCGGGTTTGTTTATATATAATATAATCGCTGGAAGATATTTTTCAGTTTGTCAAGTTTGAAGATGCATGGGATTGGATTGGAATTAATGTACAAACATGCCACTGTTAGAAAACTAGCTTCTGCATCAAAGAAACAACAGGATTACAGGACTTGTAAACATGTACAGAGATTGGTTTAAATCTAGTGGATTGGATACCATTAAACAGCGGGTTCTAGCAAATGTCTTGGCCTATAACATAAACTTGTAGGGCATCGAAAATATGGTCTTTACCTAAACAACTTAATGTACTGAAGGTACAGCTGTTTCTATACAAGTTTCATCCAATTTTGGACTTCATATATACAAGCTAAAAAATACCAAGGTTTCATACAGTTAGGCTTCAAAAAAGTTGCATACAGTCAGGCTTCAGAGCCCTCATGGCAGACTGGTCCCCGATTGTGCTTCGTCCTGAAAGGAACAGAGAACATCCAAGCCTTCTCCATTTCCCTTCAGTGCTTTGAAACATTTAATCTTGTGCACTTAAAGGCTATAAGGTAGAGGTAAGTGCAAAAGAAGTCGTTTTTTGGATAGAAGAGTTCGAAGTTTGGAGCATCTAATTTGCAAAAAGGGTGAGGACCAGAAAATCCACGAAGCCAGGTCAAAAAACTTTTTATAACATATAGTAAGATTCCCATCTGCATAAGGTAAACAAAACTAGTGAATACGAGTTCATAATATCCAAATGAATAAACTGACACTAGCTATTTCAAAAATCCCTACATTTAACTGGATAGACAAATTACTGAAGAAGATCCTAGTCCTATATTTCCAATTCGGAGAACATCATTGTGTATGCAAATGCAAACTCATACTACTTGTGCCTATAAAGTCCACGAACAATCAGATGAAATATCTTTGCATAGAATGGATCATGGTACCACAGCTATTCTGTAACGCATAAGACAATTCATTTTGCTTCTTGCACATATAAATATAGGAAAACTATTGAAGATTAATAAAATTCTTACTTCTACACGATACATTCACCGTCAGATAATCTGAGCAAAGCTAAAACAACTAAGACCATGAAAATATCCCATATAAAAAGTATAAATATTAACAAACTAATAAAACAAATACTTATTGAGAAAGGAAAACAAAGACAAGAAAAGAAGAAAATGGAAGCATAATTAAGAACTAGCAGTGGTGTCTACATTATACTAACTCCCTTATGCATATAATATCAAATCACTGGACAACCAGATCCGATGATGGTAGTACTAGTATGTTAAGAACATTCCGGCTCATTAAACAATGAGTTTCTCTCGCTCTCTCTGTCTCTCTAAGGCTTCCTGTAGAGGTTAACACATACCCGTAGATGAAATAACATATTAATTCAGCAGAAAAGGAATAATTACTCAGGATTAAGAATGGAGAGCATAACCACATCATGTTTTAATGAACAACCGTCATGGATAAGCATTCAACTGATCATAAGGACCGTATTAGCATGGTTCAATGATAAAATATACACAATTCTGGTCCTCCAACTACGAAACTACCCTCTTTACCCCTTTGCTCCAAGTTTTCAAATGAAATGAAAGTTGGTCAGGAAGTTTTCCTGCTGCCCAATGGAGGAATTCTGCACATTGGAGAGCAAGTAGTATACCCCTTTCCGTTTAAAGTTAACACTGGAATGCCTCTAAAAGCCATTTTAAAACTTGGAGCAAAGTTCAAGAGCTAGAGCGGGAAATTTCTTAGTGCGAGGGTCAAAGTGGAAAATGGTTCAAAGTTCGGGGCTGTGGATGTTTTTAACCTTTTTAAATAACTTGCTAACTTTAAATCTTCTGTAGGATTGAATTGTAACATCAACGGGTGAGGATACAACTTTGAGAAGGAATGACCTCTGCAGGAGCAGTTCTGCAAGATCCATACCCTCTAACCAAATTGAAGAAATCAACCAGGATGTAATCTTTAAATGGACCTAGATTCTGGAATTAAAAGTAAAAAGTCTAGAAAATAATAAAATGTCAAGTTTCAAGTTAAAAGCTCTTAGGCATGACTAGAAAGTAGAAACATACCTACAATGTTTAAATTGCACACTGGTGTTTAGTCATTATTTCCCAAAACGAAATTTAAAAAACCATAAATAATTAAGAAGGCAATATGAGTACTTGAATGTTTCAACAGAAGGAAATATACTGAAACAGTGATTTTGTATGAACAAGAATTAGAACACTTAAAATTCAACCAGAATTAAAGCTGTTTGGTGCAGGTACAAGCATGTCCTCAACCTTGTGATCGCAAACTTGAATTACGCAAATTATCTACTTCCTTCGCTGTACCAGCCCAGCTCATGCTGGGCGCATCCCCCTCACATTAGGAAAAGGAATGACATATTAGGAAGAGTTATGCTTCTATTGTTTATCAAAGTTGAACACTAATCATCTTCAGCCTAAATCTAATCAAGTTGGAATATAATGATGTAAAACCTGAGCTTAAGGAAACTCACTAGGTAAAAGCTAGATTCTTCACATGAAGTTTCCGTGTAGTGTTCAGGCGATGATAAGTTAGGGTAGAAGATGGCTCAAGCACAAATGCGGGAAAACCAAGTTGGCTTTCAATACTGTTCATCCCAAGTTTAGAGAAGAAAAAGGTCTAAACCAGACGTAAAAAACCTTTAATTAACTAGGAGAGCAAAAGCATGACTATATTTGCAACTTGCAAGCGGTGTACAATTTCTGTTAACTAGTTTGCATGATTATCACTTTATTCCACATGAAACTCCAACTTTCGGAAAACATTTATTGGAATCCAGAAACACACACAGATGAGGTTCAAGTTGAGGTGATCTATAGGATATGGACTCACAATGACCCCAATTAAGCTAAAGCAAACTCCTTGCTACAACAGAATGGCAAGTACTGATGGTATATAGAAATTACATTAAGAAAGGTTTCATATTAAACGTGCAAAATAGGAGCTTATTGAGCAAAGCAAATTCAAATAGAAGTAATTCCATTACGGGATTTTCTTTCTTAAGCAGCATAAAACCAATCAGAGACTAGAACTCAATCATACTTTAGCTACACAGTAGACTGTTTCACAAGCAATGGCAAGAGGCATTTTCTTTCATTTATTTCTCAACAACTTTTGTTTTCATTCCTCCGTCACTGCAAGCAACTTCTATAATCATCATGATTCTAGACAGCTATAATAACACTCTCTTGTATAAAATACCAAAATGGGCCTCTCAAACCTGCCAACATCAGCAGCTATAACCAAATCAAACTCTTAACTCGTTATACAAAAGTTATCAATATTATTAAGTAAATTATTGGGTTGCTATCCAGAAGTTGTGAGGGATCTAGTCAGAACTGCATATACAATAAACTAAAATTTCTTAGTTTAAAAAAAAAAAATTAGGACTAACCTTGAAGCTGAACTTTCGAACAGCCATATTTAATACACGAAAATAATTTTTCCACAGCACCAAGAACATCACCATATATCTCGATACACACAAATGCAACCATTTAGCAGATGAAGCATGAAGCAATTGTCTCTACTCATACTCAAAAACCCACTCCTCGAAAACATCAAATTACAAAAACCACTGAATGATTTGAGTAGCACCATCATTGAGAACCAACAAAATGATCTCGATTCTAGAGTCGGAAATGACAGGGTTGTCAACTTATCTGAATATATAGAAACGTAAGGCTTAAAGTAAGGAGAAAAAGTGCTCAACAGCAATGCAAAGGAAAATCTGGTCAAACATTCTACAATATATTAAATGGAAAATCATAAGACAGTATCTTGACGTTTCAAACTAATCAAAACTGACTGGTGTAAAAGTAAGAACAAACCGATGACATAGCATAAATTTGTATTGCTAGCACTTGTACAAATAATGAGACATATCAAGTCTTTAATCTCACCAAAATTTTAATAAGTCCATCCTCTGTATACTTGCTTGTATGATGTCATGAAAAAATTGTTACACAAGGAATACAAAACTTAGCACCCGCAAATAGGTACATAGCTCGCATTGAAGTAAGGCTACAAAAGAATATGAACGATAGACATCAAGCGAAAAGTTTCTCGAAAATGAGGTGGTGAAAATTGCAAGCAGATTTGTTGTAACCAAGTAATTCAACTATTGCTGAGATAGAAAGTCGAGTTTACCTCTGTTAGTCACGTCTCCATAATTCCAGTGCATCATCAAGTATACACCATGCCCTCGAAATTACTCAGTTACAGATAGAAAGTTGTTTCGGTGTCCATTCCTCAGCCACCCCATAGTCAAGGCTGAGCTCTCTCAGAGGAGGGATGTTTTCCATTGCAAACAACATAAGATGAGGGAACATCAAATTATTGTGGTCATATAGCACGAATTGCACCAAAACATTAGGAGTCGAGCTGTGGGTCATATAACAGGCAACGTTCCTCATTTTCGATACATCTATCGCAAAATCCAACGGTGGCATTGGGGGATACGATGGCCTAACATAATCAGAATATATTTGAGATAACTCCCCCCATTCTGCCCACCTATCAGAAAACCGGTGTGGATAAACTAAGTTATCACCATTCATTGAAATAATATGGGCCTGTTCCCTCGTGAGAACAACCCCCGCATATTCACATATAAAGGCACCGGCATGTATCAAATCCAAGGACCTTACTCCCCAACCAGTTTCCCTTGACCTAAACACTTCCAGTCGACTTTTCAGCCCATTCTGCGAAACTCGATTCCGGCATTGCGGCGGACAACGACAGAAGGGCCCGCATTCAAAAACTACAGGCTTGCCTCTCAAGAGAATCCCATTGTGATCATAAGCAAACTCACCTCCATTCTTCATAGCACAAAAGCAATCATCAGCACAACTGGTAGTGCATTCACACCCAGTACCATTCCCTGACTGATGAAACGCAAATGGTGGAAAGACAGTTCTCGGGAGATAGTCATAGTACAATGGCTCTTGCTCAGAGTCAATATCATTGAAAAGCAAAACCGGGAGGCTCTCCTTCTGCAACGAGATATCTAAACTAAGATAACCTACTGGCCTCATTGTCAAGGGTTTAGCTCTTAGAGCCGCAGCAAATCTAAGAATGGAGCTACCCATTTCAGCTTGACCCTCAATTCTTACAAGCTTATACTTATATACCCCGAAACCAGACTTGCCCACATCAAACCAACAATCCATAATTCTATACAAGCCATCATAAACATAAACCTTAGTTGTAATACTCCCTGGAAACTTGATTCCTCTGATAACCCTCACTTCAATCCCATAATGCATGCTCCTCTCAAGTGCAAGGTTCCCACCTTCGAGCTTCTGATGAACACATTGCTTATTGAACTTGTCCTGTCCACCATGACCAGTATAGATTATCACATCACCGGCGTCCTCGTCGTCTTCGTACCCGCCGGAGACGATGACACTCGTCGCAATGGGCTCGCCATTGGAGCTCTGGCTGGCCGGAACGTAGTCGATTCCAGCTTGGACCTGACCATGCAACCCAACCACACAAAGCTCCATACGAAAGAAGAACAAATCGCCAATGTAAACCCCCGGAATCGAGCCCACGATCCTCTTGTCCCGATTGAGCCACAACCCTCTGTCCCTCATCACCGAAGAAGCCCTCAAATCGCCTCGCAATCGCTTCACATTCCCCACGCCGTGCTTCTTCTCCTCCTCCGCCGTCGACAGAACCCGAAGCGCATCGAATATCATCCGGGTGCGCCGCACCACGCTCCGGAAGTACCTCTCGTCCTCCACGCCCAGATTCGTGACCCGAACCAGCTCCGACGAGCGAGGAATCCGCTTCCGCGCGACGATCACGGCCGCGGAGACCTGATTCTCTTCAGGAACGGGCACAATCGCTCGCGCATCGGGGTCGGGAACCAAAACGTCGCCGCCGTACTGCTGAAGCCCCTTGGCGAAAGCGGTCTTGAATAGCTCCGAAATCCGGTGGAACTCGGAGTAGACATTGTTCTCGTCGGTGGAAATGGTGGAGTTTTGGGAGAGAGGGGTAAGGGTTTGGTCTGTGAAAGGGGTTAGCTGAGAATTAGAGATGGGGTTTGGGATGGGATTAGGAGTAGAGAAGAATGGGTCCTGGGGTTCCTCTAGCTCTCGGAGCTGTTGGAGATTGTGAGGAGGAGGAGTTGTCTCTAAGGCTTCCTCAAAGGGTTCGAGCTTGGGTTCGAGCTTAGGGATTTTCATGGCGATGGGGGTGGTGGTGCTGGTAGAGGCGGCCATGGTGGCTAAGGAGGAACTCTCTGGTAGAAGATTGAGATCCTGAAATGGGATGAGAGAACCCATCAAAACAAAGCTATAGAGGAAACCCAATACAAAGTTTTTTTCACATGGAAGATTTGTGGGTTTTTTCAAAGCTTTGCGAAGCGTTTCGAAGGTCCTTCCATGGCGGATTTTGAACTTAGAAGAACAACTATGAAATTTTTTTTTTTTTTTAATGGAAAATAAAGCATGGGGTTTTGCATTTGTGTCCATTTTTCAAAAATAATTTGAAAATTAAAACCACTTTATGATTTTACAGAAGTACCCTCAGTACACAACTTTGTACTTTTTGTAGTCTTTTAAGAAGGAGCTCATCAAGACAAAGCCAAAATCTTAAAATTGGAAAAAATGAGGTAATTGTGAGCTAATCAGGAACTGTCCCGAGCTCTTTGTCGAACTAAATCACGCCATGTCGATAGAATTAAAAACTCAAATTACAATTATAGCCCTATGTTCTGTCAAATTAATACCCAATACTCAACGAACAAAATCTAGATATAATGCGTATGTCAAATATTGGATGTCTGGTGGCCAGAGTGAAAACTGAAAATTAAGAAATATTTATATTAGAATTGAATTGGTCAAGTTTCAATTCTATTTGTGGGTCCCTAAATTTCTATTATATCAAAAAGATAGACAGAGAAATAATGGGTGAATAGTATTATTGGTCCAAATCTATTATTGTTTTAGCATATTAGTTTATATATATATATATTTTTTTTTGGATATTTAAGTACTAAACTCTCTTCTTTTCGGTGTCATTAGTTGTTCTGGCATATTCTATCAAGATTGTGTTAGAACTTATTTAAATGAGAGAAATTTCACGCTATTAATCTATATTGTTTAAATTATTAAACAATGTGGTCCCTTTTGTAGCATTTATATCTCCATTCAACAATATTTTTTGGCATTAAAATTAAATAGTAATAATAAAACTGCTTGGCCCAAAAAAAAAAAAAAGAAAGAGTCTATAAAATTTCCAAACTTAATTATATTACTTTAACATATAAACAGTTAGTTATTTTATTTAGAATAACATAAAAATGGAAATATCTATAAATCTTTCCAGGCTTATTTGCTATAAATAGTTAATTGATTTTTTAGAAAAATCATTTGTAATTAAATGATTTAATGGATATAGTAAATTTTTTGTCAAATTTGACTAGTAGAAAAGGGTAAATTTGAAATCTTTTTAGTTTTAAAAATAGTACATAATTATTTTTTATTCATAATATTTACTATACTTTGATATAAACTAGGGTTTGTTAGTTTTTTTTTTAATTTGATTTTTAAATAGACTATTTGTTTTATATCTATCCTTGAATTTTAATTTTTTAAAAGATTAGTGGATACAATATTGTTAATAGGAGATATGAAAAAAAAATTAAAAGTACAAAAAAAACCTGGTGACTAAATTGCTAAATAATTAAAATAAAATGGATCAATGGTGCAAAATTTCTCCCATTTAAATAAATTCTTACGGAATCTTGAATAAAATATACCAAAAGGACTAAAGATACCAAAAAGATAAACGCCAAGTACTTGAATGTCAAAAAAAAAAAAAAAGACTAATATACTAAAATAGTAATACGTTGAAGAAAAACAGTACCATTAACCACGAAATAATAAAAATGATACTTTTTCTTTTGAGAAAAAAATAATCTTTATAGCTGTTAATATTGGTTAACGAGATGGTATTGGCAAGAAGACCAACAAATCCTCCTCGCATGATCATAATTTTTTTCAGTCGTTTTAATTAATTATTGGAAAAAATAACTTGGATACATTTTATTTAGACGTTGCTTTAATTATTTAATATTGAAAGGCCAACCTACTTAATTCATTTATGCATAAGAGAATATTGAAAGAAACTTTAAGAGTATTTATATTTAAAGATTTGTTAATACTTTTACTCATCATAAATATTATCAAAACTAACTCTCAATATCATGTCACATATTTAAAATAAACTTCATTCCCAAACAAACCTTAAAATACCTTACAACACTCTATCAACACTCGATCGAGCTCAATTATGCTCAACTAAGGTGTTCGACCGAGCTCGACCAAGATGTTTAATCAAGCTTGATCATATACTCGAACATAGGCGAAAAATTTCAATCGCATATATCGACCGTAACAACCAGAAAGAAAATTTTCGATTGATGGTCGAAAATATTTTCGACTGCGATCGAAAATTTTGACCGGGATCGAGACTCAGGACAGTTTTGGAATTTCAAAAATTTCATTAAATGAAAGTCCTATTTCTGTAAATAATTTATACTTTGTCCTTTTTTTCAACACATGCTTTAAAAAATGGTCAAAATTGATAATTCTCCAAAATTTAAAGGTAATTTTGCAATAAAAATAAAACGTGACAATATTTTCTTAAGCTTAACTAAGAGAAAAAAGAGTTACGGAAGCTAAATTTACTTGGAGCTTGGAATCTGTAAGGTAATTTCAGTGTCATAAATAACTAAAATACGAAATATACATTTCTTAATAATAAGCAGATGCGCCCCTCCCTAATTATGTCTACCAAAAGAAATCGACCGTAACATATAACAAGTTTTTATGCTCAAAGCTAAAAATTGACATAGAAAAATGAAGAATTTGAAGGGATATATTTATCCCTTGGACTTGCATATACTATTTACTATGGGAATCCACATATACAGAGATGAGCAGAAAATTTCGGCCACTCACTAATCTAACCAATTAACAACTTGAATAATCCCACCATTCAATATTTAGTCGGGTTAGGTATCAGTTCCAACCCAATTACTTAGTGTTGATTCCAATCTGCCTAATACAACACAACTTGACCAATAAGATTATACTTGGTATTTATTTTACTATTTTAAATATGTAATTATATTCTAAGGATGCAAATAAGATTATACTTAGTATTTATTTTACTATTTTAAATATGTAATTATATTCTCAGGATACAAAAACAATTCATGATAAGTTTTAACTCAAAATCCAAGTAGTTTTTATCTTATCTGTTTAACTTAATGCCAAATGGACAAATTTTGAAATCCGAAACTCCATATTGTTGTCTTTTGACCCTTGTTTTTTATTTTCTTTTTCGAAAAAAAAAAAGAAGAAACCAATTTGGGTTAACCCAACCAACTCGTCCAAAACTTTAAGTAAATTATGAATGAAATTTCAGTTCATTGGACCAGTATTGAGTTACAAAAAAGCAACCTAAAATTCATTTAGTCTGGTTAGGTGAACAGTGTAATACGTCAAATTAGACTAATACTCACCTCATATCGCAAGCAGTGCTTTCTTAAACAATGGAGATACATTCTTTTTTATAGGATAAAGAGATAGGAGTTGGGATGGCAATTCGTATTATCGTATCGTGTTCAGATCGACATGATTACGACATAACATGATAATACCCTAACTCGAATATAATACGATTAATAAACGTCTCAAAAACTTAAACCCGAAAATGACAAGATTAATATACGTATAATACGAAATGATATGTATAACCCATTTAATAAATATGACATATATAATATTATGACATGTTTGACACGATTATTCAAAATTTACATGATTACTCTAATTTAACACGATTATGCACTAATTAATTCAAGTTTACACATATAAATATATTTAAAATTAGTCAAAATCACATCTAAACTATTGAAATATCAATAAATATATTGTATTCGTATCATATTGATACAACATGAAAATGACCTAATTAATTAAACGAGTTACAAGGATCATTTTTGAGTTAAGTGGTTTGACCTAAAACCTACTCGTTTATTATGTATGTTACACATATCAACCCAAAAATGATACGACAATTAAATGGATCACTCATACCTGTTTATTTCGTGTCATTTTTGAGTTGTACGTAGAGTCGTGTTGTATAGAAAATTACAGACCTTAAATAGGAGAGACTTCAAAATTAGTTTTCTTTGGGGGAGATAGAACAAGAAAGAAAGGAAAGAATGTATGAAAAGATGGGAAAGCCATTTATTAAATATAAAAGGAATATATCACTTTTATACTTTGTATTTTGACACTTTGTTCAAATTATACATTGTATTTTAGTTATTATCAACATTGACTTTCATATTTGAAATTTGTTACAAATTTATACCCTGACACCAATTTAAAGAAGTTTATTTACCAATATATTATTTAAAAAATTGAAAATAAACCACATAAAAACTGACTAAAAATAAGTTTATTAAATCATCTTAGTAAAGTAATTACTCTAAATTGGTGTCAGGGAATAAATTTATAACAAATTTCAAATCTAAATATCAATGTTGATAATAATCAATATACAAAATACAAATTGAATGTCAAAATATAAAGTATAAAAGTGATTTATCCTATAAATAAAAATATTTTAAAAAGAAAGTAATGCTAAGATTTGTATTTTTTTACCACACATTAATACCATGAGTAAATATCAGAAGATTGGACCGCATATTTTCTTGGTGAATTTAGCACCATGGTGCCCCAATGCATTTTTTATTGAAAAATAATAATGGAAGGATCAAGTATGTTGCAAGGCAAATATTGCCGAAATCGTCTTATCACACTATCTCTAGTGTTACTTTATAGTGTTATATTTAACAATTTCTAACTCTAGAATGAAAATAGGTAGAACTTACAACTAGATTTGCCAATATCACCGAGTGAGGTGGTTTGGTAGTAAAGTGGTGGTCAGTAGAGGTAAAAGTCATGGGTTCAAATCCTAGATAACTCTTTTGAGAGTTTTAAATGTGATGCCTTGTTTCCTGTTAACACCACATGCACACTTAATCATCAACTTTATTCAACGAGGTTAGAGTGACGCGTTCCATCGATCGATGGGATAAGACCCACCTCTAAGGATCCTTAAGAATATTCTCATTAACAGAGTTGGAAGCTCCTATGATTATGCCCAGAGAGAAATACCACTCTAGTCGATCCCTTCCTCCCTTTTTCCTTCACCGAAAAAAATATGATTATGTGAATAGAAATGAAAAGTATTTCGCATATTGAGTCCACAGTTCACTACTCTGTGGTATTGGTCCAACTAATAAGATGATTGTGTGAATAAATCACATACAACATTGTGGGCACATTTGGTATGGGTCCTACTAGTGAGATGTGACTCATCATTTTAATTTTGAGTAATCTACAACAGTATGGGCACATTGGTGGGCAGGACCATATTTAAGTTGAATAAATTTATGAAAATCCAAATTAAGAACCCAATGACTATTATAACTACGGTGGCTCTATTGTTATCTTTTTCTTTTTTTTTTTTTTTTCTTTTCTCAATCTTTTTCTAAAGAGACCTTTTACAAAATTTTAAAATTTCTTTATACACAGCTTTTAAATTTTCATTAATTCCTAATTTACCCATCAAAACAAAAGTTTAAAAATTGTTTAACTCAATCTAAACTTTCTTGCTCATTATTTCCACATCTTAATACTTTTGATTGTCTTTTTCTTCATGATCATGATGTATGTTTGAATAAAAAATCAAATTAGAACCTTTAAAAATTCATGTGCTTTTATCACCTGCAACCTATATGATGTAGGGCTGGCAATTTGAACACGATCCGCCAATACGACTCGAAATCCGCACGTTTAGTTGACACGCTTGACACGAAATTGACCCGAATTAACACGATTACTTAATTTTTTATCAAAATATATTATAAAATATTAAGTAACGACTCCATAAAAAATATTTTTTAATAAATTTTTTGTGATTTAAATGAAAAATAATACACTAATGAGCTAATTTACCTTAGTAAAGTAAAACTGGAGCGAAAAAATCAAGTAAATGAATAATTATAATGTTTAGAAGTATTGTAACACGTCAGTCTGACTGACGTTTTCATTAAACAGGTAATTCGCAGGTAACACGAAACCCGCACGATATTAAATGGGTCGACACGAATGACATGAATTGCCAGCCCTGAGAACAAACCATTTCAGATTTTTTTTTAATAGATCCTAATTAAAGATAAATTCTTATTAAAAAAAGAAAAAAGAAAAAAAAAAATCAATGACGCCTTTTTTACTTTCTTTTTTTTTAAAAAAAAAATACTGGAAATGACACTTTTTCTAATTGATGATTTTTTATTGCATATGGAAATCGAACGTCAAGGAGCTAATATTGATCTTTTGCCAAATAAAATAGAAAGTAATTAGGCATAAGTTTCAAATAAAAAAAAGCTCATATTTTACAATCAAAATTTTTAAATTCACTATTTGTTCATCCATTGCCATAATATTTAATTGTAAAATATTTTAATTTCTTAAGATTTACCACAAATAATTTGAGAAGATTATTCAACATATGTTTGAGAGGTGCAATAGTAAATAATGAGATCTATTATTTGATGCTCTATGTGTACGTTTATGCCATTTTACGGAAAGGATATTTTTGTGAAAAAAAATTAATTAAAAAAAGAGGTAGGGAGAATGAAAAAAAATATTGCAATAGAGTCATCCTTATAACTAGGACAAAATGATAGTCCCACAATTCTTTTATTTTATTTTTTTTTTCTTCTTCAATTTATATATGAACCCCATATATGTTTCATCTACTCTTTTCCTTCTCATTTTCCCAATAAGTCTGGATTCATATCTGTATTATTTTATGGATCTCATATTTTTTCTTTTAGTTTCTTTCTTTTTTTTTTTTTGAAAGATTTAGTTTCTTTCATTTAATCCTAAGATCTGCTAAATATGTTACTGTATTACTAACATAGTGCAGTAAAATTCAATCCTAAAATAATGGTCCAATGTAGTTACAGTATTACTAACATAGTGCAGTAAAATCCATCCTCAAATAATGGTCCAATGTAGTTATGCATGCCAAACAAGATTGATTTATAATGATTTATTTTATTAGATAAGTAGACATAACATAAGAACACGAAATAAGGCAAAACAAGGTAATGAAAATAAATACATGGATCTTAACATCAAGCGCATCATTTCAATTTCCAGCCATTCATAGAAGTCCCACTTTAGTAGATAGCCGTAACACTGTTAGAAGTGCTAGTACAACTAGGGTTGGAGCTAAAAATTTAATTTCAATGGGATAAAAATCAAATGTGCTTTAATTATAAAAATAGTTTAACTCAAAGTTTGAAGTGCATTTCTTAAAATTTTACAAATTCAGAGAATAAAGGCTAAGTTTAGAAAAGAAAAAAACTAATTTTATAAAAAATTTGCATGTTATTAACAAAAATAAAAAAAAATAAAATAAAATTCAATCTGGTCCCATGTGCTCCGCTCCCTGAGTACAACTCTATATGTTGTTTTGTTTAATGGAAGAAAAATAAAATGTCCTAAAAGAGAAAGATGAATCTTAAGTTAGTGTTATATTCTTGGAAACAAGTTGCTTATACAAGAGCAATTATGTAATTTTGTATAAAGTACAAAAGGTTACCTTTCTTCATCCGTCAACTCTCCAAATAGAGTTAGAGAAATTTTGGTGGCCCCTAGGATTTTATTTCATCCTTTCATTTTTTTTTTTTTTTGAAAAGCAAAACAATTTCATTAAAACTCACATAAGGGTTACAATAACTGATCGAGTTACATATAAACTCTTACAATGAGAATCAGGAAATCGATTCAAAAGTTTGAAGATAATAACACCCTTGTAGATCTCGGAGTATCGGCGGTCTCCGACGACGATCTTGGAGTAAAACTCCAAGGGTAAAATAGAGCACTTCACTGGCTCTTCTTGATTCTTCCCAATCCGAATTGGCAACTCTGATTGTTTCACTGGAGGAGTTTCTGCCAACTCTGATCCACTATAGTAACTTCCTCTCTAGATCTGAATCAAACTTGATACAGATCTAGAGGATAACCACATAAAAACCCAAAAATAAACTAGAAATAACACAAACCACTACAGATCTAGATCTAGGTGTACTAAGCCCACACCAGATCTAGATCTAGGTGGGAAACTATCCTCCCAAAAAGAAGAATTATTAGACAAAAAAACCAAAAACAGACAAAAAAAAGAGAAAAACCTATACCAGAGAGAGGGAAGGACCTCCTCCCCGGTAAGGAGAGCACCTGTGGAAGAGAAGCTGACTGTGGCCTTCGTTTGCTGCAGAGGGGAGAAGATGGACGCAGGAATGATACATCCTTTCATTTTTTATTGTCTCTACTTTCTGTTTTATCATGAGCTCTAACTACCTTTTTCTTACCCTAATTAATTCATTCGCTTATGTCCCTCTGTCCATTTTTCTCCTCTACAAAACAAGTAATTTTTTTAGGAGTTCATTTAGATTTTGTTTTTCAAATATTGTAGGTTTGAACTTGAAACTATTGAAAGGAAAAAAAAAAAAAAGGGAATTTGACATGAATAATAATATTTTCGACTAAAATAACTTTCACTGGGGTACTTTGAAAAATAATTTTTCTATCATTGTCATGTGTTATGAGATAGATGACATAATATCTATGATCATAAAATTATATATATATTTTCAGGACTAATCAATAATCACAGATTATATGATCATGTCATAGAACAATATAATATTATTTGAAACGTTATTTTTTAAAACTCTTAAGAAAATTATTTTAAATATATTTTTGAAAATTTGATACATAAATTATTTGGTTCTAGGTTTAATGATCAATTTGATTATTTGATCAGGGGCAGCTTGGCCGTTTTCAGATAAAAATTGGTAAAAGTCAACGAAAATTTGTTACAGTAGATAATATATTAATATTGATTCAATTTAACAAAGTAAGGGGATCAATTTTGTATTTTAAAAATACAAGGGAGGAAACTGGTATTTTGTAAAAGTACAGGAGAGATTTTTGGTATTTTCATTCAAAAAAAGGAGTCTTATAGGAAAATGATCGAGTAATAATTGGAGGCTATATTTGCACTCCGATCTTTGATAAAAGCACTCCCTTCAGTGATACAATGACTAAATTAGATAACTTAAAAATAAATATATTTGCATATAACAAAGGCACCCTGTTTCTCTCCTCGATGAGTGCACTTTTTTTTTCTTCTTTCTCTCTCTCCTCACAAGATTCATACAGCTCACTAGACACCTCTTCTCATACGTACTCTCTCCCACTCTCCTTATATTAAATATTTGTTTGTTTCTCTTTAAAAAAAAATGAAAAAATGAAAATGGACATGATAATAACAACAAAAATAGAGAATCCTAGGCACAGCTAAGACACAGATCTTTCAAAATGATTTAGCACGATGAATTATAACTATTCACTCTTTTTATTAAAAAGTGTTTTACCAATAATAATAGTTACTACGTTACTTATATCTAAAATATTTAATAAATTTACCTAGAAAATATTCAATAAATATTATGAACAAATTATTATTCATAATCTTTGGTGATTAAGGCTGCAAAGATATTATAATATTGTGTTATACTGATATAGTACTCCTTTAGATGATGTTTGCTATATTTGATAAAGCTCGTGATCACGTCTTCAATACATTTTTAGGCATTACTTTTTGGGAGGGTTGTTTGTGATCTCGTCAGATTAAAACAAATTCATGTTTACTAATTTGTAATGAAAATAACTATAAAAGAAAAAAGTTTGGAGTAGAATGAGAACAAATAAAAAGATAAATTATTTTTTCCTAGTTTCATAAATCCCGTAAAGAATTTTCTAAAATTTTTGTTCTAAATAGGTAAGTAAATATTGTCCTTACATATTTTAAAGTCTATTATGGATTAGTAAACACGGCCTACAGTAGTTAGAGAAGAAAAAAGAAAGAAAGAGAAATAGGATAAACTTTATATTTTCTTTTCATTCTTAGGAAAAATTTTACGTTTTAAATATAATTAATATTAATTCCACATAAGGGCATGATAAAATAAAATAAACTATGGAAATTAGAAGATAAATGTAAATTTAATATGAAATGGTTAAAGAAGAGTCCATAGGCAAGAAAATATAGTATAAAAGATCACTTAGGACTCGCAAAATGTAATATTGTAAGCATGTGCAAAATAAAGTCCAATATAGGGATTCTAGAATAATTAGTTGGTTTGGTAGTGGTTTTGGAGTGTGAAACCGACTGACGAAATCGATAAAATGAAACTGATAACAAAATCGTGTATATATATATAGGAGGACTTCTCAATGATTATAATTATTTTGTGACTATGAATGAATACTAAAAAAAGTAGTGATAGCATTAAATTTTTTTGATGGTAATAAATAGCATTAAATTTTTTTGACCAACCACCAAACTAATCACCACCGTAGGATATTAGATCTAACGGCTTAAACCATTGTAACCATCCATGGGTAAATATTGTTGTAACCATTTAAACTAAACCCATATATATATGGATATATATATATATATATGGGCACCAATTCAGTAAGTAAGTTTTTTTTTTTTACCTATGTATAGGTATCAATTAGGCCAATGAAAATTTATCATACACGTTTTTTTATAGTAAAAAGTAAGGGAGAGAAATATCATTAATGATGTATGTCTTTTCATGTACTTCATTATGGTCGTTAGATCACCATTAGATGATGATTCAATGGCTAAAAAAAAAATACATACACATAGGTAAAAAAAAAAAATATCTACTGGATTGGCAACATATATATATATATGCACTAATTCAATAGTAATTTTATTTTTATTTATTTATAGATATTGTTTAACCCAATTAAAATTCATCAAACACGTCTTTTCACGGTAAAAGGTAAAGAAAGAAAATCATTAAATAATGTATACTTGTTTTTATTATTTTTTTCTACTACTCAAATTATAATAGCAGTTTGATAATGATCAAATGGCCAAAAAAAAATGCTTATAAATATGTAAAAAAATATATATATCTACAAAATTATTGCTCTTGTATATATAGTATATTTTTTATTATAAATTAGAGTTAAAGTAGATACTTCATCAAAAGAATAAAGACCGTGATTTTTTTAATTAATCCCAAATTTTTGTTGAATTGTAATTGTATTATCTATTTCTTTAGTTTAAGTTATTATTTTTTTCGTATAAACTTAAACACTGATTGATTGTTTAAACGTGATGTGATATTGTAAATTAGTATTTTTTAATTTATGAGAATATTTTAAGAAGGTGAAAAAAAAAACTAGAAAAGTATTAATGATAAATGTAACACAAGGCAATCAAATTTTACAATGACTAACCCAACCAAACCGATTATCTTTATTTTGGTTCATAAACTTATGCACTAACCAATTTGAGAAAGTTGCACTAATTTTGTTTGGTTTAAATTTGCCTTCAAATGAACTAAGAAGACCCCTTGACATAATTGGGGTTGGGGCATATGAATTTTCTACATTTTGAAATATTGCCACCCATCTTTTTTTTTCCTCTATCCCCCTCTGTTCTAAATAAACCCATATTTTTTAAATATATATATATATACACATATCATTTTTTTTTTCCTCACACCTTTTAATATATAAATTCCAAAATTCATCATTATGTAAATATTAATAAAAACAATTATCTCCACTAATTAGTTTTGGAAGTTCCACTTTTGGTTTTCTTTCAAGATTAGCATAGACTCAAAAAATGATGAACGCATATAGGTTTCATATTTGGGATACATGATGTCAAATATTTTTTGGATAATAACATTTTTACACCTTGTATTTTGACTATTTGTATCTTGTGTTTTGGTTCTTATTAATATTGACCTTTAAATTTAGAATTTGTATCAAATTTATGTATCTTTGGGTCAAACACCAATTTTGATTATTATGTTTACTAAAATTCCCTTAAAAGTTCAAATATATATTCAAAAAGAAATCAAACTTAAAACTTATATAAAATTGAGATAAATTTTTTATAAATAATATTTAAGTTTTGTAGGCTTTTGTATTTTTAAATTATTATTTTTAATATTTTTTCTTTTAACTATTAATTTTAATTAGTTTAAATTTACATTAGGTATTAAAATATATCTCCTTAAAGTTTAAAAGAGCATTTTAGTAAACTCAATGGCCAAAATTGGTGTTTGATCCAAAAAAAGTATAAATTTGTTACAAGTTTCAAATATAGAGGTAAAATGATAAATGTTGAAAATAATCAAAATACATAGTATAAATTGAACAAATAATCAAAATATAAGATATAAAAATGTAATTAACCCATATAATTTTTTCCCCCTTTTTTGACATTAAATTATAACATTTTAGAATAAAGATCTTCTCAATAAGTGATAAGTAGGTTACCAACTAATCAAGTACTTTTTAGTCTAAGTATTTCTGAGTTTTCAAGCATTTATATTAGTTTGATGTGTTTTTGTATATTTTTTAGGAACCATAAGTAAATAGGAATCTAGTTGAAATTTGGAGTCTTGGAGTTGCTCAAGTACAGTAAGAAGAGAATTTGGCATTATAATGTTGGAGAGTGGCTCAAAAGTATCTAAAAGAGTTCATCGGTGAATTCAGACAGAAGCTAAAGTGCCTAGACCCCATTTAGTAGCGCCGCAACGCTTCAAAAGGAAGGAGAAAAAAGTACAACAAGAATGTATAACACCTCAGCACTATTACAAGAGCGCTACAATGCTACACAGCCAGAACCGAGAGCATTGCAGTGCCTTAGATCCATCAGCAAACCACTATTCGAAGTAGTATCGCATTGCCATTAGCAGAGTGCCATAGCGCTACTCAGCGTACATCTCACCAAATTTCAGGGATTCTTTCCCTTTTGGACCAAGCCACCATAGAATTATAAAAGGGGCATTTTTTAGGGTTGTAAAGGGACTCTTTGGTGGCAAGAAAAGACATATCTAAGAGAGAGAAAGGGAGAAAGAAGAAAGAGCTACTTGGGGGAGAATTTCATCAAATCAATAAATGTTTCTTCTTTTCCCTATATAATGTCAATGATTTCTAGTTTATTTTTATTTATTTCAATAATGAACTAAGAATTTGTATTTAGAAGATTACTGTAGTCTTGCTCGATACTATCTCTTTTATTTCAATGTAATTTCTATGAGGTTTTTGTTCAAAAATTAAGGTTTCAATCTTACTCACTCTTATTTTGAAAATAACAGATATTTGATTTAGTACTCATATTTTAGCTTGAGTGTGTAGTGAAATAGCTTTAAAAGTTCGAACTCAAGTTGATCAAGGAATCAAGCTTGAAGATGGATGCATATTAGACTTATTAGAATCATGCTTGAAGATGGACAATCAAGATACAAGATTATGCTTAGACTGGGTATATTTCATATTTAGTCTAGTATTTGATTTAGTTTATTACACATAAATTCTCTTTACATTAGCTCATACTTTCAAAAGAATTTTCAAATACTTTCAAAAGAGTTTTCAAACTATCTTAAGCTTAAAATAGTTATTTTATTATAGAAGTTTGAAAATAGAAAATAATGATTTATTTAAATGGACAAAATATTTCTTAATACATGATTTCTTAAGTTTAAATAAGTTACAAATATATTTGAAATCATGATTATTTGAAATAGGCTAAAAAGAGATAATCTATTCACAAACTAAAATATGTTTTGGTATGAACATTTTTAAATTATTGTTAAATATCTTTGTGAAACTAAAACAAGTTTGCAATAGCTAAAATATTCTTTTCAAATTGATTTTCAATGTTTTTAAAGTGTTTAAAACAAGTTTAGAAGTTAGATTTTAAAAAACACAAAAAACTGACAGAATCTGAAAAATGGCCAAAAAGTTGTCAGAATTTGAAAAATGATCAAAATGCTGAAATTGTTTGACTGGGATTTTCGGTCTACCGAAAATATTTCTGGTCGACTAAAAACTCCGGCTAGTCAAAAAAGACCGTTGGAATGTGACCGTTATAGCTGCACTTCCGAAAATGGCAGAAATTGTGTCTAATGGTCAGAAAGGGCTAGATTTCATACAAACTTATAGATATAGGCTATTTTAAGACTTGAAAAAGAGATTGCACGAACCTAACTTGTTATACAACTACTTTTAAAGTACAAAAACCTATTTTTACATTAAATTAACTTTCAAATCATATTGAGTCAATCTTAGAGCATTCATTGTGCATTATTCTCAAATCTCCTAAGCCAAAATTGTATTCATTAATTTGTAAGGAGAGTTCTTGAGTGTGTTCACTTTTATTTATTATAAAACCATTTGAGTTAAGGTGAGGTTGGCACCAGAATCATAAACAACCTAAGTATTGGTGTTAAGTCCATAACAGTGAAGTTATTTATTACTATTTTGCCTTAAGTTCTGCTATATTCTTATTTATTTTAAGTTGTTTCAATTACTTTCCCTGTTATTTTGATGTTTTACTTATGTATGCACATAGGAGAATAAAATAAGGGTGTTTGATATGAATTAAGGAGAATTTATGCCTCCCAAATGGGTTTTTCAAATATTGAGATCAAAGTTGAATCCGATACGGTCGTAATGTAATAAAAATGAGGGGAATCAAAGCTAAAACAAAGAAATGGCGCATCCGGGAAGTAGCAGTGCCAAACCAGTAGGAAAGTGGCACTGCAGCGCCAAAAGTAGCATTCCAGCGCCAATTCTCGTGTAGTTTTAGTGCTGCAGCACCAAAAATGGCACTGTGGTACCACCTCCTGCATCCTGAGTCAAAAATTGACGGTCGAGATTAACTTTTTGATGATCCAAGAGTCCAGATAGGACCGGTCTTAGGTTTGCACGAGCCATCTCTTTAAAACCCTATCTTTGGAGTTAAAATAGGCATATTGGGATAGAAAAAAAGAGAGGGAGGCAGCCATGGAAAAAGAGGAAGAAGAGGATTCCAAAGCATTTGACTTGACACTTACAGCTTTTTTTTTTGGTTGAGAAAAAAAAAACTTTTTCTTTTTTTTTTTAATTGACAACTTAAAATCAGAGTAAGAAGTTGCGAAGATAAATTATCGCGAAATAAATCCATATCATATTGATTAATTTATTATTTATGCTCACGGTAACGACAATAGTCTCAAAAACATCGATCAATCTATAATTTGTCATTTCTTTCTGTCTCTTTGGTTCTAGGGGATGAGCGCCGTCGGATTAGAAAAGGGCAAGTTATTTACGAAAATGCTTTGGATTGATTTAAATATAAGGAATTTGTTCTTCTACCACAGTGGGATATTCGATTTATCCACCATAAGTATGGGACACATTGTTTGATTCGGATTTTCTATCGTGCTTAGAGCATGATGCCACGAGCCAATGGACCATTAGATTAAACCCTACTTTATAATAAAATTAAGAAGAATTCCAAATAGTACATGTAATAATCAGGACATATATATATTGGGTAACCATATATATATATTATATATATATACATAGCCATCCAATAGTAAGAGTGGTTTGTAAAATCATGTATAATAATTCCTTAAAAAGAAAATCATGTATAATAATTTGGGGGTTCAATTTTAGAACATTGATATGGAGCAACATTACACTATTAGAAATGTCAGACTTGTCATCAAACACCATATACTAGTGTGTAGTAGTGTAGTACTAAACACAGATACGCCCTTTAGTATTTCTTTAAATTTAAAGACGAATAATTAGCTAACAAGGAGCAAGGAGACCCCAACATCACAAATTCAGAAGGGACTGAATTAGTATTTTTAGATATTTATAAATTAAAGTCCTCTTAATTAGTTCTCCCCATTTTTTTCAAGCTCATTAACTTATCATGATACATAGTTGCAATATAAAATGTATTAAAAGTTGGTGTACTATACGGCCTTAAAAGGACCCCTTTTTTGCCAACTGGGGCTAGCTCAGTTGGTCCAATGTTTGAGGGATGTGTGTATGAGTTTGGGGGGGTTAGGGGTTCAAGCCTTGGTAGTGTGTGTGTGTGTTAAGTGGTGGTCATTAGTTAAGCCCCACTTTTTTTTTTTTTTTAAAAAAAAAAGAACCCACCTTTTTTTTTTTTTTTTTTTTTGCTGAATAGCCTTAAAAATGACATGGCAGTTTGACAAATAGTAGTTTAAACTTTTTAGAAGAATGGCTTTATATCAGAAGAATAACCTTGGAGATAATTATGCTCTAAGTTCAATAAGCAGAAGAAAAGGGCAAAAAGGAGATTTTACAAATAATTAAAAGGAGATTTTACAAATACAAACTCCTTACAAACTTTTCTTTTAACAAAAAGAAATATGTCAAAATAGAAAGCCTAACCACGAAAAAATGACTTCCAACCTAGCTGGACAATTTATGAGAGAACGGTAACAAATTGGGACTATATAAAATATAGAGGTGGTAAAATGGCCACCCTGCCCATAACAGGCTCAAAGAAACAATATAGCCGACTCGGGCTCGTTGGCCTATCGGGACCGAAATGCTCTGACCCATGCTCAGCCTGTTTTGTTTTGTTTTTTTTTCTTTTTTTTTTTTCACAACAATGGCCCAAAATTTTGGGCCCCTGCAGAAATTTTATAATAACAAGGGCCTAGAATGGGCCCTTAAAAAAAAAGGTCAGGTCGGGCCGGCCCGCCGGACCGAGATTTTCAAGCCCAGTCCAATCCTGGGGTCGGGTCGGGCTCAGCTCAAACCCGTGGGTCACGATAACGGGTTGCCACCTCTAATAAAATGCATATGTCTTTATTTTCTCGATCAACAAGTCAGTCGGTGGATGCCTCACTTGATGTGACTTGTTACAAGCTAGTAGAGCATGGGTGGAGCCTAGGCCCTTAAAATTTTTTATTTTGTCCCTTCCATTTGACTCGTTAACAAATATTTTTATTTTCTCCCATATTTGAACCCTTAATTTTTTTCTTTTTTTTAAAAAATTTTATTTGCTACCCAATATAGTAACTAATAACATTTGTTCCTATTTTGCCTTTAATAAGAAACTTTTTTTTCTAATTTTGTCTCTAGTATAATTTGGGATGTCAACGGGATGGGGCGGGATCGATTTTGTATTTACCATCCCTATCCCCATTATTATTTTACTATACCATCCCCACATCATTCACCATTTAATTTGGTGCGGGAAATTTCGGGGAAGATGGGATCGGTTTCCCCATTGGTATATCGGGGTCCCCATTTGAAATTGTCATCTTGAATAAATTAAACAATCTTATGTTAGTCCAAATTTTTTAAAAGTCTAAATACATGAAAAAAAAATCAAAATTAAAGTTTACTTAATTGAAAATTCCAATTTTAGACCTAAATAACTAAAAAAAATACATTCAAATAAAACTTTAACATATTAGAATTGTTAAATGTAAAATATTTAATCTACTTGAATCACTATTATATAAAAATTGAAATTAACTTATATATAATCGGGGTGGGATCGGTGCGGGGCACTCAATTCCGCCCCGCCCCGCTAAATATTAAACGGGAAATCCCCGTCCTATGCCCCGCACCAATTATAATGGGGAAAGCCCACCCCATTCGGGCCGGTGCACCGCGATGCACCACCCCGTTCGGTGAAATTGACATCCCTAACTATAATATGTAGATTATTATATTTTTATCTAAGTTTAAGAGCCTTTTGTTTTAAATTTTCATTTCCTATTCAATTTTCAAAGAAAAATTCCAGGTAAAAAAAGAGACTAAAGGAAAACTCTCTTTGGTCCCAACTAGTAAAAAAAAAAAAAACGAAACAGATTTTCTTCACCCCAAAGTGTATTTCATAATATGGACAATAATACATTTGAGAGAGAAGTTAGAGAGAGGAGTTCGAACCTGCTCCTGTCTGTTGGGATATTTGTCCTAAAAAATATATTTCCAATTATACCCTTTGAGTATAAACAATTTTCTCTTACATACAATTATGATATTTGCTAGATTAAACTATCTTAGTTGTATAGTTTATTTATCTGAAAAAGATTCCATGACTTTGTTTGTGTATAAAGAAACAAACATGATTAAGTGTTAATTATAAGGAGACTTGTTTCTTTATCTAAGTCTAAATGAATTAGTTCACAATCTGTAAATAAAGATGGAATACTTTATTTACTATAGGTTGCAGTGTTTGTCTATCTCAACAGAAATGATGTGTCTCAAATCATCGAAGTATGTAACTTCTGATAGAAACACTAGTACAACATAAATAATTTATGTGTATTGAACTGGACCAGGCAATATAAAGAATTAGAGTGCCGTAACTCAATTCTTATATTACCACAAACTAGCTCTTAGCATATAGATCTTAATCCTTGATATTTGATTGGACTTGCTTTCATGGATTGTAGCCTTTTGATTTGTTAAAAGACTAATCTCTATGAAATTTGAGGTGAACTCTGGCATATTGGAGGTTATGGTTTATGAATTGATGGGAACACCAAATAGTTAAGGACACTATACATTAATGCCACTTTAGGTTTTTTCAAGATTCATAGAATAATTAAATCTAAGATCTTAGTATTCACTTTGTGAATTGGTTGATAATTTTGTCTAAATGGCCATTGAGAACAAAATTATCGACAACATTATTCCTTGATAGAAAGATGGTAACTTAAAAGGTAAATAGGTGTTGGAGGGGTGTTACGGTAATTTCACCTATCTAACTACGGCATTGTATAGGGATTCTATGTGTGGTATAGAATATGCTAGATGGATCGATTAATCAAGGTTAGTTGATTAAATCTCTTTAAAAGGCATGACATCTAATCTAAGGGTGCAGTATTGGGCCTTTAGTGGAATGTCCCCTTTATTAATAATATTTATATAAATACCATAATAAGAGTTATTATGTATTTATCATATTATTGGATCTTAGATTATTTGGATCCATTAGGTCCCTTGTCTAACTCAATAAAGCTCATTAATTGGTTGGTGGTATTTGTGAAATTAGTTTCATGAAACTGTGTAAAATAATGATTCTACACAGAAGTTGGTATTTTTATAAATAAGTTTCATGGGTTGGACATATTTATAAAAATACACCCAAAGCCCAAATTGGAGAACAAGCCCAATCCTAGTTGGACTAGGGTTAGCAGTTTTTGGCCTCATATATATAAGATACATGAGAGAAAAAACTAGACAGTAATTCTAAGTGTGTTACACGAAAAACAGAGGGAGAAAGTAAGAGAGATTTCGGCCAAGGGCTGAAGAGAGAGGAGAGAAAAAGTTTCCTGCAACCTCACACTCTCATCTCATGTCCCGGTGTTCCATAGGATCAAGAAGGCGTTCTTGATCGTTCTCCAACGAAGGATTCAACTTGGTGCCCACTCACCTCATCAACCAAGAGCAAGAGGATAGGCAAAAAGATCTAGGGTTGGAGGTTTAATCACCATCTACAAGGAGATTGAGAAGGAGCACGCTACAAGAGGTAAACCCTAATCCCATCTCTAGGGTTTATGCATCTAGATTTGATTTATGTTATATATGATCCTGTATATGATATATGCATGTAATATGGTTATGAAAATATGTTTTCATGTAAAAATTTTTAAAAAACCTAAATCCGCTTATTTTTTCGCTGCGTTCATGATGTGATCATGTGTTTTTCCATAGTTTACATGTATATATGTTTTTGCCCTAAGTGTTAGGCAATTCCAGCACTGTCCTCTTCTCGACGTCAATTCCCCCTATACAGTAGACACAAGGCTAAGCTTCCTCTTCCATAGGTACCTCTCTCTACCGAGGAGGGGGTCATTCCCTCTCTTTGGTATGGGATTTTCTACTTTTCTTTGTTTGTTTCTGGTTTTTTTGTCCAATAACTTTCTCTTTTGGGAAGATAGTTTCTCACCTAGATCTAGATCTTATGTGGGCTTAGTACACCCATATCTAGATCTATGGTGTGTTGTGTTATTTCCATTTTGTTCTTTAGTTTTTGTGTGATTGTCCTCCAGATCTGTATCAATTTTGATTTAGATCTAGAGATGTAGTTACCATAGCAGATCAGAGTTGGTAGAATCTTCTTCAGTGAATCAGTCAGAGTTGCCAATTCAGATTGGGAAGAATCTAAAAGAACTACTGAAGTGCTCTATTTTATACTTAGAGATTTTCTCCAAAATCGTCGCTGAGGACCACCGGTACTCCAAGATCTACAAGAGTATTATCATCTTCAAGCTTTTGAATCGATTTCCTAATTCTTATTGTAAGAGGTTATATGTAACTCGATTAGCTATTGTAATCCTTATGTGAGTTTAATGAAATTGTTTTACTTTTCAAAAAAAAAAAAATGTGTATTTCATAATATGACAACAGAGGTATTCTATAGTGTTCCAAAAAATGAAAATTCGGAGTCAATAACAAATATGGTGCATCTTATCGTCTTTTGGAAATTTTGCTACCATAAAATTTTGATATTTTTTATGTGGGCGCGTCTACAGTAGGGGCGTCCCTACGTAGGGCCCTGTCTATTCACCGTTGGATGTAAATCTGTATATAAATAGATTCTCCACAGATTTCCGTTATTCCCCACAGATTCTCATCCAACGATAATTAAGGCATGACCCTACGTAGGGACGCCCCTACCGTAGCCATCCCCTTTTTATGTTATTATTATATAAAAAAAAAATTATCTTTGCTTCCACTAAGAAAAAGTTCTGGCTACTCCACTGAATAGGAGTCACCTTAAGGAAATTTAGGGTTCCAATCGGATCTGTCATGAACCCCGACATCATCACCCTTGTCAGCATCAAAAGAATGCACCCTCATCCACCAAATCTTGCGCTCTGGAGAGCATTGTTGGGGTTACCTATTGGCCATTCCATGGTCTGTTTAATTACTAGCAACATGACCAGGCTAGAATGTGCCCGAGGGCGGGAAAGTACAGTGAAAATCAAAATATTTCAAAACTCAATTTCCTTTTTTTTTTTTGTAAAAAAAAAAAATTCGTGCGTTTATAGTACAAAGGCGTAATTTTATTTTTCCACGTAATTTCCTTTAAAAGGACCAACTTTTCAAGAGCCATGACTTGGGCCTTCTCATCCTGGTAAGAGCTAGAAGGTTTGACCCGGCCCGACATACTAATTGGAGTGTCGGGCTTAGCCCGGCTCGCTGTCCTGAAAGGCCGTCACATGAGCTAATTATGTAAATATATTAGTGATAAATTTTTTTTTTGACCAATATTAGTGATAAATATTGGGAAATTAGTCTTGGTTGATCTTTATATGGCAAATAGTCTATTGCTATTTGCTACTTAGTTCACTGAAGTTGTTACATAGTAATGTGGGATCCAGTTCCCCATCAAAAAAACAAAAAAAGAATGTGGGATCCAGTTGTTTATGTTTTTTTTTTTTTTTTTTCCTCTATTTCCTTATTTTTATCCTTTTGTGGTGATGTATGGGTATACCAACTTTTGAGAGATTTCGATTTTCATATTTTTGTTCTTACTTTGCTCCTAAAAAGTAAGAATTTTTGAATTATTATTATTATTATTATTATTATTATTATTATTATTATTTATTTATTTATTTTTACAACTGAGAGTTGGGAAATTTGAATTCAATATTTTAATATTAGAGGTGGATGAGGTTACTATCAAACTATATCTGTGAGTGAGTGTGACCACAATTCTTGAGTTATTTTCGACGACGGAGAGAGAATATATTCATCTATAGCCATAAAAAGAAAAAAATTATTCCACTGAAAACATATTATTATTATTATTATTATTATTATTATTATTATTATTATAAATTTTTAAGTGACGATTAGTGTACTAAGAAAGTAAAGTCTAATTAAAAAAGACAAATTCTAATTATTTAATATTATTCGTGGTCGTTTATCATTTCATGTGACATTACTTTTGTAATTACTTAAATACTAAATGGAGCTGGGTTGAGAAAAAAAAAGGAGACACCCAAATTACATATTTATATACAGACTCGGTAATTTTTTATTCTAAGTTTGTCAAAATACAGAACCTAAAAAAGATTTTAAGAAGGTGAACTGATTGGCATGGCAGCAAATTAAAGAAGGTTCACAATCATATTTCACATACCAAAATTACGCTCTTAAATTTTAACAGCAACAGCTTATACATACAGTACCATAATATTATTGTGACGTACACCCAAGATCAATACAACAACGTGAGCTGATAAAGCCAATAATCATATACTGTTGAAAAAAAAATGTAATTCTCAGATTACATACGCATCCATTTGCATTTGCATATAGGATAATGCTTGAGTTATGAATTTCTGTACTAAATTTTTAATACCAACACATATGACATGTGATTTGTTACCATTTAATTGGTAATAATGTATAATTTATTTGTGATAAGTTTTAACACACTAATTAGTTGATGACAACTTATATGCTACATGTGTAAATACAAAAAATTTGATACAAAAGTTAGGATATATATGTAAGCTTAAACAATGATATAAACACGTTTTGAATACCATTGAAACATAAAAATTGCCAAAAGATATACCTCCAGCCATTGCCAAAACAGAGGAAAAATGCGGAAATGCCGTTGCCAAGTTTCTCTCACTTCCTCATTGGTAGTGATGGTGTATCTCGGTAAAAACGTGAGTAGTGAGAGGACCCATAAGCTATTTATAGAGATTTTCCATCAAAACCTCTTAATTCACAGTTTTGAAACTGAAACCGGTTTCCACCGGTTACCACCGAGCTTCAATGGCCATCAATGGCCATTTCCGTTTGTTTACGTTTATACCACCTATAGTAACGTTAAAACGTTACATTCTCCCACTTGGTGCAAACGTTAACACAAAATCTCTTTGAGTAACAAAATACATGAATCATAGTGAAAGGTCCCCATAAATGCGAGTATTAACATCTATGTATTACAATGCATTTTGTTTCCCAAGTTCTTAATGTGGTA
>JXTC01000048.1:973945-1032544 GCA_002914845.1 Trema orientale
TTTTTTCTAAAACCAAGACAAAGCCACTGTTTAAGATAAGGGTGCATGTTCCTATTCCCTCCACACGTGAGCCCATCTTGTTGCCTGATAAGATGCTTTGCTCACTTCCCACTGGTTTCCTTAGGTTGTGCATACCCTGTAAAGAGTTTGCAATATGGATTGTAGAACCAGAATCAATCCACCAGGTGTTAATATTAACATTAGCCATATTAGATTCATAACAAATAAATGAAGATAGATTACCTTTCTTCTCAAGCCACTTCTTGAACTTTGCACAATCTTTCTTCATGTGCCCCTTCTTTTTGCAGAAGAAACACTTATTTTCCTTCTTAATATCAGCTTGAGGTGGTATTTTACCTTTCCCCTTCTGATTGTGCTTAGAAGTGGAAACCTGAGATTTGTCGGTTTTATCAGCTTTGTTCTTCCCGCGGACTGTAGCCAACATTGCACTTTCACCCAATTCCATAACAAGCCTCTCCTCTTCTTGAACACACATGGTCATTAATTCATTTATGGACCATTTATCTTTATGTGTATTATAAGAGATATTAAAAGGCCCGTACTGTTGAGGAAGGGTGCTCAGAATAAAGTGCACCAGGAAGGATTCTGATATATCTACCTCCAATTTCTTCAATTGAGCCGTTATGTCCCGCATTTGCATGATATGATCACGCACACCCTTAACGGTTGTGAGACGGAGAGAAGAGAATTTCATGATTAGAGTGCTTGCCAAAGCCTTTTCTGAAGTGACGAACTGTTCGTCAATAGCTTTCAGCAAGTCTCAGACTTTGTCATACTGTTCGACAGAACCCCTAATACTTGCAGTAATTTTTGTCTTAATGAACATTACACTGAGCCGATTGGATCTCTCCCATCACTCATATAGCGCAATTTCACCAGGAGTGCTTTCGTCAGTTACTGCAGGTGGTTCGTCTTTCCTTATAGCATAATCTATGTCCATCCACCCTAAATGGAGGAGTATCCTCTCTTTCCATACCTTATAGTTGTCACCCCTAAGTTCTGGAATTTCTATATGCATATCAGTGTGACTAGCAGGTTGAGATACTGTAAAAAGTTCAGAAAACTTATATTAGAATTTGAGGCCTACATAAACTTAATTGCATGTGTTACCAATGTAACACATGCATTAAACTCTAAAAAATTGCCTGTGGGCTAAATTTTTATAGATTATCTTTTTCTTTATGATAGAAATGACAAATTATTTACTAAATGGGTACTTTCTAAATAATTTGATATTCTATCCTCAATGACAAAACTACCAGATTATATATTAATTCATAATACCTGTGGGTAAATTATGAAAATAATATGGTATTTTATCCTAGTTAATTATATAAATATAATAAAATTTCCTGTGGGACAAACTTTATTATATTAAGTATAATTAATTACAATTTTATGTCTTATTCTTTATGTGATCTTAAACTTAATATATAATTTTAATTAATTAAAAATGCTGTGGCTACTCTTCAATTAACTAAAATTATATTGATCACTAGACATTTATTATATTATGTTCCAGGCTCTACTTAATGCCTAAGAACAATTACACAGTATCGTGATAGGCATTTACCAAGTATACTCCCAGAATATTGGTCGGGCATTGCCTCATTAAAAACCAATTCCTAGACAGAGTAGCGTTCCCAGGGAAACTAGTGGCACAATGGCTTATTCAGAACTAGTTTGTGTGGAACTTCCTTAGCTCATACTTTCTCATGTCAACCAAATAATTGTTTATGTATTAGTCATAACCTAATTATTCACCTAAATAATTATCTAAATTTATTTAGTGAACATTTTACAAGTCTTCATGTGCTAAAAATAAGCACTCAACTAAAGTTTTATGTATAAAATCAAGTTTTATGACCAAATTTCCACAAATTTTAATAATATCTAAACCTAAAGGATATGTTAAAATTTGTAAAATAAAATTTCTATAAACATAAATTGCATAATTTAAACATAAATATTATGCACTAAAATGATTTTATACATAAAATAATTCCATAAGTATAAAAATATTTGAATATTTAAATGTATAACTAAATAAAAATTCTCAACAAATAATTATTTATGTGCTAAATAACTTAAACAAATATCGCATGCATATAACTAAATTATACACACATATCCAAAATTTAGGCACATAAAATATTCAGAATTGAATTTTTATAAATATGCCAATATCATAAAATTTCATTAAAGAAATTAAGTGTCTCAAATAATATTCATTAAATACCAAAATAAGAATATTATTATTAAGCACCAAACATTAATGAAATTTACACAAAGTATTGAAATTATGGCAAATTTTCACCAAAAAACCGAATATAAAAATTCTGGAAAAAAAATCCTTTTTTTTTTTACGACATGTCGTTTTTGCCAAACGACTGGAGCCAAACGACGTGTCGTTTATCTAACGAAGGGCTGCGTTTCATAGTGAAAAAACGACAAATCGTTTTTGAGCCAGTGAAAAACGACAAGTCGTTTTGACAAAACGACTACTGAAAACTGTTAATACAAACGACATGTTGTTTTTTGGACTTAAGAAAACGACATGTCGTTTTTTCCAACGACAGAAACAAACGACCCGAGAGAAAACGACATGTCGTTTTTTTTGAGGCTGAATAAAACGACATGTCGTTTTCAAAAACGACAGACGACGAGCTGCAAAAACGACACGTCGTTTTCGTCGTCTTCTACCTCCAGCCGGGTCTTTTTGACCCGGTTTCGACCCGTTTCGGACCCGATTTCGACCCGTTTCGGACCCGATTTCGATCCGTTTCGTTTTTAGCCCTCCGGACACCATTTTTAACGTTTGAAATCATAGAAATATTAGAAAATCAATTACCTAATGATTTCTAACCTCATTTTTCTTTAAAAAATTCCCAAAAGAAAATTACAAATCAAAAACTTTTTTCAGGCATTTTTTTACAGTAAACGAAATATGCAAGGCAGAGGTGTTTAACAATGCTCTGATACCAAATGTAAGCTTAAACAATGATATAAACACATTTTGAATACCATTGAAACATAAAAATTGCCAAAAGACATACCTCCAGCCATTGCCAAAACAGAAAAAAAAATGCGGAAATGCCGTTGCCCAGTTTCTCTCACTTCCTCACTGGCAGTGATGGTGTATCTCGGTAAAAACGTGAGTAGTGAGAGGACCCATAAGCTATTTATAGAGGTTTTCCATCAAAACCTCTTAATTCACAGTTTTGAAACCGAAACCGGTTTCCACCGGTTACCACCGAGCTTCAATGGCCATTTCCGTTTGTTTACGTTTATACCACCTATAATAACGTTAAAACGTTACAATATAATGTTATCCTTTGCATATAATATACACGTACAAATATAGCTAATTAAAAAAAAATACATAGCTATTAATCAAAAGTCATAGATATCAATATATATATATAGCGATATCATTATTGCTTTAAATAACATGTACTTTTACGAAAATCTACTAATTAATTTTGACTGATCGAAATTATAAGCTTTCGCACTTTGATAAATGGCCTAATTTCAAATATGCTTTGTTAGCTAATGATCTTGAATTACATATAGCTACGTCCTTAAGCAACGCCTGGAAAAGAGCCTTAGCTTAGCTATTGAGTCGAGACTTGCTTCAACCTTGATATCCAATGCATTATTAGTTGGCGTAGATGATAAGTACACGTCTTATAAAACAGGAAGTTTAACCTTCTTGAACTCTGTACTTGTCTCTCCACCAAACCATGGGTTGTGAGTACACAATTAATTAAAAGTTAAAAAAAAAAAAGAACAAAAACGAAAGAAAGAGAGAGAAATTAAGCTTGTATTTATCTATTCTTTTTTATTTGAAAAAAAAGGGTGAAAAGGTATAAAAATATATTATATTCTCCTTGGAAGCTATTTCAGAAGCGGATAACTCTCGACTGTCGAGTCTTGAGGCTCATCATATATTATAAATTAAAAAATAAAACAGAAGAGAACAGAGGCAAAAGTCTCATAAATTAAGGATCCAATGATTCACAACTAGGATCATTCTAGAAGGCACTACTAAATAGTGCTATGAATCAAGTACAATGGGCTACCTGTTACTAAAAGTTATTACAAATTGCATAGCTAAATTAATCACAATTAATTTATAACTATAATAATAATAATAATCAAAATAACAAAGTTATTTAAAGAAATCAAAGTGAGTTTTGTGTTTGACATAATTTCCTTAAAACATATCTGTTATCTTTCTTAATGCGAAGTCGAACAACAAGTCTTCAAGGTTTATTGCCTTTCGCTTATGTTTGAGGTAGCTCATGAAATGCTTCCATACATGGGTAGCTTTTCAGTGACAGTTTTTACTTAGAAGGGTTCACATATGACCATCTCCTCAGCTTGAATTTCATGAAGAATCAATTGAAAATCTTGAACATGACTAATTACTATTTTAGAGTCGACCATTTTAAAGTCTAGGAAGTGTCCTACCACAAATTTCTTGGACCTAGGATCCTTAGTCTTATATTTATGGTTAAGTGACTCTCATAATTCCTTTGTCGACTTCTTATTACGATATACTTCGTATATAGGATCGGTTAAACTATTCATTACATAATTACGGCATAGGTAGTTTGACTGTTTCTAAGCATCAACCGCAGTGATGACTTAGAAGTCTTACTCATTCTTGTTAGCTTTTGGAGCCTCCTCAGTCAAGAACCTCGCAAGGTTTAATGTGGTCAAATAGAATAACATTTTCTGTTGTCACATTTTGAAGTTCAACCCATTAAATTTCTCATACTTCTCTTTGTGGTACACTGTTGGTACCGCTGGAGTCACAATAGGGGTTGACATTTGAGCCACAACATGAGCATGCACATGGGCCACAGTAGGAGTAAGCCCTTGGGCCACAAGTATTGTTTGATTCAGTTGCCCTTTCTGAAAAAGAATAGCAAATCCAATGAGATTTCTTTTTCTAAAAGTAAACGGCAATAATTAAATATTACTCAATAGACAAACTCCTAGGAATGACAAAGGAGGGGTCACAAACGGTCTCACTTAAAATCTAGCCTCCTTAGACAGAATTTATCTAAATTGTAATTGTTCAATTATTACAATTTATTAAAGAAATATCTCTAATGACAATACACAAATTCCAGATATATTATATAAAACAATAACAGATAAAAGACATATGACTGTTTTAAGATTGTTACTACAAATTATTGCAAATAATAATAAATATACAAACATAAGTACTATAAAAATAAATCAAATTGCATAGCTAAATTAATCACAATTAATTTATAATGATAACTATAATAATAATCAAAATAACAAAAGTGTTTAAGGAAGCTAAATCAAGTATTGTGTTTGACACAATTTCTTTAAAACAGTTACGCCTCCTCACCGGGGTGCCTAGAGGAATACCAACAGCATCTGTTTTTCAGGATAAAATAGTTCACGAATAGCAAGATCGCAGCAACTTGCTACTCCCAACGAACTGAGCAATGCCCAAACTCTATCACCAGAACTCAAGAGAGCTCGACCATACTGAAAAGGAAGAACTCTAACTCTCTAACTACCAACAAACTATTTCTTAACTGCCACAGAGAAAATAAAGAAGATATAAGCTGAGATGCTTTGGTGTATGAAAAAGTGAAGGAAAAGGTCTCCTTTTATAGTATCCATGGGGGAACCAAGCCATTAACAACCCATTAACATGGCTGAAAAATATTTGGCTGTTACAACACAACAGCCAAAACGTTTTGGCTGTTACCTCAGATTTATAAGGCCAAATAATGGTCCAAAATGAATTTTGTAACTCCAGAATGGGGAACTAAGCCATTAACAGTCCATTAACATGGTTGAAAAATGTTTGGCCGAAATATTTTTGATGTTACCTCAGATTTATAAGGCCAAATAATAGTCTAAAATGAATTTTGTAACTCCATAATGTTACATTTCCAATTCTAGAACCTTCTGACAGTTCATTTCGGCTTGGAAAAAATAAAAAAAAGGGTTTCTACCACTTTAACATATAAAAACTAAAAGAATTACAAAAATACGGAACTCAGGCTTTTTTCAAATTTTCGTACAGTCTTTATTAGAAAAATATCACTTTTTAAAAAATATTTAGAAAAATACTATTTTTAAAATAGTTACTAGTTACCAGTTTCTGGAAACTTGTTACTGGTTACTAGTTACCAGTTATATACCAGTTATAAATACCTTTGGTTACCGGTTACCAGTTTTTGGAAACTGGTTACCAGAAACTTGTTACTATTTTAACAAATGGTATTTTTCTAAATAGTTTTTAAAAAATAGTATTTATCTAACAAAAACCGTACCGCACCTTAAAAAACCTTAAACCACTGTATTTTTCAATTTTTTTTCTAAATTACCGTATAATGTCTAATTTCCCCTAAAAAAAACATAGCAAAACATTGGCAAGCCCACAATGGGACTTTTCAAACCGACATTCGTGCACACAAGACGTGCAGGCGCACACAACCATATGCGTGCTATTCGGTCCATGATTTGTACCCCCCTTGTGCGCGCGCAAGAAAGAGCCTGTCAACTTACTAAGTTACCAATTTAAAGTTAAGCAACTCTATATATACACCTTTGCCAAATGTTATTTTTTCCATGTGGGACTTCTCCCACTTCTAATGATTTTTCCATTCTAACCTTTTCACTTTGGGTTTTAATTTCTCATTCACTCGAGTTCCATTTTAAGAATATTAGTATATCATTTCGATGTATTAGCGGATGAGAACATGATACCATGATGAGTATCTACTAACATGAAGTAAATCCCACTCATCTCCATGCCTTAAAATAGCTATTTACAATGGTTTTCTAAACTATTTTTCTAACATTATCTTGAGCAAAAAAAAAAAAAAGTACAATGGGTTATGGCCAGGTTACTACCTGATGGTGGCAAGTTCAAGAAGCAGTATATGGAGTATCATGGGAAATATTTCTACATATAATCATCATGATAATCTAGAACATAGCATGGGTTTATAGCCGTTCATTTTTGAATTGGACAGATAGCTCTGCAGTACTGTGCCAGTGCACTGCTTAGATCATCATAATACATGCCAAAATGTTCTGTAGCTGTAGTATGTGGAGGAGTCGGCTTGCATCAAATACTACTTATAAAGATGTGGGTTTAAGCTATTCGAACTTATTTGTAAAATTCGTAATTTCTCTTTTGGATTTATTTAGGATCGCCTTTGGAGTCCCCTGCTTTTGTGCTTTTGCGTACCAAATACAACTAGATTGTTAGGTAATGAAAGTACACAAACGTTATCGTTGCATAATCCAATGCAATTCTATGGTGGTTTGACATTGTTAGGAATGAATAGTGCTAATGATCCTAATTTTTGTCTCAACTTTTTATTACCGGTTTACGTATCACTATCAGGTAAGTTATAACCATGGTAAACATTATTGATTGTTAAAAACCTTTTTTTGGTTGGTAAGTACTAGTTTATTAATTGATTAAGCGGTGACAACTCATTGCCCATTGATTTTGAAACTTTGAGATAACAGTTGGATTCTTGGCATCCAACTCTAGGACCTGAAAACCTGCTAAACTCCACATTGGGCTAAGCGCCAATAGGTAGAGCGCGTTCTCATATTTTCGGTTCGTTAAAAACCTAATTCTATTAAATTGCAGTGTTGTTACAAAATTACTATTGCATTAACACTAAATAACGCACCGTCAAATTGAACTTCGAGATTCCGAGAGAGAGGCAGAGTTCATGGGATAGATAGAGCATAATATCGACACGTGTCTCACCACCTGTAACCTAGACTCCACATGCAAAAGAAGCTGATCAACACGTATCGATATCTAAAACTTTGGCTCTTCTATATAATTGATTCTTATCACGACTCTCAGTGCCTCCTATCAGAGAACGCAAATTCAATAAACTCAAGTAGCTAGTTGCATTATTAATTGTATCATATCTCAACAAAGTGCGTGCATTCTTAGTCATCAGATCGAAGAAGAAGAAGAAGAAGAACACCACTGATATTAAAAGTGTTTTATTTTTAGTTGTTTGGTAAATTTTTTGGCCGATTAATACGAGGGAAAAAAGATCGATATGGCTCAAACGGTTGGAAGGAATATAGCAGCTCCATTGCTGTTCCTCAACTTGATCATGTATTTCATTGTTCTCGGTTTTGCTAGTTGGTGTGTCAACCGCTTCATCAACGGCCAAACTAACCACCCCAGTAAGTTCATCACTACTCCTAGTTAATGTTATTATTTCGGTTCTTCTAGAGATATTCTTTAGTTAATTCACCAAGGACTACTACTCGAGTAGTAGAACCATTTTAAATATGATCATAATACAAAATATAAAACATCGTCAACCATTTTAAATACGATCACAATATATAGAATATAAAATATCTTCTAATTAGGTTCCAGATTACACACAGACACGTTTGTTCTTAATAATTTTCAATTTTTTTTTTCTTTTAGGTGTGGGGGGATATTTTTGACCAAAAGCTTAATTTGCTTTTTTTTTTTTTTTTTTAAATTTTTAAATCAGGTTTTGGAGGAAATGGTGCAACAATGTTCTTCCTGACCTTCGCCATACTGGCTGCTGTGGTGGGAATAATCTCAAAACTTGCAGGTGGTAACCACATCAGAGCTTGGAGAAACGACAGCCTAGCTGCAGCTGCTGCTTCCTCACTCATTGCTTGGGCCATCACTGCTCTAGCCTTCGGGTAACAATTCTCAACTCTCTATTAATATAGTAGGTAGTTTAAAGTAGTTTGTCTTAATATTGTTCATATGATACTTATAATTTTCGTATATATAATATAATATTGATGTATTATATATGTATACAGGTTGGCTTGCAAGGAAATAAACATAGGAGGACACAGAGGGTGGAGACTGAGGGTTTTAGAAGCCTTCATAATAATCCTTACCTTTACTCAGCTTCTCTACGTCTTGTTGCTTCACGCCGGAATCTTCAGCAGCAAGTACGGCCCAGGATATCGAGACACCGACTACGGCCTTAGAGAGCCCGGAGCTGAACCCGGCGCCCTCAAGACCGGGGGTCCTGTTACTGGCTCCAGGGTTTAAGGGAGATCATGTATATATAGTACTTACATATATATATATATATATGTCGTCCTTGTATGTTTTTATGTCGTTTTCTTAAGTTGTACTTTGGCTTTGGCCTCATGATCATGTCGTTTTATTTAAGCTCTTATTATGGTTTCTGTAAGTAGATTCGATGGTACTACTGGCTGTGTTGGTGTATGTGGGAGTTGGTCTCGTGTAATTTCCCTATATAGCTCATCGTTTGTGTAGAATGATGTTAGCACTCAACAAAGCCTGTTAGCATAAACTTGCTTTTGATTGGTTTTTTTTTTTTTTTTTTCCATTTTGAGTTGTGAATATTTAGAGAGAGAGAGAGAGAGATAGAGAGAGAGAGATTTAATTCTTAATTGATTAAGAAGAAAGTACTAGAGAAGGAAAAGCCGTGGTTCATCAATGAACGATTAAATATATTGATAAGTACGCACTTTATCACTGGAAACAGTAATTAAAGATCAGATATAACTATTGGTGATGGAAGGACTATCCGATCTTGGTAGTTTTTTCTTATAATTTATTTTCTATTTTTTATTTTTTAATTTTAAGAACAAATGATACCTATATTCAAAATAGATCGGACAGCAGAGATTATGCATTTGCTTCAGTGACACGAAGGGCTTCTGGTCCAGGTGTCTGTCCTGTTAAGCAGATAACATGCAATTATTAATAATATATTTCGGAAATCTAGATGTGGGGTTTTGTCTTTATTAAAGGATATCTTCCAAGTGGCATGATCAAGCTCAGTAACTTTGCATCATGTACTATCCAGGTTGAAGTCATATCCTTTTAAGAAAATCTTTAACGTGTGCCTGTAAGAGGCCAGGAGCTGGAAGAGTTTAAGGATTTAATCTTGGAATAATGGTATTGTCATTATTCATTATATTAGAGAAACACGGCAACTTGTGGCAACGTGGCAGAAAAATTGTTGTCATGTATACAGGTTTTTACACTGGCATACTGTTGTTGTTACAGTTGTGATGAATAATTAAACATTGTGAGATGTAAACTTGATAATGTCACACTTGTAATACTGTCCCACCAAGTACTCCATTTAATTTGCACACTAGTAATACTATCATGTCAAAGTAACAGTACGTTGCAGTGTCTTAAGAGAGTCCCCTATCCAATGACAAAGCAGTCTTAATGAAGTTCCAAGAAATAAACTGAACTAGAGGGATAGTAACTGATTAAATTTGGTCGCTTTATAAGATAATGGAATGACCAAATGTGTTTTTGTAGGGAAGGATGTTAGAACGAGTAATCATTCATCATTGACAAGTTAAGTGTGGAAGAAGAAATGTTGTGGATAATTATGTGATTATATATGACTAGTACTTATGCATGAGATTAATTAAATACGGATCACAATGGAATGTACATTGAATACTAAAATCTTAATCAACTAATTAGTTAGAAATCCAAGTCCTAGTTAACTAGCAAGATTCTCTGATTTTTTTTTTTTTTTTGATTAGTTCATTGATCCAAAAAACTTCTCAAGACACATTTACAAGGGCAGAGGTCATACATAGGGCATTGGCTGAAACAAAACACACTCGTTGTGTGTGAGTGGTATGCAGTGTGCTCAACGTGAAACGGTGAAGTTAAGGAAATGAGAGGCAAGAAGAGTGAAGTTTCTATCGCACACCCTTATGTTAATTAACCTCCCCGGCAGCTTGGCCGTTTGAAATTCTTCTTTGTAGAAATGTCTTGAATGCCTATTGTTTATTCTTTGTTCGGAATAGAAAAGAATATTTCGGTGATTGATATGCATTTTGGATTGATTTATAAATTGTGGTCATCACGTTTTCAAAAACTAACACATGGAATCATGAGACTATACTTTTTGTGAGAAGTGTGGGTGTGGCCATATATACCATTAGCCTTCAACGAGTTTTACAAACCTTCACAAGCTAGGAGGAGAACAAATACTTCAGCAAGCCCAAATAAGAATTGCCATGTCAATATCATATGGTACCTATATGTGCCATCACCTAAAAAAAAAATTAAAAATTAAAAAATAAAAAATAAAAAATAAAAAAATTTCATTTCAAAAAGTTGTATTTGTTTCTGGGTATGCTAAAAGATCATATATGTACAAGAGTCTCGAAATTTCAAACACGTCAACAAAGTACTAAGACCATATTTGGTTCAATAGAATGGATCTTAGAATGGAAAGGCCATTCTAACAAAAGGCCCATTTCATTGTTTGGTTTCACATTAGGCTAAAAAATTCTTATTCTATAGTAATCTTAATTCCATCAAATAATGGAATTGCAATTCCACCAAAAAAACTATGGAATTATGATTCCTCTTTTTGTCAATTCATTTAAAACCTCAATTTCCATTTTTGCCCAATTAAGATATCTTAAAGTAAGAATATTTTGGTCAATATAATATTTATTCTATTACATTCCACTATGTCAACTAAACAATGGAATATCATTCCTATTCCCATTCCAATTCTATTTAATTACAATTCTCATTACCATTCCTATTCCATTCAAATGAACCAAACATGACCTAAGGGTACAAAACTATGACAAAATATCGGGAAAAAGAAAAAATAAAAGAAAAAAGAAAAAAACCTTTAAATGGAATTAATATAAATTAATCGAAGTCCATAAGAATCTCGTATGTACCACAAGCATAAACGGGCGATCGATCATTTTATTTTATTTTACTTTTTTGAAATGGTCAAACATTTGCAACGATTTTAAGAGCATCCTAACAAATTAATTTCCCTTTTGTTCAAACTGGAAAAAAGAAAAGTTGGGTTAATTGATTTAGCAGAAGATAATCAAAGTGGAAATAAAATGAACCTCAGACAATTTAAACTGGCAAGTGAAATTAGGAATAAAATAAATTTTAAGAAAAATAGCCGCATAATGACTAAGGAGTACTAGTGTCAAGCGTCGAAGGATTGACCTCGTTTGATTCACAAAACGACATACTCATTTGCCATTTAAAATTTTGCTGTCGCTTAATTAAAGAACGACATGTCGTCCATAATTAGATGCTTGCCGACGTCGAACAAACGACTCATCTTTTTTTCAGAAGTTTCCTGTAGTTCCAGAAACGACGTGGCATTTGTAACCCAAGTACCTGAATTTGATGTTTATTGGACCGATTTGACAACGAGGTTAGTATTTCAGTTTTCTTTTCTAAAAGTTTTCCTTTTCATTTAAATAAAGTACGTTGTCGTTTGCCTTTTTTTTTTCGAGGGGATGTTGTCGTTTGCCACTACAGTATAGATAGATTTAGCAAAAGAATTTTCCTTTTTTTTTTTTTTTGAAAATAACATAATATCTACTGAAGTTATGATTTTAAGACATTGCAAACATATCATCTTCAATTAATAAATCGTTTCGCATTTTATTCTTCCGTCAGTTTGATCAAAATTACGTCATTATTTTTATAAAATGACAAAGATACTCTTGCAATGCCATCAAACAACACTAACACAAATATAAGCAAAATTGATAATTCGATACCTTTGTAATACCATCAAACAACACTAAGACCCCATTTAGTTCGCCTATTTAAATGTATGTATTTGAATGAAAATTATGAAATATGTTGTTATAATTAGAATGAGAGACATTTGAATGGAAAAAATAGTAAAATGTGTTGTAATTAGAATCAGAGCATTAGAATGGACCATTCAAAAATACCTCCCTCCCTCCATTCTCATTCAAGACACAAAAAAACCATTCTAATAGTTAATTTTTTGAATGGACCATTTGAATGGAAAAACTGAGGTCCCGTTTGTTTCAATCATTCCATTCTATTAGAATGGAAAATCCATTTGAATGTGTATTTGTTTCAACAATTCAAATGATCTTTTAGAATGTGTATTTGTTTCAACAATTCAGTTTTTCCATTCAAATGGTCCATCCAAAAAGTTAACCATTAGAATGGTTTTTTTGTGTCTTGAATGAAAATGGAGGGGAGGAGGTATTTTTGAATGGTCCATTCCAATGCTCCAATTCTAATTACAACACATTCCACTATTTTTTCCATTCAAATGTCTCACATTCCAATTACAACCCATTCTACAATTTCTATTCAAATACACACATTCAAATAGGCGAACCAAACGGACCCTGAATTGTTGAAACAAATACACATTCTAAAAGATCATTTGAATGGAAAAACTAAATTGTTGAAACAAACACACATTCAAATAGTTTTTCCATTCCAATGGAATGGAATGGTTGAACCAAACGGGACCTAACAAATTCTAAGTAAAATTAATAAGTAATTTTTTTTTCCGTTTTCATATTAATTTTGATGAAATTAAATCAACGGTGGAGTTCGAATAATTTTATATTATTCATAGAGATATTTTTTTCGTTCATGAAAATATTATTGCGTCATAAGTAGTTCCTCATTAGAGGTTGGAGTTTCAGAAAATCAACTTGTTGACTAGAGTAATCCAATCTTTTATAAATTCTAGGGGTTCACCTCATTAGAGGTTGAAGTTTTATTTCAAAAGATCAACTTACTGAGTGGAGTAATCCCACCCTTTATAAATTCTAGGGGTGCACATCCGGTCAATTATCGGGTATGGAGAAATAACTAACCAAAACTGAACTGACGAGAGATCAGTTTTTCGGGTTTCAATTTTCAAGTATGCGTCGAGTATCGGGCGGGTCGGTTCGGGTAATATGGGCCATAATACGTACTTTTGAATTTGGGCCTTTGTGTGTGTGTGTGAGAGTGTGTGTGAGAGAGAGAGAGAGAGAAATTGAGGCTGACGGCCTTAGGCTGAAGCAAGGAAAATTAATGGTCAAACTCAACAGAAACATTTCAATAATGTTGTTTTCGGTATTTTAAGTAATTTTACCCTAATTTTGCCAAAATTTTAAAATGATAAAATATAGTTGTGATTATTGAGAGTACAAAGTAATTCCTTTCGTCGAAAAAATGCAAAACTTAGGCAATGTTCATGTAATTTGCCAATATTAATGATCAACTCAAAAGCTAAATCACAAATTTACTTCTTATCTCTTTTATCAATTTATTACTTTATGAACATAAAAATAAGTGAGAGAGTCTTTTTATTGCACATTAATTATCTCATCCTATAACATGTTTACAACTTTTATGCTTCAGTCTTGAAACTTCTGAAATAAAAAGTTTTCTTGATCTTTTTGCATCTGCGTGTTTAATTTCAAATGTAGTAACGAAAATTAAACGCTTCCTTGCCTGACTGAGTAAGTTATGATAAAATTAGACCACATAGATTAGAGGCATCACAATTCAGATTTTGACCTTAAAAAGGGAAGTGGGACCCATCACAATTTATTTTTCATTTTTGTTTGGCACAAAGCTCTCCATTATTTACACAGGCATGTTAATTGGATAGGCAAATGACAAAACTGAAAACTTGTTTGATTGTGATTATCACGAGAATTTATGAAAAATGAAAAAGAAAACTTTAATGAAGTTGTGAGATTTGTTTGCATATGTAATTACCCGCTACAAATTTTAGATCAAGTCATTTAACTATCTTCATGTATTAGTCACTTCGATTAATTCAAATTCTTTAGTAGTTCTAATGAAAGGCCTTTTGAGAAATATTAGGCATTTGGTGGCTGGATTAAGAATAGGATTGGACTATTTTAGCCCAATCTCATATTTGGTGTTGACAAAAAAAAGGGATAAAATTGTGAGGGACAAAATAATCTCTCCGGTTGAGACTATTATAATCCATTTAGAAGATGTGTTAAAATAGTCCCCTCTTATTCATTTCTCATTCTTTATAAAAGTAGGTTCACATGTTTTACTTTTTTCTTCTCATTCTTAAATAAAAAATAGGTCCCATATCTTTATATATATATATATATATATTTCTACTACACATTTTTCAAATAAAGTGGGTCTTATAATTTTTTACTAATTTTGTATTTAGTCGCAGCTTTTTTACTCATATCACAACAAACATGTTATAATATTACTATAATCCAATTCTGTACAATCCAATTCTAAATAAAAATCCATTCTAAACCTACGTACCAAACTAGAGTTTTCTAAACTGGAATAAAGTAAATTTCAAAACTTCCAAAACCGTAAATGTACTACTAAGAGCCCTTTGTCATTATTCGATACTTATGTTCATTTTCAATGTGGACTGCCAAATGGATAAAGACTATAATTCACTAGTGCAACACACATAGAAGACTATTAGGGACCATATATGGACGCAAATAAACTATCATAATATAAAATATATTCCTTATTCGTACTAAAGTTCTATATTTTTCCAATCTCATTATTTTGGGGTAATGAGATTAAATATTATTTGAATTTTTTCAGGGAAGTATCATATGGAAAGTTATATATATATATTTATAAGTATAGTTTTTGAATCTTTTACAACAATTTTTAGATATTTGACTGTTAAAGAAAGGGAGATCTGTTCTTGCTGTAATCTCCCTTAGTCTATGCATTTGGCAAAATGTTTTTATTTGGCTAAGCGATTGACAAAGTTGAAGTGAAACATGAAATTACAGGAGAGCATTATAGAACAATGTTTACCAAGAAAAATATTAGGCCATCTCTTTTGAAAGTAAGAAAAATGATTAAGCGCATTAATTTGGTGTGTAACATATCCATATATGTATGCTTAAAGTGTTGAAAATGAAATAAGCCTAACCATATACTTTGGACTTCTGGATTTCGTCACTCTATATTTTAAGCCAATAAGTGATATTCTACCAAAAGACGACCTAGAAAACTAAGAAGTAGGAGAAAAAAACGAGAAATATATTGGTTAGTTATACCATACAAATCGTCAAATTTGGCATTAGTGCATTCCCTTCTATGTTTTTAAGAATGAAGAGGAAGAATAGAGACTCACAGATATTTCCATCAACTTGAGCATTGTGTTTTGTGAATATGAAAGAGTGTTAATTTTCTTTGCACTTTTAATAATCTCAACTAATAATCATCAAAACTAGAATCATAGTATTATTTCTATACAATCGAAATTCCATAATGACCGAATACGTTTTCAACTTCTTATTCTCTTTCTGAGTATCGAAAACAATATCAAGATACATTGTTGTTTTCTTTTTTTTCTTTTTTTTTTTAATGAAATTAAGATACATTGTTATTGTTTCAATGAACTGAAATTTGTAGTGCTAAGGATTTGTTTAGTAACACTAGAATGGCAAACGTGTGAGCTACACTTGGTAGAGATTTTTGTTTTTAAAAGTAAAATGAAATAGTAAAATTATTCTTAAACAATGTTTTGTTAATATCAATTTATCAAAAGTTGAATGAAAATCAACAAGGTGAAATTATATGGAGAATGTCTTGACTTCTATATCACTTTCGAAAAACAAAACTGAAAAGACGAGTACTTAAGATAGTCTCGACTATCCATCTTAATTACTATTGAAGAATGTGAGCAACACGTGGTGATCTCACCCAATACTAATTAGTGGTCTAAATTAGTTGAATGATCGCCTCAATCACGACTATTCTAAATAATATTATTTTCAAATAAAAATGCACTCTTGTACGCACTAAATTTTATGACGTGAATAAGGTGAATTATAAGTTTGGGGAAACCAGAGTGAGAATTCAACGTAGGTTCAATAGTCAACTGCGGAAAAGGGTTTGTAGTTATACAAATTGATCAACATTATTGATAGTGAATTTCTACTTGTCACATCGTATTAAATAATTTAAACTGTATTGTTTTTTATAATAATTACTGCGCAACACATTGAACAATTGAAGGATTACAACCTCTTTCCAGAAAGAACAATTAAATAAAGGGGGGAAAAAACAACTTTGTGATGAAAACAACATGAAGAAGAAGCACGTACTGAGGTGAGGAGTTGATATAGTATTAATGGCAATGTGTGCCTACCCAAGCGTGTGGCAAGCGTGTAATTAGAAAGCGAAAGAGAAAATAGACGACTAATATATGCTGAAATCCGAAAAAGGGTTATTGGTGTTTGACTGACCCATAAATAGAGAGAGCATAAAACTCTAAAATCCTTAATAATAGGGTCAAAAAGTTTTGCTTAGAGAGGTATTTGGATTTTGGGTCAAAGTAAAGAGAGAGTACTTTGCTTGAACAAGGCACTGCAAAATTATATTAATTCAGTGCTGATAAGGGAAAAAGATAAGGACTAAATTAAAGGCATATATACTAATATATAACTCTATCTATAGGAGTTTTGGTACTTTATGATATCATATATGTTGAAGTAAAACCCAACATAAGCGGAACTTAGTCGGTTGCAAGTGCCTTACAGCCTTAAGCAATTAGTGTCAAAGCTGAGTTAGACGACAACTAGTTTGGCTAACACTTTTCTCTCTTCCAAAAGTTTTTGACATAGATACAACAAAGATAGAGACTGACAAGAAATGGATTTATGAATAGATCATGTTATTTTTGCCACGTAAAAAGGAGAATTATTTATGTCATCTCGTTCTTCATTTTTTTCATCATTATAGATCATTATGAAAGGGATCCGTTACTAGAAACTTGGGTAGCTCTCTAGTCTGGAGCTAGATAGAGGCGTATACGTTGAAATTTTTCTGAAAGAACTTGTAAATAATAGGTCAATTAAGTGGGAATTTGATATTTAGTTATGCAAAATGATATTTAGGGACCATTGTCAAATTTTGTACTCAATTTTGGTAAAGAAAAATATGAAAAACTAAAGTAAAAGGAGTGCAGCCAAGTTTGATGTCAAAATTGTACCTGTGTCATATAGTAACGATAGTAATATTATATTAAGAAGAACCAATAGCCATGCTTTATTGCAGTTGTTAGGAGCAAGGATATTATTAAGGCAGGTATGGTCAATGAAATTTGAGGATCAATTTGACCTATTTAATTTGCACTTGAGGTTTCAAAGTCTCATATGATATCATCAATCTCATCTTTTTGATTTGATTACTTTTTACCGACCTAGATAGCTACGGTCAACGCCATAGACTTGGAGTCAAACAATGCAGATTTCAACATGGTTCATGTTATATGCTTCTGCTCTACAGCCATGATATCACTTAAATCTTATATGTAGTTTTATCTACCTCAAAATAATATCTTCTTCAAATAAGCCTTCCTAGTATAGAACCAGAGCTATAATTTTCTTTAGTTTAGCAATTTTACACAGTTTAAAGCACATGGAATAGGAATTTACCGAAAGAAAAAGTACATAAAAATAGGTTCTTTGTTTAAGTGCTTCTCCACCTGACATCCATGCTTATTATATAGCTTGTTTTAATCTCTCATACACGGTAAAGAATTGCCACGTTAAAGAGAAAAGATAACTTATATTTTTCCAATAAAATAGTTCTGAAAATCAATCTTATCATTATTCTGAATCTTATATAAATTAGTATGCACTTTTTTTGGAAAAAAAAAAATTCTTTTGATAATTTATTCTGCACTAGGAAGAGGTTGGGAATACTATATGATAGACTAATTTACATGATAGTCATTAAAAATTAATATTCTGATTAGTATTCTGATAATTAGAATATTTAAGACAAAGGGACTTAAAAAAATTGCCCCTTTTTCATAAAGCGCATGATTGTATCAGCAGAACTGAAAAATAAAGATACAACCCTCAATTTTTATAAGACTAATTTTAATCAAACCATAGTGATTTTATTCCTTAATTTTTTCTTGAAACTGTACTTCTAAACGCTGCTTTCTTAGTGCTTTTAGATTTTTTTGGCTTTTTTAAGTTTCTTTGAATGAATTAAAGCTTTCCTGTTACTGAAAGAGACTGCACCGACTTTGTACCCAAGCATCAATTAAAAAATACAAAATATCAATAAAAAGAAAAAAGAAAAGCATCTTTAACAAAATCATAACCAAGAGGAGAGATTGGTGAGAGGGAACCTAGTTAAATAGTGGTTAATCTGAAGACCCACCAAGCCAAGTTTCTATGCCATTTGCCTTTCTGTCAAACCATATAATTCTATTAGTACAACAAGGCTACTAGAATTTAAGGTTGATTGCTCGTGTGGAAAGCGCTTCTCTCAGAGAAGCACGATGTGCGGGTTTCAAACTCCGCTCTCCTCCCCTCCCTGATTAATTGTAACCTCTAATCCTCCTATAAAAAAAAAAAAAAAAGAATTTAAGGTTGATTTATGGTTTAAGCGAGTCTATAAAATGTCAGATAAGAGGGGGAAAAAAAAGTTAACTAATCACCAAAATTTTTAAATTAACCATCATAAACAAATAAATTATAGTATAATCCATTATGATTAGGACTAATATATAAATATGGACCGTTCCTGTGCTTGTCCAGTCTTTTTATCTCATTTTTTCTGTCCTACCGGTAAATGGATGCTATGTCATATGAATTTCAAGAAGTCCGCCGCTAATTTTATAACTTTATTATACTTTTTTCAAATCTTGAAAACAAGATGACATTTATTCACTGGTTAGACTTAAAAATGAGACCACATTTCTATCTCCAATTTAAGCGGCAATATTAGTGCAAAATCTATAGATAGCTCAGTTTCTATATGTACTATTCCCTTTCTACCAAACTGTCCGTTTATATTAACACTTGCGCAGTCATTATCAAGCCTGATGGTTAATTGAGAGCCTATGATAATGGCCCCAGTAACAGACTAATGTGAACGCTTGTCAAGAAAAAAAGTTAAGTTCAAGTAAAAACAGTTGAACCAATAATAAGACATGTAAAACCATTATAAACAAATAAATTATAGTCTAACTCCACTATGAAAAGGACTAGTCTAGTAATTTGCATGTTTCCCATGCTTATCCAACTAGCTGTAAAGAATTTTTTTTTAAAAAAAAAAAATCCGAAACATTTTGGACACAACTAGATAGACAAAAATCTTGACCGTGGAAATACTGTTTCCCCAATACTATATGCTTATGTAACTATTAACTAAGATCATGCAAATCATACTTTAGCACTTTCTACAGTGAATAAACAAATTAAGAAGAGTGATTACCTCTTTCTTGTCCAGGTTGAGTAGCTCTGCAGCAATTATGGATGAGTTTGGCGGCACAAGAACAATCTTGAATTTGAGCAATGCCATGTATCTACAGCGATAATCATGTTGTATTTTATTATTAATTCCAAAATACTACATGCTTCTAGAAAAGGAATATACTTTTATTTCATCTTATTTTACAAGATAATTTTTGCCTTAGTCTTCAAGACCTTACCTTGCAAGGCTATTAGCCTTAGTTGACGAGGCCTTATACTTAAAGTTCCCTTCTTTGTCTTGACCTCAACGTGTTGCTCCCTTCTTCTCCAAGTTTTGATGCTATATATATTGTATATGGATGGAGTAATTAGAGAGTATAAGAGATAGAGAGAGCTGATTGTATTTAGCAAGAAGAGAAAGAGAAAAATAAAAGAGAGGTTCTTTTTGTGTCCGCATGGTTTTATATATTGCTAGAGATAGTTTTTGTGGTATCGTTGTCTACTCTTCATCTTTGGGAGTGTGCCCTCAGTCGAAAATTAGTCGTTGTATCTTGGAAGGAAGACCGCTGTGAAGCCTATTTCGCACCCTGACACTATCTGAGAAGGGCGGAATCTTTCCTTATGGACAGTGAATGTCATGCCTTGACCACAATTTGTACTTATTTATTGTTTATTGTTAATTATCTATATTATAGATTTTGTCAGTTATTTTTATTGCAGCTTCCATACTTGTCCTTGTTTTTCAAAAAATTTTCCAACAATCGTAAGGAAAGATGTCTATGGACGTTGCTTTAATTGCATTGAAGACATTACCCGACACTAAGAATATTCAACTCTTTGATGGAATCCACTTCAAGCGCTGGCAAGGAAAGGTCCATGATACTCTAGATGCACTAAATCTTGCAGAGTACTTGACTCAGAAACAACCAGTGGAAAGTATTGATAATTATGAAAAATTGCTGGATGACTGGAAAAAGGTAAATGAGGTATGTTGCCACACTATACTGAGTATCTTATCAAATGAACTTTATGATGTTTACTATTCTTATAAAACTGCTCATGAAATTTGGGAAATTTTGAATAAGAAATATGTGGTAGAAGATGCTGGTACACAAAAATATGCCATAGGTAATTTTTTGCATTTTCAAATGTCTGATGAGAAAGATGTTTCTATTCAAATTCATGACTATCATATGCTTCTTAATCATTTGAAAAAAGAAAAAATTAATTTACCTGAAGCATTTGTGACTGGTTGTTTAATTGAGAAACTGCCAGAGTCTTGGAAAGTTTATAAGATTAGTATGAAACATAAAAGAAAACATATGAGTCTTGAAGATGTAATTATTCATATTTGAATTGAGGAGGAGAATAGAAAAAGAGATATGGGTGACAAAGCCAAGGAATTACTTTCCAAGGTTAATGTCGTTGAGAGCAACCCCAAGAATGGGCATCCTGCTCATAAGCCCAACAACAACAAGTATAAGAAAAATAACCCAACCTTTAAGAAGAAAGGTAACTGCTTTATTTGTGGCAAGCCTGGACATCATGCTGCTACATGTTATAAGAGATACAAAACAACTGAGAAAAATTCTCCTAAAAGAGATACAAAACAACTGAGAAAAATTCTCCTAAAGTCAACTTGGCTGAAGGAGAAGATGTCATTGTAGCTGTTGTGATTTGTAAAGTGAATATCGTAGCTGGAAACAATGAATGGGTAGTAGACTCTGGGGCTACCAAGCATATTTGTGGTGACAAAAATGCTTTTTATGACTATATGCTAATGAAGGAAGGAGAAGAACAAGTCTTTATGGGTGATTCGAGACCTACTCCAGTTTTAGAGAAAGGCAAAGTTCTTCTCAAACTTACTTCTGGGAAAATTCTTTCATTGAGCAATGTGCTTTATGTTCCCAACACCCGATATAATCTTGTGTCTGTTTTTATTCTGGGAAAAGTAGGGGTTAAAGTCTCTTTTGAGAGAGATAAACTTATACTAAGTAAGAATGGAATGTTTGTTAGGAAAAGGGTATTGTTCTAATGATTTGTTCATACTCAATATGCTCAATGTTGTTATGAATAAAAATACATCTTCTTCTGCTTATATCATTGATTCTCTTGATTTGTGGCATGACAAACTCGGTCATGTGAATTTTTCTTATATTAAAAGAATGAAGCAACATGGTTTACTATCTGATTTCTCTAATTTAGAGATAGAGAAATGTGATGTGTGTGTTGAGACTAAATCAACAAAAAAGACATGTAAATCTGTTGAGCGAGAAACTGAATTACTTAGTTTAATTCATAGTGAACTGGGTGATCTTAAGCAAATAAACTGAATTACTCAGTTTGATTCATAGTGACTTGGGTGATCTTAAGCAAACAATGTCAAGAGGTGGTAAAAGATATTATGTGATTTTTATTGATGATTATTCTAGATATACGAAATTATACCTCTTGAGCTACAAAGATGAAGCGGGTGAAATGTTTATGAAATATAAAGCAGAAGTGGAGAATCAATTCAGCAAGAAAATTAAGAGATTGAGATCTGACAAAGGTAGTGAATATGATTGTAGTTCTCTTAGTTCCTTTTGTGAGAAACACGGGATTATTCATGAGGTAACACTACCTTATTCACTTGAATCAAATGAGATTGCTGAGAGGAAGAATAGAACACTCAAAAAAATGATGAATACAGTGCTTGTGAGTTCTGGAGTTGCATTAAACTTATAGGGGAGAAGCAATTCTTTCAGCTTGCCATATTCAAAATATGATACACTATAAGAAGACTGGTAAGATACCATATGAATTGTGGAAAGGTTATATACCCAATTTAAAATACCTCAAAGTGTGGAAGTGCCTTGCCAAAGTTCTAGTTCCCGAGCCTAAGAAGAGAAAGCTGGATCCTAGAATAGTTGATTACTTGTTTATTGGGTATGCTCAAAATAGTACAGCTTTTCGGTTCTTGATTTTGAGGAATGATAGTAATTTTGATGCTAATACTATCATTGAATCCAAGAACGCAGAATTCTTTGAGTATATTTTTCCTATGAAGTCTTCTATTCAGAAAATTTTGCCCTAAGTTGAGACTCATACTGATCTTCCTAAGAATTCTGAAATTAAACTAAGGAGAAGTAAAAGAGAGAAGAAGACAACTAGCTTTGGTGATGACTTTTATGTCTTTCTAGTTGAGAATGACCCTCAAAGTTATGAGGAAGCTATGACTTCAATTGATGCTCCTTTATGGAGAGAAGCAATCAATAACGAGATAGAATCTATCATGTCAAATCATACTTGGATATTAGTTGACTTACCTCCTGGAGTGAAATCCATTGGATATAAATAGATTTTTAGAAGGAAATTGAAACCTAATGGGTCTATTAATAAATATAAAGCAAGGTTGGTAGCCAAAGGCTACAGTCAGAAGAAAGACATTGATTATTTTGATACCTTTGCTCCTGTTACTAGAATTTCCTCAATACGAGTCTTGATCGCTTTGGCTTCTATTCATAGACTCTTTGTCCATCAAATGGATGTGAAGACTGCTTTTTTCAATAGAAAATTGGAGGAGGAAATTTATATGGATCAACCAGAGGGTTGTATTGCTGAAGGTTACGAGCGTAAGGTATGCAAGTTGGTTTTAAGTCTTTATATGACTTGAAACAAGCACCAAAGCAATGGCATGAGAAATTTGATATAGTGTTAGTTTCAAATGGTTATCTGATTAATGGGGCAGATAAATGTATCTATTCTAAGTCTATTGATTCTAACACTTATGTGATTATATACTTGTATATGAATGATATGCTTATTTTTGATACAAGCATGGAAGTGATAAATATGACCAAATCCTTTCTTGCTTCAAATTTTGATACGAAGGATATGAGAGAAGCAAATGTGATACTTGATATTAAAATTATTAAGAGTGAGAATGGTCTTATTTTATCACAGGAGCACTATGTAGAGAAATTTCTGAGAAAGTTTGGGTTTTATGAGAATAACCCGGTGTCTACACCGTATGATGTAAATACCTAACTTAAAAATAATAGAGAGCATAGTGTTTCACAATCAGAATATGTCCAGATCATTGGTAGCCTAATATACTTGATGAATTGTACAAGGCCTGACATAGCTTATGCAGTTGATAGATTGAGTAGATATACTCAAAGTCCTAATCAGGACCATTGGACTGCATTAGAAAGACTAGCAAAATATTTGAAAGGCACCATTGATTATGGATTAAAATTTGGTAGATCTCCACTTATTCTGGAAGGGTATAGTGATGCAAATTGGATATCTGATTCTAATAAGATAAAGTCCACTAATGGTTACGTGTTTACCCTTGGTAGAGGTGCAGTGTCTTAGAAATCTTCCAAGCAAACTTGTATAGCTCGATCTACCATAGAGTCTGAGTTGATTGTCTTAGAGAAGGCATGTTCCGAGGCCGAATGGTTAAGAAACCTTCTGGTAGATCTTTCTATTAGCACAAATGTTCCCCCTTGTATATTTATACATTGTGATTGTCAGGCTGCGATTACTAAATCGAAGAGCAAAATTTATAATGGGAAGAGCAGAAATACACGTTTGAGACACTATATAATCAAGCAGCTGCTAGATTCCGGAGTGGTAACTCTAGATTATGTGAACTCAGAGTTGAATTTGGCAGATCCGCTGACAAAATCGCTAAATAGGGGGCTAATGGTGAGTAAGTCGAGGGGAATAGGATTAATACTAGGAACAAAAGGCAAGAGTGATGGCAACCTTACCTATGTGATTGGAGATCCTATGAAGTAGGTTTATAGAGGTAAAAACAAGTTACTTATTGCCTTGTAGCATTATCGACCACACTTTTTGTGTTTACAATTGAGAAGTCCCTTCCTATGGCAAGATAATGTTTTCTGCAGTGATTAAGGTTGAGCTAATTTGCTCTTAGTGAAATCCATAGTCTTATTATTGAGGTGGTGTGTAGATACTGCAGTATGCACTTGATGGAGTGTTCACCTATATGAGTGTGGAACTGGAGCCTATTCCTATGAGAGTTTAGGCAGACTCTCTAGAGCACTCATGAATTCCAAGAAGGTGCTGGGCCCTTAATACGCCATCTCGCAGACAATGATAAGGTTAAAGTTCAGTGTGGATGTTATTCCTCTATTCCACACCAAAGGTATTTTGGTTCATAGAAACTTTTATTTCACCAAGTATCTGTGGATCACAATTAGTTATCCTATGGCTGGTTTATAGGTTTAAAAATACCAGTACTTATGCATTGAACTTTCACATTATCTCTAACATTATGCAAACAACAGTATTTTGGAATTTGTGGAGGATTGTTGTATTTTATTATTAATTCCAAAATACTACATGCTACTAGAAAAGGAATATACTTTTATTTCATCTTATTTTACAAGGCAATTTTTGCCTTAGTCTTTAAGATCTTACCTTGCAAGGCTATTAGCCTTAGTTGACAAGGCCTTATACTTAAAGTTCCCTTCTTTGTCTTGACCTCAACGTATCGCTCCCTTCTTCTCCAAGTCTTGATGCTATATATATAGCATATGGATGGAGTAGTTAGAGAGTATAAGAGATAGAGAGAGCTGATTGTATTTAGCAAGAAGAGAAAGAGAAAAATAAAAAAGAGGTTCCCTTTGTGTCTGCATAGTTTTATATATTACTAGAGATAATTTTTGTGGTATCGTTGTCTACTCTTCGTCTTTGGGAGTGCACCCTCAGTCGAAGATTAGTCGTTGTATCTTAGAGGGAAGACCGCTGTGAAGCCTATTTCGCACCGTGACACTGTCTGAGTGGGGCAGAATCTTTTCTTATAGATAGTGAATGTCACGTCTCAACCACAATTTACACTTTTTTTTTATATAAACGGGCTCCTCAAGGGAATATCATTAATCGAAGCAAAAGCTTCAAATTACAATGTAAGCATAAGGATTACAATTTCAAACTTCTCAAAGAAAGGAGATGAAAAATGGATCACAAACACAACTACGAACAAATGTGTGGGTTACCCTAATTTTTCAAGAGAAAGAGATAACAAGGACCACCAGCAATCTATTGTCTTCAACACTTGCTCCTGGCTGCATTCTTGGTGAGGTAGACTATATGAGGCCAGCACCAATTAAGATACATGCCCGTGAAAAAGAAAACAAAACAAAAACCGACTACTAAACAGATCTAGATCTGAGAAGAAATCTCAGATTTAAGATCTGGACCAGACTAAAATCCACAGAAAATGTGGTACTATAAACTAAATCTAGATCTGGACTTATTAAAACTGAAAAAGAAAAAGAAAAAAGAAGCAGAGAGGAGGAGAAAGAAGAGGGTGAGGAGAGGAGGCCAGAGAAGGAGAAAGGAAAACTCCCTCTCCGGCCTTCAAACGGGGCGACGCTGACTTTTTTGTTGGGAGGAAATGTTAGTAGAGAGAAAGAGAGGGACTAGAATTTTTTTAGCTATATAACTTTAAAGGGTAGTTCTACCACAATTTGTACTTCTTTATTGTTTATTGTTAATTATCTATATTATAGATTTTATCAGTTGTTTTTATTGCAGCTTCTATACTTGTCATTGTTTTTCAACAAATTTTCCAACAAATCATCATCACGTTTAGTTTTTGAACAATTATAGACTCACATGTCAATTATCGGATGCACAGATTATTACAAAGAGAGCGAAACAATTTTCCAAAATAATGAGGAATGTTATGCACAGTTCCCATCTGACGTGGTGGCGCAATTAGGGCCTCCATTGCAGTGGGGTATATAGTGGGTCCCACATTGAACCCGGTGCTGGAGAGCAATGGTAATTTATGAATAGTTGAAAAATTAATGGTAAAAATCCAGTGATATTTAGCATTTTTCATTGGATTTGAATCTGACCTGCTTTTTTGCCACACATCCTTAGCAGAACAATAAAAAAGATTAAAGCTGCTGTGCTAACCAATGGGTGCTTGTTCTCTCATTGTGCATCGAGACAGCGCAAGGTATATAATACATATCTTAGTGAGCCAAAATAGAAAAAGCAGCTTTTACAAAAAGCAAACTTATATATATACAATTAGTTGAAGGAGATTGCATAATATTCTACCACTGCTGATGATATAAACCCCTCGCTTGCTATAAATTTACAACCTCATATGAAAGAGAAAATCAGAATTGCCCACAAATTATACACATAAAATTACCAGCTGCCGACTTGTGATTGGTTGCGTATACGGCGCACATGAATAAAGTGACGTGGCAAGTCAGGTCTGGTGAATAATTTCCTCATTCAGTTGTTAGCTAATTTAAAAAGCTATTAGCATATGACTAACCTGGTAAATCAAACTTAGATACCTATTGTGTAACTTGCAGATAGTGCTCAGGAGCTTGAACTCTAGCTACAATGACAAATAATTAAGAAATAAGCACTCCTGGCTGCTGCTTAAAAAATTAATATGCAAGATTCTGGAAATAATTTACCAAAGGATGTGATAAGAAGAAGATTAATTTGGATTTTTTCAACTGCAAAAGGACAAGATACATGCTAAAATCATGGGCTCTTTAGTTCAATTGTTATCTATATTGCTAAACTAAAGGGGGAATAAGAGAAGAAAGAAAATCTAAGCATGATCAAGCTTGAAGGGTAGGGCCTGAAGCAACTTGCAGGGATTCCATCTCAATGAATCTCATTTGATTATATTGCTTTGGGAAGCAAATCTTGTACTAAGATACCATAGTATAAGATGAAGATCATGTAATCATACTAATTTTAGTATCATATCTATTTTCTTTCTAATTAAACTATATAAAGTTAGTATGATAACATTGGTTCTCTTCTCTAGTGAGACTCCTACTCAACAAATATTGTGACAAAAATAATGACTATTCTAATTAAAAGTGAATACTGAATAGACAATAGAGTCTGTGTCCATGGCCAGCTAAACAAAAAAAAATTAAAAAACCAAAAAAAATCAAAGGGTAGATGAACACTTAGCCAAATTACACACGTATCATTTAGTTAACTCGTTGAGTTAGTAATAAATGTACATTAAAATAAAATTGTTTCTAGAAACTAATAAGGGCGCATGAAATGCCACAACATTCCTTCCAATAAAGAAAAAACAAAAGTAGCAATGAGTTAAAAAGAGAAATGGTACTTCTAACCCCACATCATCTCCAAAATGTTATCCTAATCTACTTTGAAAAGACACCTAGAAATAAAATAAGAAAACAAAAGGTAATAGAACAAGAAACCTCCACAAGGAGATCTTCCTTTCAAGTTTTTTAAGAAGCACACACATGCTTAGCTGTTAAACAAAGTTTAAGCAAAAAACAAATATCATACGGTCTCACTTTTTCTTGATTATCCGTACTAAACACGGATTAGTAGTATCCGGTAGAAATAATTAATTCTAGGAAATCTGATATGATACTATGACTAACCAAATTATTAGATTTTTCATGCAACCTAGGTTGGTGGATGCAGTCTCCCAAAACCAGAAATGGAGACTCTATTTGGTGACACATATGCACAAAGACAAGAGTAAACTAGTAGTCCAATTCTCAAGGTGGTCTCTTTTGGTTTGTGGCAATATATGAATATAGAAAGAAGCAGAAACTGATAGGTAGATTCAACTTTCATTAAAGTTTAGTTAGTTTTCATCAGAATTGAAGGTTTAACAGGGTGATAAAAAGTTTATTGTCATAGCTCACAGTCCACTTAGGTAAAAAATAAATAAAAAAGAAGGTTGTTTTTGCACCAAAACTATTAAAATTTTGAAGTACCAACATAACATGCATCCAAACTCTGTGCCTCCGGTTGTCATAAAGCATTACCATTTCAAAAACAGTAGGAAAAGAAAACACGTGTCCCCTAATGATGTTTCAAAACCATCAATACCCTCTATATTTTAATGCCCGATACCAAAAATGGTATCCAACAAATCATATTTTACTAAGATTTTAAGAAGACTACGTGTGTCAATCTCCTTAATAAGCAAGCAAATCCAACACCTGTTGGAAACCAATTGGTCCTTCTGTAATTTTCATGTTAAAAAATTTCCACCACCCACTAAATTATTTATGTTTATTTTCTTAGGTTATGCTATAGGGGCTATTAAGAAAAACACTCCTAGTGTCCATATGCATAACAGCATAAGCCCTAAGTGAATACGTGGCCTCAAGACATATGATTCCTATTTCTCTTTTGTCTCACTTTGGCATCCCACAAATATAAAACTAATAGATTTGGAACCTTTGTTAAACCATGTCACCCAATGTCTTAGCAGATTTTTTGTATTCCCTAAATGCCCTTACACGAATCAAATATTGTCTTATACAGCTACATCTCTTATAAGCCACTAGATTGAAAAATCTAAGACAAAGATCATCCATCCAAGGGTCAGGATTCATAGATTACAAACATGCTAATAAAGTTGTTGAACACTAGCCCTTCGATAGCAAACAAAAAGAAAGAATGTGCAGAGTATATTGTGGTCATTTCAACAACCTGTGATGGAATTTGAAGATCACCCGTACCTTAAACAGTAGAAAGGATAGGGATGATTTGAAAACGACATCAAAATGACTGATGGGAAAAAGTAAAGCCTTTTTGCCAATATAAATATGTAGCGAACACTTGCCCAGATTGCCATAGAATTTGGAAGCCAAAAAACCTTTACCTAAGCATTACATAAAAAGCCTTGTAATTTTGTTTTGATTTACTACATGTATTGGGGAGTAATGGCTGGTCATATGGGCTGGGGTATAATAGAGGAGGAGGGGTGGAGGAAAGGACCTTGGACTGCTGAGGAAGATAGATTGCTTATTGAGTATGTCAGGCTTCATGGTGAAGGCAGGTGGAACTCTGTGGCTAGGCTTGCAGGTAATCATCCTTTATACCCAGTCTCTCATATATAGAGCTCAACTTGAGGGAATAAGTAAGAAGCAGGGGATAAAAATTGGACCCTTTATAATTTGGTTACTATAAAGAATCCTAACAAAAAATGGGCAGTCCAATAGTAACGTGGTGAGTCTAACTTAATCTTGGACTCATGTAAACTAGCTAGTGTTAACTTCATATGTTGACAGTATTGTTAAGGTCTTACTTCATTCTTGGTTCATACGCAGGACTGAAAAGGAATGGAAAGAGCTGTAGATTGAGGTGGGTGAATTATTTGAGGCCGGACCTTAAAAGGGGCCAAATAACTCCACATGAAGAGAGCATAATTCTTGAGCTTCATGCTAGGTGGGGAAACAGGTAAATAAATTATTCTCTAACTACAAGTAAAGACTGCCTTGTTTCTTATCAATATAACAAAAGTCTAAGAGCCAAACTAAAATATTTCAGGTGGTCAACAATCGCGAGAAGCTTGCCGGGAAGAACTGACAATGAGATAAAGAACTACTGGAGAACCCATTTCAAGAAAAAGCAAGCAAAAGTTGCTTCTGATGCCTCTGAGAAGGCGAAAGCTCGACTCTTAAAGAGGCAACAATTTCATCAGCAACAACAACTTCATCATCATCATCAACAACAACAATTACAACAGCAACAGCAGCAACAACAACAACAACAACAGCAGCTGCAACTTAATCAAATGGACTTGAAAAGGATCATGGCTTTACTCGATGAAAACGAGCATAACAAGTCTGCGCAATCCGTACCTCCAGTTAGGCAAGAAATCTCCAGTGCGGCATTTCCTCAAACAGCTGATGAGCAAAGCTTGTTCTACTCCATGCTGAACGTGCACAATAATGTGTCAGCTGTCCCCGAGGCCCCCGTTAACGAGGACATTCTCTGGGATGGTTTATGGAACTTGGATGACTTCCATGGCAATGGTACTACTAACTTTAATGCAACTTATTCTACTACCAAAGCTAGTAGTCTGCATAATCTGGTGGCACCCTTTTGTTGAGTTCCACAAGGGAAGTCCAAATTTAAAGCTTTTGATCTTGTCAAGGCTTAGATTACTATGAGAAAGGCTCTAACAAGTGAAGAGCTTTGGAGTATTATTTGCAATTTAATTTGGTGTGAAAACTTTTTGGTTTGTGAATGATGCAATCCAGGCAAGCTATCTTATTATATGTCCTATCTCAATAAATTTTCCAATTTTGCATGAAAAGCAATAAATAAAATTAATTAGGCTTTTTTAACAAATGATTACTATATATGTTTTATGATTAGACTTGTTAATTGTTATTAATAATTGTAAACTAAGTTTGCATGAATTATATATAGTGTTGTGCTGTACTCTTCCTAGGCAAATAGATTGTTTGGCCTTTTTCTTATTTTTCTTGTAAAATTAATTTTTTTCCCTCTTTTTCCTTTTTCCATTTCTTTTTTTACCCCAAGAATCAAACTAAGGGAAAATAAGGAAAGGATAACCTTTCAAATATCATATTCGACTAAGCTGAAATATATATATATATATACATATATATTTTTCTCAATTTTAACGATTCTATTGTAAACCAAATATTAAAAAAAAAAAAAAAAAGAGTAATTCAGGGTCATAGATATGTAACTGAGATAATCATAGATATATGACTGAGATAAAAACATAGTTCAACATTTTAAAAATCAGAGACCTAAAGTGGGATTTGGTTATATTTGACTTTGAGGGATTAAAAGTTGGAATAAGCATCTTATATAAATTATAATACATCTCCTCGGGTGAACGACATCGTATGAGAACTTAAGGATTTTGTTTTTTCTTTTTGTTTTTTTTTTTTGTTTTTTGTTTTTTTTTTGAACATAAATCAAAGCTAAAGTACATGATTGATTACGGAATGCTTTTTAACACCGGTACATACTCTTTTTTGCTTTTAATGATATCTTTGTCGCCCATTATTCTTTATGCTGGTTTTAAAATAACCAAATATTTATATAAGATGCCATATTTTATAAATTTTCTCACATCAATAAATCAATAATTAATATACTGGATTAAGATAAGAACTAGACTAGATTCTCTTCACCTTAACCCAGAATTTCTCATGTTCAAACTAATTAGTTGATCTGATCGTCACTCAAATTTCGGCATGTCATAATCAATATCAATCAAAGAAATTATAATTAAATAAACTAAATCAAACTAAAATCATGTACATGTGATCTAAAAAGTATAAAAATCTTAATAATGTGCAAGGAGCCAAGAGGGCAAGAATGATTTCTTTTATTTTTAATAATGTGCAAGGAGCCAAGAGGGCAAGAATGATTTCTTTTATTTTTATTTTTATCTTTTAGGGGAAAAGACGTATCTTTGCTCAAGACACAAAAAGGTCGATTATCTTCTGTTTCTGTGTGTGTCTTTTTTTTTTTTCAGGTCAAGTTTTATAGTAGGTTTTTTATTTGTATTTTTTAAGCTACTTTTATACTAAGTTACATCGCTAACATTCGTATATTAGTAGATAGATACTTTTGACTGATACCTAGTTATAAAATATTTAAAAGTGACATATAATTTGTTTAGTGTTTTCTTTCAAGAGAATTTGTTAATTAATTTTATTGTTTTGCAAAAAAATGCTAAAAAAAAGTAGAACTTTTTTTAATGGAAAAAAAAAATTGAATTCATGAAAAGTCTCCTAATTTCTTCTCTTTACAATGGTCCCTAAACTCTACTTTGTACAACAAATATTAGTCCTTGAATTCTTCTAAGGTATCACCAATAATCTAAACGCCGGGAAAAACTGGAATTTAAAAAATATCCGTATCATAACTCATAAGTTGTCCGTATATTTTCTTTGTATCACAAGTAGTCCCTATAGTCATCTAATGAATATAATTAGCTTTTTAAACACTACAATCCAATAAAATTGTGAACGGGTACATGGGAAAATAAAAAATCAGATATAAAATTAAAGTTACAAATATACAACTGAAATATACAACTGATGAAAGTTAAAATGATAAATCATGAATACCTAAATTTCCAAAATTTAATTATTTTTCAACTTTTTTCTCTGTGTACTGTTGCTTTTTTATTGAACATATTCCAAATAGGTTACATTATTAGCTGCACGGATTGTTTAGGAAACTTACAATATCTATCTATGAAGTCGACACTACATGTTATCTAGTTGTCCGACCTTTTCTTCTAATCCCTTGTAGAAAACAAAATTAACGGGAATTGGCATGGATAGTAGTAATTTGGACTAAATTGATTTTTTTAGGATTGTTTAGAAAATTAACTTTATTAAGAGTGTTGTGTGATAGATATCACACTATCTGTAACTATTGATTAGTCTACTCCTCTGTCACAAGCGTGGGTAGCAGTAGAGGGTTGATTTTTAGATCAAAATGTCAGTCTAAGATTGCCTTGATGCTTCACATTCGTTGTAGGAAAAGATTGCTCCTTGAATATTCGCAGTGAGAGGTGTTACAAGAACCACCACTACAAATAGGAGAGAGAGAGAGAGGAGAGACAGAGAGAGAGTATTTTTCTTTCAGACTCACATAGAGAAAATTGAGAAAACGTACTTATCTTTTCCTTTATATTAAGGATATATTTTCCTTATTAAAGCGAGACGTCTGATATTATATTTTCTCAAAATTAAATATGGCACTTTCACATCTCAAAACTCCATATTCTAATCGATAACAAAATATTTTTTAAATATCTTCTAATTATATTAGATATTACCTCCTTTCACATTAGTCCATAGATTATGGGCGCCTAATTTAAATAGGAATAGGACTTCCGGCCAAAAAGTCCAACACGCCCAAAAGCCATTCTCAACGCATTCGTTCTCGGTCAACAGAGCGTCCAAAACGCAGGAAGACCAGGGTGAGAAAGAGGCAATCTACCAGCATGCATTATGACTGATGCCGAAACAAAGGAAGAAGAAGATGAAGGCCAGGAATCGCACAGGCGAAAAAATGGGGTATCAATCGCGGGTGGTTGGAAATAAAGGCTTAGTTGACAAGGGTGGCCAAAATGGAACCAGATTTGGTGGATGAGACATGAGAAATGATCTAGAAAAGATAAATCTGCCGCGAGGCAGCCTAGTATGACATATGGAGTGGGAAGAACAGGGACTGAGAACGGTAAGTTGAGCCGGGGAGAAAGGACGAGTGACACACAGGCCCTTTGGTGGTAAGGTTTTTCTCTATGAATCTGGGATCTTGGAGTATCTATGATGCTTTGGTGAATAGTGCCATTGTCTCGTAGGAGTGTTAGGCCTAAATATGCTGGATGGTAACATCGATTTTATTTGCTCTCTTGTAAAATGGTGGTCAAGTCAAGGTACTTTAGACCATATATACTAATATGTAAAGGGAATGAAGGAAACCAGAATGAAGAAGAATAAAAAGCAATGGGCGAGGAAGATTTTGATTTCTTTTTATGTGTTTACATATTAATTAATCATACAAGAAATGAAATTTTTTTCCATTTCCAATTCTCTTTATTCTCCATTACGGATTAGTAAACATACTCTTAATGTCTAATGTCGGACTTTCTAAATGATACTTTTTGTAGCATGCTGTTAACTGTTTTCTTACCCTATCCCACCTGGATAATATTGATGGGGTTTCTCATAGAAATTTTTTTTTTATGGTCATTGTATAAAATCTAAGAACAATAGATTTAGGTAGAATAATCCATAAAAAAGAGTAAAATGCTAGTGTACTTTAAAATGATGAGAGTAGTTTTTATAGGACACAGGTATCTTCCAGTATGCTAAATTATGCACACACGTAGAAATTGTTAATGAATCATCCTGCGACCGAAGACCTCTATTTTTGATGAGAAAGTCATAATGTAACTAAACACTAATAAGTAAGATAATTTACCAAATAATTACATTTATTCCAATAAATAAGGTATTTATCCTTAGATAACGAAATAAGCATATTTCGAACCTATGCTTATCCTTCTGTAAGCTTGAAATAGAGCTTATCCGACGCTCCTAGCTGATGTATCCATCTTCTAGAAAATCCTATGAAGTCTCCTGTCCTCACTCAATGGTTTTCAATCAATTGGACAAACTAGGTGATGCATAATGTTATTAAGCGTTTTTTTTTTTTTTTTTTCAAGATATGGTTCCTTTTCAATTTATTTGATTAGATTTTATAAGTCAATTTTGTTGAATATTTGTTTTTATCTCTTGGTGGGAGGCATATTTTATCCACGTACGGAGTCTAACGGTAATAATAACAATAACAGTAACAATGAATACGGCCGTGCTTTCTATTTAAGCCCCATAACATATATAAGTTATAACTACGTTACATTCTATAAATCAGAATCCTGCTTTTCCAAAGCTGGCCAGCCACAATCAGTCAAATCAAGAAACGGATCTCACACACCATGAAAGAAGCGCACAAGAAAGGAAGTAGTACTAGTGACGATGAAACTAACTACGAGACAGAGACAGAGACTCTCGGCCCCGAGAGCTCGGCGCCTCCTGCTGCTGCCACCATGGCCACACCCACCAGCCGGTTCAGGTGCCCCAGATGTGGCTACGAATACGATGGCTCCAGCGACAGTACCACCAACGTCCACGCCAATTCCCAGAAAAGCCCTTCTCCACCTCCCTCTCTTCTCTCCAAACCCAAACTCAAACCCAAGAAGAAGGTCTTTGTTGACCAAGAGGGGGCAGAGTCCCATGCCCATGCCCAGGAACATAACGCAGCACAAGCCCATCACGCAGAAGGCGCTGAGGCTGAGGACTGTTTATCCGTGGAAACGTTCGTAGGAGAATCTGGCCAAGTGATGATCGTGTCGTTCACGTGCGTGTGTGGCCGCAAGAACCGGGTCTTCATTCATGGCGGAGAAGTAAGCTTCGGTGTTAAAAACGTTTAAAAAGGTATATATAGCTAGCCCATGTCCCCAGTATTCAAGATCTTCTTTTCTTTTCCTTTCTTTTTCTTTATTTTTTTTTTCTCCGGAAACGAACACTAGTCTAAGCACAACATATTGTCATTGCAGGATGATTCTGATTTCTGGGAGTGTGTCATTGTGGGAGAGCTTACAAGTAGAAGCTGCTGATACAATGTAATATTACTCACAACTATATACGATCATTCTTGGGGTCTACTTTTTTTCGTTTTTTTTTTGTTTTTTTAAGGAGGGAGAGAGAAGGGGGGTGGTGTTGATTAGAATTATAATGATGAAGACAACCTAGTTCAAATACAGACCTTATCTTTGTTTTACTGTGTCAAGAATCGATTCCTTTTAGATAGGAAATAGTGTGCTTTCGTCTAGTCATAATGCCTTGATTGTTCTTGGCAATAAATTTTCAGTAGAGGAATGATTTAGCAACATTAGCTATGATCATATGCTATTTTTCAATTTCATGTGGTTGGGAATTTTCTTTTCTTGTTGTAATTTTGATTGTATTGAAGTAAATAATGTGAATTTTCACTACCTCTGTTTTGGTTTCTTATCATTTTGTTAAGTGAAACACGTTTTGTCGTTTTATAGTATCCTGTCCTATTTCGCCAGTGTTGTCGTTGCAAGCTTTCCAAATCTATCGCCGTCGTTTGTAAGGACCATTTTTTTGTTATTTATTTTTTTTTAAAAAAAAGGAACAACTGTTATAAAAAAAAAAGTCATAGCTATCATTGACTGTTGTCGTTTGAACGTTAAAGTTTGAATGACTGTTGTCGTTTTCCCCTTTGTCGTTTTCTTATACTTGGGCAACTTTCTTTTCAATAGTTTGAAGCATGATTTACAAATTAAACTACGTCGTATTTATTTTAACTTTTTTAAATTTTTTGAGTATATCACTTGAAGAAGAAAAAATCGAGTATATCAACTAATATATTGGGTATACAACTGATTTATAAGATATTGGCTAAAGAATATACTCTGATTTACTAGATATTAACTAATTGGTATCGACTAATACATTGGGTATGCAACTGTTTTTTTTTTTTTTTCTTTTAAGCAATATATTGAGTGAGAGATGCTCAAACAATTACTAAACAATTTTAAAAGTAGACGTTTTCAAAATCTAAGTCTCTTAAACCGAAGTAACTCTAATTTCTCTTGTACTACTTTCTCTTAAAGAGCCTACAAAATTCAGTGTTATATTCCTACGTTACCTTGGGGACCCATTTCTTCCACCCATTTTATTCCTACCTTTCTTGTATTAATTCATTGTGGTAGTGTCGTAGTAATATTATATGTTTAACTTGAGAAAGTGAATTTTAAATTACGGAAGTATTATATGGTTTATATGGTGTTTTCTGTTATCAGCAATTTTAAGTATAATTAGTTATCATAGTACTTTCCACTGAAAACGAATTATGCACATGTACGTATTTTTAGTCGTATAGACTTTTTTCACCAGTTTCATTTTCACTATATAAAGTTTTGTTTTCTTTCAAATTCAACTTACCTTTATCCAATAACTTTTTTTGTCACTATTTATCAATATTGATTTTTGTCATTATTTATCGAATTGCAAATTCTACTTTTGAGGCAAACACCAAAAAAGCAATCATTCTCTAATACTTGCAAAATGAATCCATTATCTATACTAACGTTACTTGTACAATGTGCAATTGTGCATTTCTACGTTTAATTTGAAACTGCGAAGAAAATAGACCAACTACCTGCAAGAATTTGAAACTGGACCATAAATCTGTCTCGGCATTGTCAATGGTTCTGCAATTTGGTGATGCTGAAAGCTACATATTTGAGCACGACCATTAGACCAGTGTCTATAATTTATGTCACTAGAGCAGCATATGTTGTCTCTCAATTATCCCGAGATCCAAAAGCACCACTTAACCAATATGACTATGTTGGAATTTCAAAATCAAGAGGGTGGTTTGCTCCCTTCATTACATAGATAAGGTTATTAAGCATCTCATATACGGAATGTGAACAGGGATGAGCTTTATCAGCAACGTAGAAAGAATGAGTAGTGCTATTAATACTTATCCAACTGCACCCGGGTTCCTTCTTCAGGCCTCTTTCTTTCATCTCTTTTCTTACTTCAGCTACCGCATCCCATTCTTTCGAAGAAGCATACAAATTCGAGAGTGAAATAAAATTCGAGGAATTTTCTGGTTCTAGTTCAATAAGGAATTTATAGGCTAGATTTTGCATCTTAGGATTTCCATATATAACAGAAGCAGTAACAAGAGCTCCCCAAATACTAGGTCCAGGTTGCATTGGCATTTGTTTGATGAAATCCAATGCTTCATCAAGCTGGCCCGATCGACCTAGCATATCAACAACACAAGCACAGATCTCAACTGTAGGTTTGATTCCATATCTATTAACCACTGAACTATATATATTAAGACCTTCATTTATCAACCCCGACCTGCCACATGCGGAAAGAAGCCCCACAATTGTTATTGTATCTGGTCTAACCCCTTGAAGTACCATCTTATCATACAATGAAACAGCGTCCTTGCCCCTTCCATGTAATCCATATCCAGAAATCATTGAACTCCACGAGATAGCATCTTTACAAAAGGACTCATCATCAAAAACTCGCCTTGCAAGATCCAAGCTCCCACACTTTGAATACGTATCGATCAAAGCATTACATAACGACACATCACGATTCAATAGCTTCCTGATTGCAAATCCATGGATTTGTTTGCCAACCATTAAACTACCATGAGAGTTACAAGTCGGGAGCACACTTAGAAGTGATACTCTATTGGGTTCTATTCCATCTTTCACCTGCATCTTGGCAAAAAGATTTAATGCTTCATCTGAAGCTCCATTCTTTGCATAACCGTTGATAATTGCTGTCCATGTATATACATTTGTAGACTTCATTTGGTCGAACACCCGTCTTCCCTCAACAATTCGATTACTCTTCGAATACATATCAATTAAACAACATCCGAGATGAACGTCAGAACCCAATTCAAAATCCAATCCACTCCTTACAATATAACAATGAAGTTCCCGCCCATAATCTGGCCACTTCCTGGAATCGACACCACACAAAGGCAAAATACTCGAAACGGTAAACCCGTCAGGTTTCACGCCATCAATCAGCATACATTTGATAATTTCCAACACTTCTTTGTCAATAATCTGCTTCCCACAACCCATATATCCAGCTAAAAGCACACTCCACGAACCCACATTTCTCTGCGGCATTTCATCAAACAGCTTCCGACAATCACCAAAATTCAAACACTTGGAATACATTGACATCAAGGAATTCGAAACAACAATATCAGAAACAAACCCAACTCTTATACTCCTCCCATGAACCAATTTCCCAGGGAACAGGTCCCCCATTTCGCCGGAAGCTTTCGCCATAGTCGCAAGCGTATAATCATCCGGAAAGAGATGACCATTGCACATCTCTTTAAACTGCTCAAAAGCCTCACTGTATTCACCATTTTTCACGTACCCATTTATCAAAGTGTTCCATAAATACACATTCTTGATCTTAAACAGATCAAAAACGAGCTGTGAATCAGTTTGGCTCCCAAACGCAGAGTATGCCGATATCAACTTAGAGGCGAGAAATGGGTTTTGTTCGAGTCCCAGAATGAGAATCCGAGCGTGGGTTTTTTGGGCGAGTTTCAGAGACTTTTGGGTGATTGAGAGCTTAATACAATGGAGAAGATTTAGAGTCAGGTCGAACGCCGTGGCAGAAGTGTAATTTCGGGACGACAGGAGGGTCAAATTCTTACCTGCGGAGCTGAAGTTCATCCGAACAGTTTGAATTTGGCGCGGAATTGGGGGAAGGAGACAACTGGTGCCTCGTTTCCAGTTTAAGCAAAAGTTTGGAAATAAAAACTAATGACCATTTTATCAAATTTCCAATAATAATATAGTCTATTTGGCGGTGGAGGGTAATTCTGCCAACAAAATGAAAGGGTGGCTCTAAAATTAGAAGTTGTAAAAGGAAATGTACCTTTTAGCAAAAATTCCTACTAATTTCTTTTATTTATCTATTTTAGGAAAGAATTCCTACTATACCCTGTGAAGTGAGACAAATTTGAACCCAAAATTATCCATTTAAAAATGCAAATTAGTCTCATGTAACTGTTAGTACTTACCAACTAGCAAGTCTGAATGTCGAATTACTGCATTTTTATCAATTTTTTCTGTGAAGAAACAAAGTCACATTTCCGAGTAGTAATAACAATAATTTGAAGTTTCTCACTTTGCACAAATGTTGTTATTTGACTTCTTCTCGTTAAATGGTAGTACTATATGGTCAAATTACTATAGAGAAAATGTTGTAGAATGACTTGTATTTCAATTTTTTTTTTCTTTTTACGAAAGCTCTTGTATTTTAAGAAATATAGGAAAATTTTTTTGAATTTGACTTTTTATTATGAAAAGCCTTATAATTTAACTTTTTTTTTAATTCGACCTTTTTATGTAAACTAAATTAGAAAAAAATAATAACAAATAATAAAATTTCCCTTAGTGAATGGTAGATATATATTTTTATTATAATTTTACTTTGTGTTTGAATACATAGCTACTTGTTTGAAAACTATTTTATCGCTTAAGAGGTTATTTGAAAAATTGAAAGATTGTTTCGAAACTAGTATAAGCAATTTTTAAATTTATTTTAAATCTAAATCTACTCTTTACTAAGGACAGTTTTGTCACTTTTCATCAATTTTCCTAATTTTAAAGATGTGAGGAGGACAGATTTCAAAAGTAGTCAGATTACAAGAATTTTTGTAAAATATAATAATATTAATAAAAAAGAATTTCTCATATTTCTTAAAACACAAGGGATCTTGTAAAATATATATATATATATATAATATACGGTCTTTCACGACATTTTCTCAATCAATATATGGAAAGTTTCACTAAAGGTTTTTTTTTTTTTTTCAGTATAGAACGAAGTTTTGCATTTGATTAAAGAGGGACAGCATGTTGTGCACAGCATAAGGGTGAAAGTGCACCCAAACCCAACCACATTCTGTTAGGCCTCTTCTCCAATTCCTTTTCTTCTCTCTTTTTCTCTTTTTCACACATTTTGCTTAAAATATGGATTAGTCTCACTCTTTTTTGAGGTTTATAGTAAAATGACCGAATTTTGGGCTTAATTTAAGTAAATGTCCGTTTTTCAAATGTTATAGCAAAATATCCCGTATATACATTTATATACCAAATGTAAAATATTATATACCAAGCATAAAAATTTATGTACTTATTACATTTTAGTACATTAATTGAAATTAGTAGATAAACATATCTATCAAGTATAAAAATATATATATATTTGGACATTTAGCTATAAAATTTAAAAAGTAGACATCGATTTAATCAAATTTAAAATATTGTTTATCCACCTAAATTTCTCTTCTTTTTTCTAGTTGATGAAATGAAGGAAAAAAAAAAAAAAAAAAAAAAAAAACTTCTTACAAAAGCCTAGGCCAAAGTATTGAAAAATTATGAAAAAATGCAATTTTTCAAAATTATTAGTATAATTTTTTTTAAAAAAAAACTCTTACAAAAGTCTAGGCCAAAGTATTGAAAAATTCTGAAAAAATGCAATTTTTCAAAATTATTAGTATAATTAATTGATTTTATGGTTTTCGCTCGAGTTAGTATAATTGATTTTTATTAGTATAATTAATTGATTTGATGGTTTTCGCTCAAGTTAGTATAATTGATGGTGGTTTTCGCTACTTTGTTTCAATCAATTTTTTTTGAAAGATTTAGTATGTAATGAAAATTTAAGAGGCGAAGAGAATATATAGGAAAAGGTTCAGGGGATTTGTTGTTTTCGGTCAATGTGAGACGAAAACATTTTTTTATTTTTTATTCTAGTTGTATTTGATATATATATATATATGGGCACTAATTTAGTAGGTATTTTTTTTATCCATCTGTTTACCTAATTAAAATTCATCATGCACGTAAAATAGATAGATAAAAGTATTAAATAATGAGTTTTTATTTTTATTTTTTTATACTATTTAAATTATAGTAGCCGTTAGATAAATGATCCAATGACTTAAAAAAAATATACCGATGGATTAGTTAAAAAAAAATACCTATTGGATAGGGAACCTATATATATTTGACATTGGAGTGGGGAAAATTGAACTCGAGACCTCAACTTTCCACATGAAAGCTGTTTCTGATTTGGAGAATATGATTTGAATCATATACCAAACGCGTCCATAAACCCTAGAATGCATTCTTCTCTAATAAACCTCAAACTGTTTCTACTAATGCTTCTGCCACTACTGCTACCTCCATCGCTCTGCCACCGCCGCCAATTTCAGCTGTGTCTCCACTCAACTCAGGTTGAAATATTTTGACTAAGTTGAAAAATTTTCGACCGCGATCAAACGTGTTCGACGAACTATCCCGGTTGCGTCTCTCTTCTTTCAACATGGTTAAAAATTTTGATCATACTCGAGTCAAGAGTAATTTTAGAGTTTCAAATTTTTCATTAAATGAAATTCTTAATTTTGTAAATGATGTATAATTTGATTTTTTTTTTTATCACATAAAAGTAAAATTGAGAATGACACTTCTTTTGAGATTTAGGTACTAATAGTATTTTCTTTTTCACCCAATTTTTCATTTTATTTTCTCTGAAACAATTGGTATTCTAAGTAAAATATTTTTTTTTGTCATTGCAGGATGAAGACATTTGTTACGAGTTTGTTGTAATCAAAAGGCTGATATACCTCATTATAATACTCACAAATCATGGAGAGAGAAGTGTGATCGTTCTTTGAGTTCTTCGATCTTTACTTTTCCTTTTCTTTTTTTTGGTTGGTTTAGATTCTTATGACGACAACAACGAGTTCAGGTCTTTTCTTATGATCGTTCTTGAAAAAAAAAAAAATAGTAAAGAATTTTTGATAGATAAATTAAAGTTTTGTTAAATTTATTGCAACTATCTTGTTAAACGCTTCTTTCATTTATAGTTTTTGGTAATAAAACTTAACAGAGGAATGATTTATGACTTGTTTGGTATAAGATTTAAATATTCTACAAATTAAAAATATTTTATTAATTTTGTATATAAAAATTGTTTCTAGATTTATAGAATAGAATTCGAATCCTATATGAATAGCGCTTTTATATTTGATGCTCTTTATAGTATTTTTCCTTCATATTTATTCATGTGTGGTTTTTAATTATTCATTAAGATATCGAAGTCCTTATCAAACCATCAAAACCTGTTATTTCAGGTGGTTTTGCGTAAGTATTGGAAGCGATACTAAATACTTCTTCAATTTTTTTATTATTACTACGTATTTCAGTTTTGTGTCACTTTATATTTCGATTTTGTCGCCTTTTTATGTGGCCATTTTTCAAAAGTTTTGTCGTTTGGACGATTTCTTATCATTTTGCTAGAGTGTGTCGTTTTTAAGTTCCCACAAATTCTACGAGTCTATTAAAAAAGGAAAAAAAAAATTCATTTCAACTTTGACGCATTATGAGTCTATCCAAAAAAGAAAAAACATTTTAACTATGATAAATCATGAGTCTATCAAGAAATAGAAATGTATCCGATCAAAGAGTTCAAATTCAGAAAAAAAAAAATGGAAATTAGGCCTTTTACAGTATTAATTTCAGAAAAAAAAATTTGAAAAATATGCTGACCTGTATTTTTTTGTAGGTTTGACATGATTTTTATTAGAAAGATACCATTTTCTGAAAAATATTTAGAAAAATATCATTTCTTAAAATAATAACTGGTAATAAGTTTCTAGAAACTGGTAACTAATAATCAAAGATATTTATAACTGGTGATTGGTAACCAATTTTCAGAAACCGGTAACTAGTAACTATTTTTAAAATAGTATTTTTCTAATTCTTTTTAAAAGTGATATTTTCCTAATAAAAACCGTATGAGGAAAAAAAAAAAAAAAAAAAAACTTGACCTCCATATTTTTGTAATTTTTTAAGGTTTTTATAGGTAAAAGTGTTAGAAACCCCAAAAAAGGTCTTTGGCAATGAAGTAATTCTCCTAATAATTTTTCTAAAAATTAAATTCCGCGAATGACTCCCTAAGTTAATTCCGCGAATGACTCCTAATATCAAAAAATAAATAAATAAATAAATAAAAGAACATTGGAAAATCTTTTTTCCAATAAGTTTTTGCTTTTTTTTTTGCCCAAAAAAAAAATTCACCAGAAAGTCTTTTTTCTGAAAAAAGAAACAAATTTATTATTGTAAAATTGTGAACTTTACAATAACAAATTGACTTGAAAGATAAAATCTCTCTAATAGATAAACTAATTCTCTAATCCTATGATTATTTTCGTCTATCTTTTTAACTCAAAATCTGATAACAAAAATGAAGGTATAATAAGAAAGGTTTGCCAAATATGATAAGACATAAAACTTTTGCTGGCAAAGTAACCATAATCCAATAAAGAATCTAATAGTCTATAATCTCTCAGGATTTCAACAGTAACAATCTTTAAACACACAAAAATTCTTTTTCAGAATTCTATTATATGATTTCAAAAGTTATAAATATCCGCCTTCAATAATTTTTAACTCTAATTTTGACTATATATGTAAATATGATGAAATTTGATTAAAAAAAATACAAATAGAATATCTTAATTTATTATTAAGAAAATTATAATGAAATTAATACATAAATTGGCCTAACTATGATTTGAACTAAATAAAATATCTTATTTAATATTAATAAAAAAAAAATTTCAAAATGACTGAATGTGATCATTGTTTTTCTTCATATTATTCCAATAGAGGTTATATGATTTTTATTTCTTTATTGCTAATTGTGCTTTATAATAAATAAGATGACAATACGCAAAGGTGGTCAAAATGAGATAAACAAGGATGTTTGACATCCTTAGATTTGAAAAAGTAACGTTAGTTGTGCTTTCTTTTCTACTATTTTGTCTTAGCAGTTAGTACTTATGTGGACTATGCTAATTTCCTCCGCATTCCATGTATCAAGCTATGAGAAAAGAAAATAAGAGAGTGGAAAAAAAGAGTATTGCTAACACTCCTCTATTTGTATTATATGGAGTAAATTAAACCATCTTCGATTTTGAAATTCCAAGATATATATATATATATATATATATATATATATATATATATATATATATATATTGGCTACATTGGTGCTTTTGGATAGATAATTTAGAGAACATAATTTTCTATACTGACATAGATTGACTATAGTGTTGATACTTGATAGTGCAGGTCCTTTTGTTGTTTGCTATGTTTCTGTTTCTTGTAGTTTTTGTTGTGTCTTGTCCTCGTTTGAACCTGGTTTCTTTTTATTAATGAAGTAACTTTTTATCAGGGGAAAAAAAAAAAAAAAAGAGACATAGATTCACTATAGTCACTGGTCTAATGGCTGTGCTCAAAAATCAACACGTAAAAATGTAGTGGTCAGTAGCAAACCCACAATCCAATGTCTGACGTATTTTAGTTCTCTTTTGTTAAACAGGTAAATAAATTGGTATTTTGCTTCTCTAACTTGCATACTTTCTCAAGTTGTTTCAACTTCACTATTTCGGAAATGTCATGTTTCTTTCGAATAGCCTCAAGTTACAAAAGGTTTTAAATTTTAAAATCTTAATCACAATCAAGTAGCAAAACATGGTCATATATCTATAATTCTAATTGAATTTATTCCAAGATTTGAAAGTCTTCCTATTTTCTTCAAAATAGAATACTATTTTTATACTGCAAAAATAGAATCCAAAGTGTAGAGAATCTTAATAAGAACTTTTATGTTCTCTATATAGACGACTAGGAGATTCCTTTCCCATTTTTGGCAGTATTAGTTCCATTTTTTTTAATGCTTGCCCGAGATTGTTTCAATGTTGCCTATAAATTATTATCGATTTCAACTTTGCTCCCTAAATCACTAATGGCATGTTTGCTGTAATCGTAATCGGAATAAATAAAAAAGAAAATGAATAAAAATAAAATAAAATAATATGAAAATAATTATTTATATTGTGTTGTTTACTTCAAACTAACAGAAAAGAGAATCATATTCATTAGAATACTATGTATTTGTTTATTTAACTAAGAAAAAGTAATAGAAATGCGTTATATTTACTAAATTGCCATTTTAAATGTATGTATGTTTTAAAGTATATAAATTTTTTAGGGTAAAATTTTATAATTTTAATAATTAAATAAAAGAAAATGAGTGTTTACGGATAATCACATTCCTTAAGGTATTGATGGGGGAAGCATTTCTATTCTTTTTCCCCCTAAATTTGTGTGGATCTCACATATTTCCCTCTTTTCCGTATTTTAGTAAATATTTAAATGAGAATCATTATCCTATATATCATTCCTATTGTTCTTTAGTAAACATGCCATAAATTCGTCATTCTGTCAAGCAAACAAATATAAAATGGCACCTATTATAATTTCATTTGTTTGCCTAATAGAGCAACGACTTTAGTAATTCACTATTTAAAGTTAAAACTTTTAGACTATATTAGGTAGAGAAGAAGGAAAATGGGAGAGAAGAGAAAAAAAAAAGAGAGAGAGAGAGAAAATGTGTAAGACAGAAAATAAGTATTTTTTTTCTTTAGTTGTATGATATACAAAGATGAAAGAAAACTTATTTATTTTAAATAACTATTTTACAGTCAATGTAATAATTATTAAAATTGGTGTGCAAGAATAGCTGGGTAAAATTGAGTTTTTCATTGGCTAAATTTTCTCCTTTCCCCCTTTTTTTTTTCCAATTTGGACGAAAAAATTGTGGACTCACCTCGTTTTTTTTCCTCTCCTCTTTTCTCCGTCATTTTCTTTTCTTCTCTCTTTTCCATTCTACCAAACATATCCTTAATAATTTGAGTAATACTGTACAACCAAACATTGATTGGGGCAAAGCATGGAAAAAAAAAGGGTCCTGACAAAGCAAATTACAAAGTTCCAATTTTCTGACCTTTTCCCACCAACCAAACAGACCCAACAACCTTTTTTTTTTGCTGGAGAGACCCAACAAGGCAACATGCTTAATGCTACCATCATTTCCCACGAGCCAAATGCATAGTGTATTGTGTACTACTACCCTCATGAGCTCAGTAACAGTCACTCCCATGTTCCTTCTTATCATCAAAAAAATTCCATACACCCTTTAAATAGTCTCCACGTCTCTAAATTCTAAACCATGCCACTCCACTTATCCAGAGCCATTTTCTTCTTAAATCCCAAATCAAAAACCCCAATTCCAATGGCCAACCTCTCATCCATGGCTTCTCCCACCCCCAAATCTCGCCTCAGGGGCGTCGTTTTCGACATGGACGGCACCCTCACGGTCCCCGTCATCGATTTCCCGGCAATGTACAGAGCCGTTCTGGGTGAGGACGAGTACCTCCGAATTAGGGCCGAGAATCCCTCTGGGATCGATATCTTGCACCACATCGAGAATTGGAGCCCCGAGAAGCAGCGCAAGGCTTACGAGACCATCGCCGATTACGAGCGCCAGGGACTCGACCGGCTTCAGATCATGCCGGGTATGAAGAATGTCTCTCTTTTTTGATTCTGGGTTTCTGTTTGTTTGCTGAGAAAATTTAGGATGAGAAAATGGGAGCGTGTAAAACCCTACATTTTCCATTTTGGGGGATCAGTTTCTGGATTACTTAAGCTTAACTGAGTTTTGCTTGTTGAACTATGGTGCAGGGGCAGCAGAGCTTTGTGGGTTTCTCGATTCTAAAAAAATGAGGTCAAGCAAAGCTCAATGTCTTTAGTTTTGAGTTTATTGTGTTCTTTTAAAAATTGGTATATGCTTGTGTTAATGGCTGCTTAAGAATTCAATTTTTATGCTTTTTAAGCCTTTGTTCATTTTGGTTGCGTAGTGGAATAAGCTTCTTTTTTTAAAAAAAAAAAAAAAGCAAAAACTTCATGTGTCCAATAGGGTAGTCTGTATGGTTCCGGTTTCCATATTTTCATTGAAGTTCGTAATTTTCCGTTGCTAGAAAGACTTGGGAATGTAAAATTTTACCCTTTGTGCTATAATGAGTAATGGGATTGAATGTGTAGCTGTGGTGATTATTTACAGGAGAGGTTTAATCACTCGTAATGTTAAGGATGCCGTGGATTTATTTCATCAACGTTTTGGAGTAAGTAAGCCCATCATGAGTGATGGAATTGTGGAACATGAGCCTTATTGTTCTTATTGTGAATTTCTAAGGCGATTGAATTGTGATTTCCTCTGGTTACATCTGTCTTTATTGCTGCAGATCACGTTTTCTCCGGCGCTAAGCCGAGAATTTCGTCCTTACAAACCAGATCCAGCTCCACTACTTCATATTTGTTCAGTTTGGGATGTTCAACCTGATGAAGTGATGATGGTTGGTGATAGTCTTAAAGATGATGTATGGTAATCTTATTGACAAAAATTTTCGAAAATTTGTTCCTTTTTGCAATAGCATACTTGACGGATTGTCGTCTATCATTATCTTCCATTGCTTGATGTGTGGTATGATATGCAACTTGATGAATAAGCAGTGAACGATATCATTGAACTGTTAGATGTGATAGAAGGAACGATGGTCAGATTAACATAAACAATCTGAAATTCCCGTGCGTGGAAACTTAATTCTTACATTTCTAGAGCTGCTTTAGAGCCTGTTTTGCTGCTATATGTAGGAGTCATGTTCCTTTAATGAACGTGGTATGACTGATTTCTTTTTAGCTGTGCTATACGGAGAAAGTTCAGTTATGAATACTCTGAATCTGTCACAGGTAAAATGCGGTAAGCAAGCGGGAGCGTTTACATGCTTGCTCGACGAAACCGGAAGGTATGACTCTCCAAGATTTGCCAATGTGGATCCTAAACCAGATTTCAAAGTGTCTTCCCTTGCTGAAGTTCACACAATATTGGAAACACATTTTCATCTCTCACCTTGATCTCCAAGGTTTGTTTCAATGCTTAACAAGGAAGCAAGCATTAGTGGGAATGTGGGCTTCCTTCTCGGATGGTTGATCTTTTGTTTCTGGAAACATTTTGAGCACAGGAACTCGGTCGACAGACGTTTGGGGCGGGTTTTGTATTATGTAGTCCATTATGCTTCTTGTAACCGAAGGTTGTAAATTGTTGGTGCAGTATATATAGATGCATCTTCTTGCCCTTTAGTCAATTAGTCATTTGTGTTCTTGTGTTTGTATGAGCGCCATTACGTGTGAGAAATCACTGATTGAATGATGTTTGAAATCAAAACCACGAATCAGCCATTGAAAAAAGAAACGACCGAAAAAAATAATTATGCGCCCACCGTGGGGCTCGAACCCACGACCACAAGGTTAAGAGCCTTGCGCTCTACCGACTGAGCTAGACGGGCAGCTGTTGTTGGATTTTTCATTGACATAACCTATGAAGTTTGTTTGTCTACGGTGTTATTCTTTTTTTTTTTTTTTTTTTTTTTCCCTTCCTTAATTTTTAGTTTTAATTTGATTTGCCCTTCACTATTATATGAATTCTATTTTGGCCCCTAGATTTCAAATCCCTATTTTGGCGCCCTATCTTTACTTTTATCCCATTTTAAACCCTTTTCGTTGCTCTCTGTCTTAAATGAAACGGAAAACATCAACTGCCAATTATGTGAGTGGTGGTTAATCTAATGTTTTGCTATCGATCAGACCCGTAGTCTTGTTTCACCTCCTACTTTTTAAAATGTCTCTGTCTTGGCACTTGATTCAGATTTATCAAAATGCTTTTTTTCAATCTTTATTATCACTTTTTTTGTTAAATTAAAAAAAAAGAGAAAAAGCATGTGCTCCTCAAATGGGGCTTTTAATAATGGTATTTTAGACATTTTGCAAACAATATAAGGGTAGCTGCAAATTTTTATCTCATTAAAAAATATGAATATATTTTTTTGTTTTATAAATTAGTAATCACGTTATGGTCATGATTTTGTTTCAAAATAAATTTGGATCTTTCCCATACTCATCATACTAAATAAGCTTCAACAATAAGTTGGAGCATAATTAGGATATATATATATATATTCAATAGTTTAACTAATTTTCCTGAAAATTTATGTAAGATAACTCAATGTTTTTGCTTATTTATTTATTTATATTTTCTTATTTTTATACCACCCACATTTTTTTTCCTTTTACAGTTGGGTATATAGTTACTAAATAATAGAGGTCAAAACTAATGCTTACTAGAGCTACTCAGTGGGTGGGGATTAGGTACTAGATCGAGAGTTCGACTCACAAAGTGCTTGAGTATTTTTTTTTTTTTTAGGAATAAATGGAGGTTATTAATTAAGCTTTACTTAAAAATAATGTCAAAACTAGTATCTAAATATATATCCAATTTGGTATGGTAGTATAATAAAGAAAGACTAAGTTCATTGTTGATTACGTTGAGGAGACTAAGGCATCAGCCTTTTTTTTTTTTGGACTAATAAAAGCGTGTAAGCTTTATTTAATAAAAGCAAAATGTACACAATACCCTTCTTGTATTTCCTATATGTGAGTCTCGTGCTATTTTCCATATATTTTTGACAATACAATATTGATTTAGTGTGAAATAAAATACTTTGAATTTCAATATATTTGGTGCTAAGATATTATATTTATATTTGAAGGACCAAAATAAGATTTGGATATAATTTTGGAGTACAATAAAAGAATTTTTTGAGCTTTACAGATAAAACAAATAAAAATTACAAAATTAAGGCGCCTAATATTTTATACGGTGTAAAAACTAAAATAATTATAAATATACGATGAAGTAGATATGGTGGCAATTATTGTAATTAAATCCTCTTTGTTACATATGTTTATAAGTTAAAAAGTTTAACAAATGTTAGTAAAATTGAGTGGTTGTATTTGCTGATGTATCCTCCACTTTCCTCTCTTGCTTGAGTTCGAACCCAAGCAATACTATTTTAATTATTGTTCTTTTTTTTTAATCCTTTTACCATTTTTTTTGAAAAAAAAAAGAAAAAAAAATATAATGACTGATTTGTTATTGGTTATCTAATTGCTAATTACTTTGGCTCCTACTCTTTTTTTTTCCCTCCTCTTGGTGGTAACCAAAACTTTCCTCCCCTGCTTAAGTTTGAACTCACGCAATGCTATTTTAATTATTGTTCTTTTTTTTTTTAATCCTTTTACCATTTTTTTAATAAAAAAAAAAAGAAAAAAAAAACATAATGACTGATTTGTTATTGGCTATTCTAATTACTAATTACTTTGGCTCCTACTCATTTTTTTCCCTCTTTTTGCTGGTAACTAAATCAACCACATTTAGCTACTAGTTACTCTAGTTACTAATTGCAACATTTGTGACTGCTTTTAAAAGAACGGAAAAAAAAAAAAAACGGATTGCTTGGTTAATGGTTACTCTAGTTACTAATTACTTTGGTGACTAATAACCAATTTGGTTACTACTAACTAATTTGGTTACCGGTTACTAGTTACTAGTTTTATCTAGTTATTAGTTACTAGTCTTGTGACTGGTAATTGGTATCTGCTTATCTGGTTACTAGTCTTGTGGCTAGTAACCAATTTTGGTTACTTATTTCATTATATCTATACATATATTTTGTTAATTTATTTTTCATATAATATTTTTTTTTCATTTGATGACAAATAACCAATTTGGTTACTACTAACGAATTTAGTACCAGTTACCAGTTACTAGTTTCTCTAGTTATTGGTTATTCTTGTGACTGGTAATTGGTTATCAGTTTCTCTAGTTACTAGTCTTATGGCTGATAACCAATCTAGTTACTAGTTACCAGTCTCACATAGATCACCAAATTGATTATTGGTTACAAGTAACCAATCTAGTTACTAGTTTCTAAATTGATGGGTAAATATAAGATTGATTACTGTTATTTTGTTTAATAATATGTTATTAATTTGGCTTTTAGTTACTAATTATAAGGTTGAAAAAAGCACGCATACACATAATGACCAATTTGGTTATCGGATACCCTGGATACTGGTTACTAGTTTCTCTAGATACTTGTTACAAGCCTTGTGACCAGTAACTAAATTAACCAATATAGTTACTAGTTACCAATTTTGTTACTAGTTATCAGTTTCCAGTCTTATGATTGGTAACTAGATCATTAACTAAATTAGTTATCCAAAGTAACCAATAACTAATCTGGTTATTGGTTATCAATTCCTTATAGGTTATTAGTTACTGATTACCAATAACCAAACTTAGTTATAAGATACCTAAATACTAGTTAATGGTTTCCCTTTATACTTGTTAAGGTATTGTAGTTTAGTCAATATAATAACTGGTTACTAAATTAGTTATCGATTACGAATTATAAGACTCGTTTCCATTAACTATTTTAATTACTGATTACCAGTTACCAATTACCACTTTAGTTACTGGTTTCTGGTTACTATTTTGCTTATTAGATTCTACTTTATAGAGCTAATTACCACTTTGATTTCTAGTTACCACTTTTATTATTGGTTTCTAGTTACTACATTTATTTTGGTTACTAATTTATGATTTTTTGTATCAACTACCAATTTGGTTAGTAGTTTTTTATTATCGATTACCACTCTAGATACTAGCCTATCATTTCTTATATGACTATCAATTTGGGAAACAATTTCTGGTTACTATTACTAGTTTGGTTACTAGAATATAGTTTTTATTCACCATTATCAACCTTGTTATCAGTTTCTTTAGTTCCTAGTTTTTCTTGTTACTAATTACCAATTATACCAATCTAATTTGGTTACTTTTTCAATAAGAAAATATTAACTAGAACAATGATTCAAAATAAGTCAGTATTGAAGAACATGGTAGACATCTGTCAGGGCAGATATATGTTAAGGCAATAAAGTCCTCCAATTTCACGAATAATCCAAGAAAAACTAAGAATATTCACAAAGAAAAAGAATGTGAGAGCAAATTTAGAAGAATAATTATTAAATATACCATCATCATCTAAAAAAGGGGTTAACCATTTCTAGAAACTAATTTCTGGAACACTAGAAAATAAATACATTATTTGAATGAAAATAAATTAATCCTTTTAGTTCGTATAATTTTTTTTATTCAATTGGAACAACTCCTATAAGATATCTATGGCAACAAAATTTCATAACTCGTAAATTAAAAACTAAAATTCACGATGAAAAAGGAAAGTTTCAGCTCTACAATTGACGCACAATTTCTTGAGTTTCTAAGTTGATTCCACATTCATACAAGTTGATTCTACAATTGACAAAATCATGAAATTATTATTATCATAAGACACCAACTCAGAAGAGAAGAATCAAATATATGTTTTATCAAAATAGTTACAGACCCAAAAATCCAAAAAACAATATAACAAGCCAAAATTGAAATTGAAAAACCCCCGACCTATTAACAAAATACTCTTATACATGAAATTAGTAAGTACATTACAAAATTCATATAGTTTTGGAGAGGATGCCAAACTTGGATTTGGCCCAGGAGATGATCAAACACTCGACCATGGTGGAGCTGAAGAACAATGAGGCAGATCTCAAAGAACAAGAAGATGACGATGATAACGGATCTGTGAGTCCTCCGTAGAGACCCACTTTCTTTGTCAAGCCATTGATTCAGTTTGGCATGGGTCTGAGTCTCTGAGGAACCAGAGATCTGAACAAGAGAGGAAGAATAGGAAAAAGAGATAAAAAAAAATGGTATTTTGCTAAAAAATACTCTATGGAAACAACAATTGATTGGGAGGACCGTATATCCCCAGTTCTTTTTATAAAGTACCATGTATTTCCTAATTTACAATAAATCAGATTAATCACTAGTACTACTTACGTAATTAGCCCACAGTGTCCCTATTTTATAATCCCAAAAGGAAAAACAACAAAAAAAAAAAAAAACAAAAAATAGAATAAAAAATGGTTAAATAAGACAAATTGAAAAATAAGGTGCCGAAGTAAGAACACGTTGAAATATAAAACTAAAAAATATAGGATTGGAGCGATAGTTCAAGGGCAATATATGACTAACCACCTTATATTTTTTTGAGAAATTTAGGTGGATGACGAATTTTAAATTTGATTCAATAGATGTCCATTTTATAAATTTTATAGTTAAATGTTCAGGTCTATATATTTTTATACTTGGTAGATAAACATATCTACCAATTTCAGTTATTGTACTGAAATGTACTTGATATATAATTTTTTATACTTGGTATATAAAATTTTACACTTGGTATATAAACATATAAACCGGATATTTTGCTATCATATTTGACAAATGGATATTTACTTAAATTGGACTCAAATTTTGGTTATATTTCTATAAGCCCCTATTTTTTTTTTAATATTAAAAAAAAACAAGAATGAAGAATTTTTGTCTAGTCTAGACTATTTAGGGATATTTATAAAAAAGGTTAAACACGTAAAAACATCATCATTTTTAATTTTTTTACAAAAAATACCATATCTTTTGAACTTCTGCAAATCAATAACCTCACTTTTGAAATTCTGTAATTTAATACTCTCATATTTACGATTTCAGCAAATTAATACCCTTGCTTTTGAATTTTACAAATTGATACCCTAATGTTTACGATTTCAATAAATTAATACCCTAATATTTACGATTTCTGTAAATTAATACCATAAGCTTTTATTTTCTTTGTATATTTATATTATAAGCAAATTAAAAGATGCAAACACCTCTCATTAATTTATTAAAAATATTTAGATATTATTATATTATCAGAAATATTTTATAACTATTGTTTTTGTTTAATTGCTAAATAAACACTGTTTTCTTTTTTTTACTCTCATGTTTCTTTTTTTTTTTTACAATCAATTATTTTTACCTTTTGTTTGAATTTTTTTACTTTTTTTTTTAAATGAAAAGTGAAATAAGCTAACTACAAATATTTTTCAGAAATTTTATTATTGTTTAATAAGTTTTAATTAAGTTGATGATGGCTACTACCATCTTTTTATTATTAAAATTAACTAATTGGGCATTAAGGTTATAATTTTATAAGAATTTCAAATATTAGGATATTAATTTGCAAGAATTTTAATTGCTAGGATATTAATTTACATAATTCAAAAGTAAGGGTATTATTTTACAGAAATTCAAAAGCTAAAGTATTATTTTATAGAAATTTAAAAATGAGGGTATTATTTTATAGATATTCAAAAATTAGAATTTTTTTTTGCAAAAAAATTAAAAGTCAAAATATTTTAATATTGTTATACCTAAAAGTATAAAAATATACAAATAAATTAAGTACTAGCTTAAGTACTACATTGTGCTCACCATTAATAATTTTTTGGAAAAAATAAACCGAATAAATAAGCAAATATCTCCTTTTGCCACGTGTCATTAGCCGACCTCACTTCCATACACCGTGGCTACCCTTTATCCCACCGCTCTATTTATAAACCCCTCCGGACCCCCCATTTCTCAGCATTACTACGTAAAATCAATATTTACAGCTTCGAAACAAAAATACACAGAAGAAGATCACCAAAGCTTTGACGAAAAATGGGAGATCAGCTAATCCAAGAACCGGACGCAGTCCACCTCCGCAACAACCCACAACTCAATCCAGGTCTTGGAGACTCGTCCATGGCGGACCCCCTCGATTTCTCAGCTCTCCGCCTCGAGAGCTCGCCGCCGGCCACCATCTCCTTCCACCACCACAACCAACACCATTCTCCCTGCGCCAACTGCGGCTTCTGTGGCTCCGGATCTGGCGCCGGCGCCGATCACTCCAACTCCGGCTCCGGTTCCCACAAACGACCCTTACCTCCTCCTTCCACATCCACTTCTTCCTCTCTCCTTTTCCCCGGTTACGATCCCCAGCCCAAACCCAAGAAGCTCTTTCTTGACCAGACCGACGCCGCGGTCTCAGCTGCCGACCCACCACCCCTCCCGGCGCCGGTGGAGCGTTCTGGTTCGAACCCAGTTTTTCTTCGCCGCTGCGTTTCCGATCCCTACCATGCTCCGCCCGCTCCGGCGTACCAGTCGCCGCCCGAGTCTTTTCCGGGTTCTGGTTTCGGCATTTTCTCGAACACTTGTCGGTCACCCGAGAATGTGATCAAGACCAACACCCCAAACTCTGTCACGCCTTGCTCGGCCACCCTGCCTCCTCGGCCACCGCCCATTCTCCGGCGCTGCGTCTCCGACCCCACTCCTTCTCCTGCCAAGTCCTTTTCCCGGACCTCGAGCTCCACCGACTTGGACAAGACTCCCAATTCAAAGGTTTTAACTCTGTTTTTTTCTCTTTTCTCTATATAGTTTCTTTATGTGGATTTAAACTCAAATTCTTGATTTTCATGTGTTATATTTTGAATGAGTTTATATAATTCTTGAATGTTTAATCGTGCAGAAGCTGAGAAAAATGTGGCATTGTTGGAAAGAGATGAACTCGAGGATGGAGGAGTTCATGGGCGAGGAACAAGCAGATGAAGACGACAATGGAGGAAATGATGAAGTCAATATCAAAGATCAGCCAAACGACATCATTGACGCCACTAAGGTCTCTATTCCTCAAATGGGTTTTTGTTCTTGTGCCCCTAATAATCACAATCAAGAAGAACCTTTTTGTCTTTTCCCCGAACTTTCCAATTCTTTTTTCTCGGGAAACAAACAGTGGTCTAAGCTCAATATTTTGTCATTGCAGGATGATTGTGAGGTTGAGTGTGAAGAGTCACTGAGTGTGGAGAGACAGGGGGAAGGCTTGATTGTTCGCTTCAACTGTAACTGTGGAAGAGCTTATGAGTTCCTTCTTCCTGGAGGAGGCAATTGTTACTACAAGCTGCTCTAAACATCAAATTTTCTTTTCTTTTCGTTTCTTTTCTTTCGTGTTGGTTTAGATGGTTATGATGACAACAGCCCAATTCAAGAATTCTTTTTTTTTTCTTTTTCTTTATACCATGTAAAGAATTCTTTTTAGATAAGAAGTAATGTACATTGTACACTGTTGTTTTGTTAAAATTCTTTAGAACTATCTTGTAAGAAAGTTTCAGTAGAAGAGTGATTTAGCAGTCATATGCTATGATTCAATTTCATCTGGGTTGCAAAATTTTCCCCTTTCTTTAATTTTTTTTTTAATTGATGTTCCTATTTTTGTACTTTTGGCTGCATTGAATTTGAAGGAATAATGTCGAACCCACAAGCTCTTTTAAGAGCCATATGTGTTAGATCTCTTGGATTTTCTTAGCGATTACTGGGATTTGTACTTTTTTTTCTTGATTTCTATGGATTTTTTTATTTTTAATTTTAATTTTTCAATTTTTATTGGCCAAATACCCTTGATGTGTGAATTCACGGATAACTATAAATTTGGGGAGCTAAGAGCAACCAAAAAAGAAAAATAAATGTGGGCTTAACGAGAAACGTTAAGATTAGAGATACCACAAGCTGATAGCTCGTGTGGCCAAATTTTTTATTAGAGAAACAACCATACATTTGGGGAGCTAAGAGCTTTATTATTTAGAAAAAATAAAAATAAAAATGAACGTGGACTTGAGAGATACCTCAAGGAATGATTGGGGACACCACAAGCTATTAGTTTGTATGGCCAAGCCTTCTCTCAGAGAAGTACGAGATTTGAGTTTCAATCCCCACCGTGTCATCCCTTTCCCTACCAACTAGTAACCAATAACTACTAAATGCTAATAGAAGTATGCCAACGAAAAAAACAAAAAAGGAATGATTGGGACTACTAAATGCTAATAGAAGTATACCAACCAAAAAAAAAAAAAAAAAGATTGGGAATGTGCATATTCTGAATGTGTTGCAGAGATTGTAATATTTAAAAGAAATTGAAAATAACAAAAAAAAAAAAAAAGGAATATGTACAAAGAAAGATTCAATCTTTGGAGGTATCTATATGAAAAGATACAACTATATACAACTATTGGTTCGTACATGTATATTTTAGTGGTATTTTTATGAAAAGTTACAACCTTTGATTGACATCTATTTAATTAGAAATGATGCTAAGGAAAGATGTAATCTTTAGTAAATACTTATTCGTTTTGAAAGTGTAAAATGGATAGATATATTTATTGATTAAGAGATATGTCTCTTAATGAAAAAATACATATTTGGCTATAAATACGATATGAAAATATTTAAATTATTAAGCTAATAAGTTTCATAGAGTGTTTAGAATATTCACTAAAGGTACTATTTGTCGAATATTATAAATTTGTTATACTTTAGAGAAATAATTTACCATCATAAAACCTGTTAACAAACTTCATTTGAGTTCAGAAACTTTATATACATAAAAGCAAATAACATCTTAAGGAAATTAGATTACTATGTTTCAAATCCACAAACTTTTCATTACTTCATTATTTGTTCAAATAGCTTTAATATTTATTTTTCGGGAAAATATCACCTAAGGTCACTTTTTTTTACGCGATATATCACTTAAGTTCCTATTCATTTTTTTTTTTTAATCTTTTGGATCCCCAAACTTTTATTTTGATATCACGTTCGTCCTTTGCCTTATTTCCAGTCTAATTTTGCCGTAAGAACTCACGTGCAGGGGCATTAGAGATCAGGAAAAAAAAAAAAAAAAAAGAAAGAAAAAACTTGGAGTCACGCAATAACTACGTATCTTTCTCCTTGTCTTTCAGCTGTGAGCGCCAATTTTTTTTTTTTTTTCCAAAATATA
>JXTC01000048.1:1032577-1108571 GCA_002914845.1 Trema orientale
TATATATATATATATATATATATATATATATATATATATATATATATATATATATATATATATATATATATATATATATATATCACCACTAATTTTTATCCCTAAACCACCATAATTGTTTCCAAAACCCAAAACTTTCTACATAGCAAGCAGAAATCATGAAAGACTCATCCCATGCCTTTTCAGAGCATAATGTAGGTCATAACTCACAATGTTACAAACGGCGTTCTTCAGAAGACCTTGAGAAATCGACGAGTCTTCTCAACAAGCCACTGGATGAAAATTGCTCCAGATTCTAGAAAAAAAAAAAGATTGCTCCATAGTAGGATTATTAGTTCTTGTGATTATCTAAAATTAAACAAACAAAACCCATAATAGGTTTGAATGTTTCCTAAATTTTGGGCTCACGATTAAAGACGAAGAAACCAACGTGTAGCTCCAACAGAATTTATTAAATGACCTAAAATACCCTCGCTTTAGTGGTCATGTGAGTTATAGGTGCTCTAAACATCAAAATTCAGACAGAATTAAAGTGGGATAAGGATTTATGTGTGACAAAAATAAAAGCTTGAAGACTTAAAAGCTACAAAAAAAAAAATGATTAGGGACCTAAGTGATAGGTTGGGTAACAAATGGGGAACCCATATGATATTAACCCTTATTTTTTCTTCCAACAGAATGAGCAAACATAGCCACCTAAAAGGAATATTACTTTGTAAAGGGGCAAAAAGAAAATTTTTCAATCATCATAAAATTGTTTTACTCTTGTTGGTATGATTATACATGTAGTTTAAATATATGTATTATATATATAGGATCATTATCCAATAGGTATTTTTCTCCGTACTTTTTAAGAGCATAATGTAGATCACAACTCACAATGTCACAAATGTCGTTTTTCAGAAGACCTTGAGAAATCAATGAGTCTCCTCAGTGAGCCACTGGATGAAAATTGCTCCAGATTCTAGGAAAAAAAAAAAAAAGATTACTCCATAGTAGGATTATTAGTTCTTGTGATTATCTGAAATTAAACAAATAAAACTCATAATAGGTTTGAATTTTTCCCAAATTTTGGGCTCATGATTGAAGACAAAGAGACCAACGTGTAAATCTAACAAAATTTGTTAAATGACCTACAATACTCTTGCTTTAGTGGTCATGTGAGTTGCAGGTGTTCTAAACAGCAAAATTCAGACGGAAAGTGGGATAAGGATTTATGTGTGACAAAAATAAAAGTTTGAAGACTTAAAAGCTACAAAAAAAAAAAAAAGTTGATTGGGGACCTAAGTGATATATTGGGTAAGGAATGGGGACCCTATGTGATATTAATCCTTATTTTTTCTTCCAACAGAATGAGCAAACATAGCCACTTAAAAGGAATATTACTTTGTAAAAGGGCCAAAACAAAATTTCTCAATCATTACAAATTTGTTTTATTCTTGTTGTGATGATGTTGGTATGATTATACGTGTAGTCCAAATATATATATATATATATATAAGATCATTATTTAGGTATTTTTTTTAGCTGTTAGATTATTATTATCTAATGACTATAATGATTTGAATAATTGAAAAAAATAATAATAAATATACGTTATTTAATATTTTTTCTCACTCTACCTATTAATATGAAAATACATGCATGATGAATTTTAATTGAGAAAACAATACATATACAAGTTAAAAAAAAAAAAAAAAACTACTGGAGTGGTGCCTATATATGGAGAATTCTAGTGTATGAGTATTTTTTAGACCTTCGTATTAAATTAAAGGGACAACATAATACAAGTTTATGTGTACCATACTATACAAGATTACATCTTCAACCACAATTTACATTTATATAGGGAAAAAATAATAAAAAAATAAAAAAACTACATACTTTGAAAATAGAAGAATTGGGGATTCAAAACAAAGAAGAATTACTATAAAAATAAAAATAAAAAAAAAAAAAAAAGCCAAAAACCATAGAAAAAGAGAAAACCCAGTAATCAAATCAGCAATGGTGTTTAGCCCAAATCAATCTTATGTTATTAATATATCATTATCTTTCGGTAATCAACAATGGTGCTTCCTATTCTACGTCTAAAATAAACCTTTGAAAACAAGGGCAAGAGACGATATGTCTATCTACTTAATCATCGTAATTCTAAATAAGTTTCCTTCTTTTCAATTGATTGAAGTTATTTTGGCTTGTGTTACAACTGTCTTTAAAAGAAAAAAAAAAAACTGGTTGTTTTTTTGGTTTGAATCCTTCATGTTCTTTTTGTTCTTTTTTTTTTTTTGGTCTTCCTTTTGCTTTATTTATTTATTTATTTTTTCTTTTCCATATATCATCCACGCATTACATATATAGGAGGATTCTTCTTCGGCTTTTCTTTAAAAAAATAAAAGAAGTTCTTTTTCGTCTCTTTGAACCCTCAGTTCTTCTTTGTCAAAGGGTCTGCAGTTTTTTTTTTTTCTCTTTAAATGAAAATCGTGATTAAAATTGAAGATAAGTATAGCATAACCTTATGTGGTATGCTACACGTGAGCTGTTATTATGTTGTCTATTTAATTTAATTGAAGGTTCTAAAAAATTGTGATGACCGGAATTTCAAAGGCCTGACTTTTAGTAATTTTAAGTGAAAAATAATTAAATATTAGTTTTACAAAATTCAAGAGAAATCAAGTATTAAATAATTTTGTTTTAGTCCTCAAATCATTATAAATTCCACAACCATTAAAACTCTTAGTAGTTTTTATTACTTAAAAATAAATACCCATTAAATTTTAAGAAAACTTATATTTAATTCAATTGAAAATTCATAAATAATGGATTTTAGTAAACTGAGTTCAATTGAAAACTTTAATCTAAAATCTAAAATAATTTGTATTAAATCATTTGTAGTTTCAAGTTCTTAAATTAACAACAAAACTATCCTCATACATCCACTTAGTAGATTATTAATCTTGGCTAAATAATTAAATAAGGAAAGAAAGACAGCAGAGTATTAATACCCACCAAAGATTAAGAGTAGAACTGCATACACAAGCTGTACAGCTTGTTTATCTATCAAAACAACTACCCCAGATAGTCAAATACCTGAAAGTAGAAGAAGTAGGGGGGTGAGTATTCACATGTTTAGTAGAAATTCAATTACTTTTTTGAATGGATACAACTTTTACCAAACTTGCATGGTCAATACCTTTTCTAAAATCCATTTATAAACTAAGTTTATAAAATATATGATATCAGAATATTCACACATTAAAAACTAAAAATAAAACTATATTATTGTACATATCATAAATCATCACATCCCATGAGCTCACATCCTCTCATCACGAATTAGAGTAACTCGTACTACGTGTATTAAGTACTCTCTGCCTGATACCTACCCCAGAAGGACACCTATGTGTCTATGCCTACCGTATCATATGGGATAATCAGAAGACCCTGCGCGGGTTTACGGGCTCTCATATAGGGCAGAAATACTGGTGGCCCGCCAAACACTGCGATGCCTAAGATGTATCTCATGTGTAACCTATAGTACGTACAATATTTAATATTTCACAATAACTATGCATCAAAGAAATAATCGAATCATGCTTTAAAATCCCACTTGGTATTATTCTGGAATTTACTGTAACATGGGTAAGACACCACTGTATTACCTCATAATCACAATTTAAAAATATGTATAAAAGTCTACACAATCCAATCCCAGTATAACACAATGTATTTTTACAATTTAGTAAACCATCGCATAAATTAAGATTTTTCATAAATTAGTTATAAATCAAATAAGTATAAAACTAGGTAAATGAACCCCTACCTCGATATGGTAGTAATACCAAGCAAACGAAGCTCGAACAAATTCACGTTGGTTACTTGGGTATTCGGACGGTTGTTTCAGGATTGCGATAAGTTTACTTGAAAAAGTGACTTTTCACTAGAGCCTCAAATGGAGAAATGGAGAACACCACTGAATTTAGAGCACACAAAAATGCTAGGTTAGATATATAATTTATCAAAAGTGGGTCCCGGTGCAGGAACCAACCAGCGACGTGGAAAATGGTACTATTCACGAGCCATGCCCTAGATTTTCGTGTCACTTTGAAACATAGTCATATTTTATATCAAAATTCATCTCTCGACCTCACTTAGTCCAAATTCGAAATCGGAATTCAATTTCAAGGTCCCGAGCATTAAATGGGCTTAAAAATCTGAAAGTTACAAAAATATCATTTTCTTGAAATATTTAGATAAATGTCCATTTTTCAATTCCAAATTTTACACGTTCCAGATATCGATTTATTACGAAAATAATCATATTTGTTCTTGTTTCAAACTCCTCTTTTAGATCATAAAAGTTTCACGATCAAAATAATTTATTTACAAAAATAATTACTAAAATATCATTTTTCTAAAAATAATTACAAGAATAGCAATTTTCAATTCGAAATTCCTAACAATCGTAAACTCAATTCCACAGAGGCAATCATCTCTTTTTATGAATTAAATCCTCCAACAATTCACTAACCATCACCAACAAATCATATGATATCCAAAATATTTGTTAAATACTGAAATCAAATTTTGACAAATCGACCGTAAAAATTCAAATGCTCACCGGAGCTTACATGTCGGAAGTTAGTGGCCAAAAACTATCGGGAACTTCGGGGAGAATTCCTCGTCCTTCCACGTCGGCTGACGGCGAAAACTCGCTGCTGAAATCGCCAAAAATGGCAACAACCACAGCGACTTTGACGAAATTTTTACGCGGCTGGGTGGCACGAGCAGTGGCGTTGGCCAACAGCGCTCTTTCGTAGGCAAGTGGTGGAGCTGCCTGGGCGGCGCGTCGGCGAGCTGGAGCCGTGGTGTGCCGACGTTGCTCCGCTGTAGAGGAGCTTGACCTCCTTGGTTGAGCTTCTGGGGTTTTCAGCATCAAAGAAGGAAAACTTCAAGGATTTATGGGCAATTGTTGAAGTTAAGGGGACACATGGCAAAATTTGGTAAGTGTTGTACTGTTTATAAAATATGTTATATACCCGGATTTTGAAATTTCTTTTCACATATGCCCTTAAATTATCGTTCTTTAGTCCTTAATTTCAAAAATTTCTTGCACAAAAATCCAGTTGAACCTAGACTTAAATCAGCCCATATTCATTCAATAATTCATATTTTAAATTTTTTTAATTAATTTTTAATTAATTTTTTTTTTATATTTTTTTGATCAAAAGACCAAAATACCCTTCATTAAAAGTGAGATTTTACAAAAATACTCCTATGTGTAGGAGGGATAAAACCTAGAATTTCCATATATATATGGTTTTTGGCATGGTTGTCATCTGAATTTTTTGTGGATTGGCAATGTAGCCCCTGAATTAAAATTTTTTACAATTAGCTCCTTAAATTCTCAAAATAGTGGCAATTAACTCCAAACTGTTAAGGGCTATTAAATTATAAACGGAAATAATATGTGCCAGTCATATGATGCATTCTTTAGGGGTGTAAATGGTATTTCTTTAAATAGTCATTTATTTAGGGTGAAAATAAAAAGAAATTTAAAAATTTTGGTAAAAATAAAAAAGTTTAAAATTCAAACTTTACTAAAATTATCTCTAATCTAATTTAAATTACCCATAATTAACTAAAATCAATTAAAATTTAATTGAAATTATTTAAATTTAAAAATATTAAAAAAATAAATTTAAATTCATTATGTTTCTCTATACCTTTTATCGTGAAAAAGACGTATTGAATTTTAATTGGGGCAAAAATAATAGCTATAGATATTTATAAAAAAAAAAAAATACACACTAGATTAGCGCCCTTACATATAGATATGGCTGTAAACAATCACTATAGCTTTTGCGGTTGATTTTTTGGAATATATGTAGTTTTTGAGGTTGGTTTTTGGGATATACACAAGCTTCTTACGTTGCACAAGTCGACTGGGAAAACGATTTGTTGGCTGCCGTCCAACTGCTTATCTGTAGCTGTAGAATATTCTCGACCTAACTCATGGTTTATTCTAGATCAAGATGTCATGTATGTTGTCTTAATTATTAATCCATTGAGAATGTCTTGTTACTTTTTGTTTCCTCTTTAATCATGTCTGCTATAAATATATATGGGCACTAATTCAGTAGTTATTTTTTTTTTTTTTTAACCTATACATAGATATCGTTTTGACTCATGAAAATTTATCATGCATATTTTTTTATAGTAAAAAGTAAAAAAAAAATAGCATTAATGATGTATATTTTTTCATACACCTCATTATACAAGATATATACCTCTTTCTCTTAGTCTTTTGAGTAGTAAATTTAGGGAATGCTTTGTGTCACTATCATATGATATTGTACTAACAAAAAATTTATATGTTCATTAAAATTGCATATCTGATTTAGAAGTTAATTGTGGGCATGTGCTTAACATCGAGGGCGCTTTGATACAAGACTACTATCTCCAAACACAACTTACCGGGTTCATGTTTACCACAAGACGACCGAGGTCTATGGATACAATTTCAACGACTTCTCATCCTCATCACCTCCCACGGTCGTCTCCATGAGACTTTTGAAGAATGATAAATTTGTCAAAAAATCAATGTTCACCACCAATTTGGTGAGCCTTTATAATACGTCATCATCTAGAGATGAAGATGGATATTTAAAGCTTCAGATGGGAGAGTTTACTAACATTAACACACGTGATTTTGATACCGTGGAGATGAGTTTAATGGAGCTAGAAGAACTTGATTTTTATTATGGGCCGGCTATAATTTTCCTTGGCATTTTATTTAAGGCTGTATATCAGGACTAAGAGGATCTTACTCGGAATGTTAGATATTTGCAAAACAGGGCTAAAATAGTAGAAAAACCATACTTCAATTTTATTTTTTTTGGCAGTCATCTCACTGTATACTGTATAATGTCCTAAATGGGTAAGTGACATGAATGGATGAGAAACATAGCACTTCTCAAATTGAGCTCTTTAGCCAAATGGTCAAAGTTTGGATTATAGTTTGTAAAACAGTTGTTTTTTAAATACTGCTAAAAAATGACCGAATTTTAAAAATTATTTAAGAAATGACTCTTTTTCGTATTTAGTAAATCAAAATATATTGATTGATTTTTTGAAAATTGATTGATTTTTTTTACAATTGATTTATTTTTTAAAAAATTGATTTACTTTATAAAAAATATATATCAATTTAAAAAAACTATTTATCAAAATAAAATTATAAAACAGTCATTTATTAAATAAGTGTAAAAAACGGTAATTTCTTAAATTGATCTTTAAAAAAAGGCTATTTCTTGTAAATACTCTCTTATATTTCTATTCTCTTTACGGCCCATTACTAATTAATAAAAATATAGCCTAGAATTGAACGGGAGCTATAGGAAAGTTTACTAGAAGCCTCCGTAGTAAGAGAGAATTCATTAAACTCCCATTGTCATGCCAACATCTAAATTTACTTAAAATACCTTATTTTTTAGCAAACATTAAAATATGTTCTTCTCCAACAAACTCCAAATTATTTCTGCCACTACTGCTATCTATAGCATCTTATCACTACCGCGAATTCTAATATCAACTAAGGATGTGTTTTACTAGGGTCGAAGTATTTTTATTGCAATTGAATATTTGATCCCGATAATTTTGACTGGGTCGAAAAATTTTCGATTGGGTCCAATGGTTGAAAATTTTTTATTCCAGTAATAATATTTTGACCGTAGTTGAATATGTTCAGTTACTTATCCTGACCACACCTTCTTTACTTGCCTTTCAACCCAAATTGAGTTAGGGTAATTTTAAAATTCCAAATTTTTCATTAAATAAAAAATCTAATTTTGTAAATAGTTTATAATTTATCTATTGTTTAAATAAATATTTGAAAAAATGGTCAAAATTAAGAATGTGTCGTAACAAAATAATATGCCTTGCCCAACAATGAATTGGATCTAAATGCCAACCAACGCGGCCGTTAGAGCGTGCAGCACCTTTTGCAAACAACTCGGTAAAGGAAAATATAAATCCACGACAAATGAATTGACTGAAATAAACTAAAGAGCCAAAGGAGCTCATCTAAACAGCCGCATTTTATCAAACGACAAAACTAGTTGCATCAATTTGCGGCTTAAATGTGTATTAAATACATAAATGGACGAAAAATAGAAATATTTTTATTCTTTTTCATCTGTTTTCATTACAGTTCGTTACGAATCAGTAAATATAATGTTTTAAGTGTTGAAACTCATTTGACAAAATTTTAAAGGCAATTTTTGGATACTGTAGTTCATGATTCTTTTGTAAGTAGAGGTGTAAAGTTCATAAATAAATTTAGATCAAATCTGAGCAACCTTTATGAGTTTGTGGTGTTGGACACGGCTATGTTTGGTAGAGAGGAAAGAAAATAGGAGGGAAGGAAAAATTAGGAGGGAAAGAAAATGTGTAGGATAGAAAGGAAAGTGTCTTTCCTCAATTGTTATTTGGTATGTAGGAAGGAAAGAAAATTAGTAATATTTTAAAATGACTATTTTGCTTTTTTTATTAAAATTTTAAAAGTAGTATACAAGGTTAATTTGGTAAATTTACTTTAAAGCATTTGTAAAAAAATTTTTCCTCTCCCTTTTCTCTCCATTTTTGGAAGGAAAATATTGGAGTGGGTCCCATCATATTTTTCCCTCCCATTTTCTCTTCCCTTCCCTTTTCTCTCTTACCAAACAACCCAAATTTTTTTTTTCCCTCCACTTTTCCCTCAAAACTTTTCATTCCTCTCCCTTTTCCTTCCTACCAAACATAGCCTTTCCCTTTGACATTCTTTTATTTTAAAATAAGCAAACTGTCTAAAATAATTTTTACGGTTTCAATTGCTTTTAGAATCTATAAGCACCCTCTCAAAATAATTACAAACCAGTCTTATTTGTAATTAGTCACTAAAGAATAGATTGCGGTTGTAATATTAACTATACTTGTATATATGGAGGGATCTTTCTCCCTAATCTTAGTCATTTTCTGATGATTGTGTTGTAGTTTTATGATTATTGCAGTTTTTTATATTTTATGTGTTGTGGTATATATTTGACTTCTGCCGTTAAAAATTTAGATGGTTTTAATTGTCGTTTACATATTGAAGTTTGCAAGAAGCATGTTGTTTCTGTAAATTTGACTTTAGTAACATTGTCGTTTTCCTGGACCTGTGGTTAATTTACCTTTGCTTTCAACTTACACAATTTTTTCTTTTTCCTTTTTTGAGGGATTTTTAAGATGCACAATTCTTCTATGCAATTATTGTCGCTAATAAATGATGTTTTCTACTGATGGTGTTGTCGTTCATAGGCAACTTAGTGGTTCTAATAAAATGTCGTCGCTTCTCGTATTACTATGTCGTTTCTAAAATAGGAAAGAGAAAATCGCTTTCGGTGATCATAACTCAACTCAAAGTCTTTTTTTGAAACCCAATTACGTGCTTCGAAACCCAACGGTGGAGAAACCCGCCCGTAATTTTCAACGCAAAAAGACAAAAAATACGGCGTCGTTTCAATTCCTAATCCTTGTACGGCGTCGTTTCAATTTAGAGCGTGATCTCCAGCGGTTGCGATGTGAAATAAACGGTCGTCCCCGGGCAAGGCAGTCACGATCGAAGCCGCCGATTGGATCAAACAATTGACGTTCAGAAAATCACTTGTGGGACCCACTGTCCCAGTCCTGGGGAGCGCGTGTGTCGCGTGTGCTACCAGGTGAGGGACCCAACAAGATCTCACGGGATGGAGCCAACCCGAACCAACTTCATTAGTCGACATACAATAAGGTACCCTCAGCTGGAATCCTCTTCATCTTTCTCAATTTTTTTTATTTAAATAAAAAATAAACCTTCATTACACTCTTCTAGATTTCTCTCTTCCCACTCTTTTTATCATATTCTTTAATTTTTACAGTGATTATACCAATCTTGTTCTTCTAATCTCCTTCTCAGTTACATAAATCTTCTTCTGCTATTGCAAGAAAAAAAAAAAAAAAAAAAACGCATTCTAAGCCAGAAGCCTTGAAGCCCATTGGCCAATATTATGATTTACCAATTGGGCTGTTGTCAAAATCCATGGAGAACAACTCTTACCCCTCAGATCTTGAAGACCCCTTCGTTGAAAAAGTCTCCCTTTTGCTCAAAACCAGTCCTTGGTTTTCATCCCCAGAATCCAGACGCCATGAACGGAGAAACAAAGTCCAGAACCCAGCTGAAAAACCCCACCCTGGTGACCTCCTCAGTCCAAGTTTTTCACCGGAGGAGCGAAGAGAGAAGTGGGCCTCTCTCTGAGATGTTGGTCTTGTGTGGACTCGGGTATTGGGTTCAGGGCTTTAGGTGCTTTCCATGGCTGGCTTTGAACTTCCACATGACCCACAACCTCAATTTGCACCCTTCGATCTTGCAGCTTGTTCAGAACTCTGGTAACCTTCCCATGGCGGCCAAGCCTCTGTATGGGATCCTATCTGACGCTTTTTACATCAATGGTGCTCGTAGAATACCTTATATTTCTATTGGAGGTTGGTTGACTTTGACTTGTCTCATTGATGTAGCTTTTTTTTAGTTCTGAAATTGCGTATATTGTTACCATATCCATTGTGTTTTTCTCCTTATTTTTATTGTAAATCCATATATTCATTGTGTCATAATCTTCCTTTGTTTGGTTTTGTATATTCTTATCCCCATCTTTTGTTTCCTTTATTAGAATTACTAGAAGAGTAAGATTCTAGGTGTCTCTGCAATCATAATGAAATCCGAATGTTCTATTTGGGAAAAGTTTAATCTTTTATTTGTGGGAGAAAAGTTTGGAACTTCTGTAAATGCAGTAAACCTCCTAATGGAGTTCGAACTTATCAGTTATTTTGCAGGTTCTATCTTGGGGGTCACTAGCATTGATCCCTGTCGCTGGTCAATCCCTTCTTACCCTTATGGCATTTGTTCTTCTCAGTAATTTTGGAGCATCCATTACTGAAGTCGCTAAGGATGCTCTTGTCGCTGAGTATGGTCAGAAACACAATTTGAATGGTCTACAATCTTATGCTTTAATGGCTTCAGCAGCTGGTGGAATCCTAGGCAACTTACTAGGTGGACTTTTCTTAATGAAAGCACCACCCAGAACCATTTTTTTTCTTTTCACAGTTTTGCTTTACCTTCAACTCGGGTTTTCATTGAGAACAAGAGAGGAATCTCTTGGCTTAGCAACATTGCCAGATAATGGACTTACGGAAAAATCAATCTTAGAAAGCCTTAGAACACAGTTTTCTGAGCTAAGAATGGCAATAAGTGATGAAAGCATATACCGCCCTCTTAGTTGGATAGTAGCTTCAATTGTTATGGTCCCAAGCCTATCAGGTTCCATCTTCTGCTATCAAACACAGTGTCTACATCTCGATCCTTCAGTCATTGGTATGTCTCGAGTAGTTGGTCAGCTAATGCTTCTTTCCACGACTGTACTTTACAACCGTTACGGGAAAAGAGTTCCCATGAGGAATTTGGTTAGTGCAGTTCAGATTCTTTATGCTGGTTCTGTTCTTCTTGACCTTATTCTAATGAAACAGATGAACCTTAAGCTAGGGATTCCAAACGAAATCTTTGCCCTTTGTTTTGCGGGATTGGCTGAAACTATTGCTCAATTCAAGCTGCTACCTTTCACAGTTCTATTTGCTAGTTTATGTCCTAGAGGCTGTGAAGGCTCTCTTACTTCCTTCTTGGCATCAGCTTTGTGCTTATCGTCAATTGTAAGTGGTTGTTTGGGTATTGGATTGGCTCTTCTGCTTGGAATAACATCAGGTGACTACTCAAGGCTGCCTTTGGGGATTTTAGTACAGTTCATTGCAGCTTTGGTTCCCTTGTTATGGGCTCACCATCTACCCATGTCACAAGGAACCGCTGAGAAGGAGAAAAAGAGAGGACTGAGTAAAAGAACTCGGCGAAATAGAAGGATTGGAAGAGTAGTGCTTGGATCCTTTTATGTTTACCGACGTGAGAGAGAATCCGAGATGCAGAGGTGAAGAAGCTAGTTTGTTCAACAGTTTTCTTCTTCTAGAGATCAAAGATGATGGAGATGGGAGTGCAGGAAGTATAGGAGATGAGGCTTCGGCAGTCCGAAATGCCTTGGTTTGTTCTCCATACACTTGAATTGATGACTTACATGAGGCTCTCCATTTCTCCAAGTAACTTTAAGATGAATTTTCCACTTAATTGAGGCCAAATATTCTTCCTTGTGCAAATGATTTTGATCTCAAAGAACGTAAGTATTTTTTTGCAAGAAAATTTTGGCGTCGCCATGTAAATATCATAAGTTCTGAGCTTTGATTTTTAGTTTTAATATTATTTGTGCAAGATTTGATGGATGCATTGCTTTATGATGCAAATGGGATTAAAACGAAACTATTACTAAATGATAAATCTTGGCCCAGGAAGAAAAAATTCTATGTTTGGTTGGATAGATGGGAGGAAGGATGGAGAGTGGTGGAGGGAGAAGAGTGGAGGGAGTGGCCAAATCTATTATTTGGTTAGAAGGATAGGAGGAGGGAGAGGAGAGGGGGAGAGATTAGGAATCTCTTTGGGTCCACCAAAGCCAGTCCTTCTCCCATTGGAAGGATTGAAGAAAAGTGGATAAATTGACTAATTTACTCTCCAAAAATATTGTTAAGAAAAGAATAAAGTAAAAAATATAGCAAATTTATTAATAACTACTCTCCATCCTTCTTACTCTTTATCCTTCGTACCAAACAACTTAAGGGATTGTAACACTCTTCTCCCTCCTTCACACTCTTCATCATTCTTAGTCTTCTCATCCTTCCTACTCTCCCTCCTACTAAACATAGTGTAAAAATAGAGAAGAGATGAGTACATAACAACCTCAATCCAAAAATTGCTGAAAAGGAAAGAAAAAAAAAAAATCAGTTTTGATAAAAATAGCATTGTTTGATTTGAAATTTTTTGTGTAAACTATATTAGATTGTCAATCAATCCAGTGAATTTTATCTAGTTTAAAATTCTTTTTTGTTGTCATTGTTTATAAAATCACTTACAAATTCATAGCTTCCTTTGATGTTTAACTTATTGAATTTTGACATTTTGATTTAATGTTTCTCCCAGAAAAAAATCAATAATATGCACAACTGTTTTGGAAATTTACATCAAATAGGCAACTTATGTTCCTTGCCGGATGAACTTAATATAAAATAAAAATAAAAGCCTTAATTATCATGTCACCCACGATTTACCATTACTAAATGCTCTAAGCATAAACCTATTTAAAAACAAAAACAAAAATAAATAAATGAACAAAAAAATCCTAATCCAAGGTTGTTAGTCCTCGAGTTCTTATAACTATTAAGATATATGGTTGTAAGTCCTTTTTATGTCTTATTTATTGTAATCGACCCAAGTAGTGGTGGATTTGGTTGAACACGATGGAGTAGAGTGAGCTAGAATGGTGGTGGATTTGATAAGGCTGAACTGATATAGTCCATCTCTAAGAGTCCCTTAGAGTAGGATTGCCCTAGTGGCTAGGTCTTTACAAGACAAATATAAGAGTGAAATTAAAAAATCATTTGATTGTCTTTTGCAAATTGTGACGCACCAAGAAGATTTTTTGTGTTGTGTGAAACATGCAGCAAGTTTTTAAGCAAAAAGGGTTTACTAACAGATATAGAATGAGTAGGAAAAAATTTAGAGTGTCCAATATGAGAGATTTTTATACTTGCTCCATTTCCCATGTGAAGCTTGTTTGCACCAAGATACTCAGTGCCTATATTAAGGTTTGCCAAATCATTTGTGACATGGTTGGTAGCACTGGAGTCTGAATACCAGTTGTTGTCAGGATGGGCCTTCAGATGAATTAAACATGGCTGCCATAGTCGAGGTAGAGTTCACCCCACTATTGTTTTGCTTATTCTGTGTGCCCACTTGGCCGTTGAAGTTTTGATTTGAGCTAAAATCTTGAAATGAACTGTCAAATGATAATAGCATCTCTGAACCGTCTGCCCAAGCTTGCCACAAAGCTGGCATTGGGCATATCCTTAACCACCGCTGCGGCCACGATTGTTCAGAAAGTTTCCGCGCCCTTGGTTATTGTTGATACGCTGCACTAGTTCCTCTTCCTTGGTTGTTTTGTAAGCAAGGTTGGTAGAGAGTAGAGAACCGTTAGTGTTGATGGTTGTGCTTCGTTCCAGACTAGTTTCACAGCTTTGCAAGATTTCACTTACATCGTTGAGAGAATAGGGAACCTCTCATGAGGTGACGGTGACAACACTAGCAAGAATACAGAGAATCTAGTCTTCCTCTGAGTTACGGTGGCCAATAGATGCCAAGATGCCTGAACAACCCTTTACCTTGGTGAGATATTCTCTCATACTCATACTACCTTTTTTGAGAGACTACATCTACAGCTTATATTGCATGATTTTCTCCTGGGATTGAGTGGCAAAGGATCGAGACAGAGTATTCCAAATCTTACTGGAGGAATCATTGCTAACCATGTTGACAAGAGCGCTCTCACTGATAGAGGCGAGAAGCTAAGAAGCTAGCAGCTGGTCTTGGCGAACCCAAGTTGTGTACTCGGGGTTGATATTTCTTGGGTTTCCATCTCTAGGTAGGAATTATTCTGGGCACTGATACGTACCAAAGAGGAAGTGCTCAAGGCCGTAGCCTCTGACTGCTATAAATACTTGTTACTTCTAAATCAGGTAGTAGTGGAAAGCCCTAATCAGGAAAAATCACTGGCAAAGGAGGAAATTTCACTATGTCGAAAATAAGGTACAGAAGGTAGAGTGTTATACGGCTAAGCCAAAATATATAGAATCCCCAAAAATCCTAAAATACATGTGTATGGACGAAAAACGGCTGAACAAAACAGATCCATACCGCGGGGGCAGAGCCCCCACACCCCCAATAAGATCAGTGGTGGGCTCTGGGATCGGGCCTATCGGCCCGATCCCTCCGCTTCCACCACAGATCTCAAATTTTCTCCTAATTACAAAATTGCCATATATGTTGCACCGCGAAGCTTTCAGGCTGGGGCAAACATAATTCGGGTCATGAACTCTAACAGAGACAAATAGAGACTGGCTGATTGAAGGGATTAGTGATTTGTATTTGAGGTGGAGTTGCAGGTTGAACATTTAGAGCTGGGTCAATAATCTGAGAGATGAGTTATTGGTTAGGGTTTTGAGAGCAGCCATAAATGTAGAAGTTGGCTGCTCTAATACCATAAAAGGATTTGGATAACCTCAATATTATATTAAAATGAGCTCAAGAATGAGCATAGCACTTTAAGAGTAAATATACAAGAGATAAAACAAACAGAGGTTAAGAGGGAAGGATATCGTTTCTACATGTGTCAATATACAATATGATAGCAAAGGAATCCTATAATTCCCAAATGATTGTATTGGCTCTACGGAAGGGTCTAAACAGCTTTGAGAGCAACAGATAGAATTGACAGCTAATGATTTGCTGTCAGAGATATTTAGAAGAGGGCAGCTGCTACCGAGATGGCAAAATGACCATGAGCTTCATACAGCGACAATTAGCTTTGAGGCTTTGACAATAACAATGAGTTGAGTTGATTCTCTAATGAGTCAAGATCTAACTAATAAAGTACTGAAGCTAATCTTTATGGTTTTGAACTAGACCCCGGTTGAACATTGTTTTTACTAGAGTCGAAAATAACCACGAGGTTGTAAAATTATTTTTCATTATTTTTTTTTAATTTTTTGTATTCAACCCCAATCAAAACTTTTTGACCAAAGTCGAGATAATGATAGGTAGGATTAGGAATATAGTAGAGAAGAGCACAATTTTAGACTTTCCACTTTTCATTAAAGAAGATGGCCTTCTTTGGAAATGAGTTATAAATTTCACCTTCAAGGTGAAAAAAAGATAATCCGCAACTTTTCATTGATAATTACATTTTTATTAACTTTTTTATTAGTAAACATTCTCTTATAAAATTCTCATTGGTAAATAATTTTTTGATAATATTATCAATAACCAATACAATTATTGTTTAGCTTGGAGGAGGGAAAAAAAAAAGGAACTTTTTTAATATATAATTGTGGCCAAAACAAAGTTACCAACTTTAAACCTCTATATACGAGATTGGGTGCAATTAGCAATCAGGTTAAGTTTAAAGGAAAAAAAAAAAAAAGGAATAGAATAAATTCTTTTTTGGTTGCAATGTGTCTTCTCTATAGCTTCTCTAACTCTCTCTGCCATTGGTGTCAGCGTAACTTAAAATCATAAACTCTGGAGTCTAAACAACTAAAATGAACCCATTAGAATTTCAACCTTCTACTTAGGCTCCACTAAAATTCGAAATTTATACATTATTCTTTTCAAGACAAGTATCATGTTTATTTTTATAGGCAAATAATAAATGGATGAAAATGGGTTAAAGGTGAATGATCAACAATGGATCCATGGATTGCCAACAATCCCCAAGACTAGGGTGTTAATTGCCAAAATCAATCATAATAGGGACCAAATCATAACAAGTTACATAATCAAGAGACTCTGCCATTAACCCAAGTTAAACTGACTTCCCTCACATATTCAGAAAAAAGTGATAATAATGTTGCTTACAAAAGTAAGCCAGTGCTTAAATACAACTATAGATAACTGACAGAAACTCTTAGTAATCTAGGATAGGATAGGCCTAAATCCAATGCCAAAGAAAATAATAGCTGGACCGTTATAAAAATCAAGTCTCTCTGTCTCCTTTAAACTGATCTCCACATCATCAAAATCATGAGCATTGTTAAAAAAACTCTCCAATCTCAAGCTTTGTCCATTCATCTTCTTCCTCCCTAGACGACGACCTCATGCTATTTATCACCAAATTGGTTTGGAAATCGGATGTTTTAACGATTTTACCATCCTTAAAAAATTTCATAGACACTAATATGAAAGGACATGAGGATGAGAACTCGTTGAAATTGTGTCCATCGACCTCAGTAGTCTTGTACGAAACATAGGACTGATATGTTGTGTCCGGAGATAGTAGTCTTGTATCCAATCTGCCCTTAATGTCAAACCCATGACCAAAATTAACTACTAAATCCGATCTGCAATTTAATGAACAAAATAAAAATAATTATGGCATCATCATGGAATGAGAATTATATACATGATAAGAGCCTTTTTCTGAATTTACAAAAACGCGCCTTCTTTTCAGGCCTAAAATAAACCATGAGTTAGGTCGAGGGTGCTGCGCTATAACAGACAACGTTTTGGATCGCAGCCCGCAACATATTTTCCCACTTGCGTTGAGCAAGCTAAAAACCTACGTATATAATATTCCAAAAATCAACCTCAAAAAATAATATTATCAACATTAATGAATGAATAAAACTTATTATATTATATAAGTACGTACCTTGGTATTATTGTCAATAAAAATAAGGGAACGGGAGAGACGGGAGTATAGCTCCTTCTTGGAGGCAAAGATCAAAGGATCGACACACCGGGGGATGATCTCCAGGTAATGTGGCGGCAGGAAGCACTCCCACACACGATCCGATTCAGCGGCAGATCGAAACTGCGACGAGACTGCGGATATTCGGCATGCATCTCGGCTTGAGGTCTTGGACAGAATGAGGGATATCAACTCCTCTGATAAGGCCGAGAAGTACGACGTTGTATCTTGGTTTTCTAGAATTTCCATATCCATATATGATGATCTCTATCTCTCTACGGATATATACGAAGGACTTCTCAATTCTTACAATTTTTTTGTGATAGCATTAAATTTTTTTATGATAATAAATAGTATTAAATTTTTTTGGCCAACCACCAAATTAATCACCATCGTAGAAAATTAGATCTAACGGCTTAAACCATTGTAACCATCCATGGATAAATATTGTTGTAACCATTTAAATCAAACCCATATATATATATCGTGACATTAGTGACCTATTTATAGTTATTAGCTTCTAGTAATTATTTAGACAATACATTTGTATTATAATTGTGATTAGTCAATAACAGATTGACACATTATGTCAATATTATTCTTTTTGGTAATACACTATGAGAGTATACTAGTTTCTTATAAATCACCGAGTAATAAAAGTCAATTTTTCTCAATTGAAAAAGAAATACAAATTTCGTTTGATCGGCAATTCTTTTCAGAATAGTCTTCTTAAATCTGTAAGGAAATTTAGATAATTTTGCATATAATTAAGGATATTGCTAGTAAGCTAATTTCTCTATTTATTAAAACTACCATGCTATCGGATAATTATTATTTTTTAATTGGAACCATGCTATAGTATTATAACTCTACCAAGAGAAACATTACAAAACAGCCAATAACTTATAATATATATATGGGTGATGTTTCAATGGAGATTTTTGTTTTTGCTCCATAGATGGGTAAGATTATCAAGTTGAATATGACCTACAATAGCAAGTAATTTCATCTATTTCCGATCAATTAATTTTTTATTCAATTATTTTTCTTTTTTATTTATTTCTTTTCTTTTTTTGATTTTAACTTATAAGTTTAATTTTTTAAATTTCATTTAATCTGAACATATTATGCTACTAATATGAATAAGTAATTTTTTTGAGAATATAAATAATATTAGTTTTTTTTAATGAGATGGAACTTTAGTTTTTTTTTTTTAATGAAAGAGAATAATGTTAGTTTTGAAATTATAAAAAAGAAAGAATGTTTTTTATAAGAAAAAATTTTGATAAAAGAATTAGTATTTAATAGTGTTATATTAACGGTTAGTTGTCTTTTTTTTTAGAATATATACATAACATTAGTTTTTTTTTTTTTGAGGGGATATATAATGTTAGTTTTAAAATTATAAAAAAGGACTCATTCTTTAATGAAAAATTTAATATGTATATAATTAGTTTTTTAGAAAAAAAAATATCTAGATATATATACAGTTAGTTATTTTTCTATTTATTTTTTTAATAAAAATAAATAATAAAGTGAAAAAAAGAAAAAATAATGAAAAAGGGATTGAAAAAAAAAATCCAACTCATAGGTCACATATAGGTTACTAATTTTTTAAGTCATAAATATTTAATTAGATTTTTATTTTTTGACAAAATTACTAATATCATTATAACCATCAGATTAAAATCCAATGGTCCAAATGAAAGTACTCATCAATGGAGCAAAAACAAAAATCTCCATTGAAACATGACCCATATATATATATGAGTGAGTTTTCAATGGGTATTTTTATTTTTCTCCATGGATAGGTAAGTTTGACTAATTTGGAAACAAACCTACAATAATAAGTCATCCTATTCAATATATTAATTTCTAATTTTTTTTTATTTATTTCTTTTTTGAAAATTTAATTTAAAGTTTAATTTTTTAATTACCTTTAATTTAAAACTATATGTACTATTATATTTTCAATATTTAATAAATTTTTTTTTATCAGTAAAATCCAAGGTAGCATAATTTTCATATTATGAATAAGTTATTTTCTTAAATAACAAAAAATGAATAAAACAACTGCATTGAAAGAAAATTTGTTTTAAAAAAAATTATGCGTCAAATAGTTTAAAATTTGTACATCTTTTGTTGTTGTTTTTTTTTTTCCCAACGAATAAGATAGTTGAGAGTAATTTAGGATTATTAAGTATTTTTCACTAGTTTTATTTCTTATAAAATAAAATAAAATAAAAGAAATTAACCAACTCATCAGATTATCCATCTTTTTTATTTTAAATAACTTTCTATATTTATATATTTATTAATTATAATAATATTTTTAATAAATCTACTAATATTATTATAGCCATTAGATTACAATCCAATGGCCCAAATTAGAGTGTTTATCCATGGAGTAAAAACAAAAATCTCTATTGAAACACCACCCTATATATATATATGCACATAAGATTCGTAGTTTCGAAATCATACCTGCTGTTTGAGTTCAAAAATGCAAACACAATCTCTTAAGGATCACAATATATAGTCACACAGATTTTCTGGGATATTTCAAGTATGACCTACTTATAAAACTATATAGAGAAACAATCACGACTTTGACACCTGCAGATCAGAAAACTAGAACAACGAGAGCGAATTTTTAGAATGCTTTCTTTTTGTCTTTTATATATAAAGGAGAATCACAATCCTTAAAGAGCTAGGAAACTGGTATTAATCCTTAATTATTCAAACAGCTAGCTAGTCCTAGTTGGACTGCATGTCTCACACATTTGCTACAATTAATTACATAATTAATTAACAATTTCTCAATTTTATATATTTTGTTTTGATATAAAATGACTCTATCGTTCATCTCAACCAAAAAAAAAAAAGTATTATAGCAAAATTACCAAATTTTGAACCTAATTTAAATAAATGTCCGTTTTTCAAATATTATAGCAAAATGTCCGGTATATATATATTTATATACCAAATGTAAAATATTATATACCAAGCACAAAAATTTATATACTCAGTACATTTCAGTACATTAACTGAAATTAATAGATATATATATCTATCAAGTGTAAAAATAAATATACTTAAACATTTAGCTATAAAATTTAAAAAATGGACATCTACTTAATCAAATTTAAAATATTATTCATTCACCTAAATTTCTCAACCACAAAAAAAAGATGGCTCTATTGTTATATCTTATTTGTTTCTCTTTTTTCTTCGGGTTTTTACAAAAATACCAGCAAAAATAGCAAAGTATTATTACAATAAGAGATATTTTGGAGAACATATGAGAGAGTTAAAAAGAGTGGAGATGCACTAATTAACAAACTAAAACTACATAGATACGTGACAAAAAGTAAGCAATCTTTCTATTCAAATTAACAAATTAGAACTACATAGATGGGCTAGAGCTACATAATTTGTTAATAAAATTATGTAGAATTATTAGAAGTGGAATTGTTACACACCAAATGCTCGATAAAATTGCTCAGTGATAATTAAGTAAAAACCTTTGTGATTTACTTAGCTACATGGTATTCTGCAAAAAGGAAACCACGATAGTTTCCAGAAAATTATCTTGCTTTCTTGTAATTTATTTAGCTATAGGGTATTCTGCTAAAGGAAACCACAATATTTTTCAGTAAACCTTTGTGGTTTTCTGTGATTTACTTAGCTACATAACATTCTACAAAAAGTAAACCACGATGGTTTCCAAGAAACATTCATGATTTCTTATGATTTATTTGGTTACAGTGCATTCTATAAAAAGGAAACCACAATGGTTTCTAGGAAATATTCGTAGTTTCCTGTGATTTACTTACGTACAGGACATTCCACTAAAAATCAAGTATTCTTGAAAGTCATACTAAGGCGTGGGATCACTAGATTTGGAGTTAAAGGCAAGTTAGCTATAAGATATATCAGACTATTTGAGATTACTGCTAGAATTAGGCATGTAGTTTATCGCTTGGACTTACTACTGCAATTAGGCCGAGTACACAATGTTTTTTATGTCTTAATACAAACGCAATAAATATGGCTTAAAATTCAAGATATTATAAGATACCGAATTTAAAGATGTTCATTAAACATAATCTCAATAAATGGTCATTATTTTTACTTTTATAATCGAAATTATTATAAATAAATTTCAAATCATATAATAATTATGTTGTATACATTATAAAAAGTTAAAGATGAGGATGAGCGCAATATAAGTACAAATAATAAGCAAAGAACTTTAAAAGTATTCTAAAAATGAATAGAATTAAGAAAATAGAAATTATAAGAAAAAAAAATCCTTCATATTATAAATTTTTATGTGCTATTTCTTTAATGTATTTAATCAACTATTACTCTATAATAACTGATTTATGTGCTATTTCTTTTATATATTTAATCAACTATTAATTTATATAACTGTTGAGCCCTAAAGGAATTAAAAAATATATTATTTTATACATCGAGCCATATTATTAATTTAGTATGTTACCTTGAGTTAGGACCATAAAATCTATTACTTAACCGAGATTATTAATTTATCGAACATTTATTAATTAATGTTTTATTGTATATGATTGTTTTCCGTTAAAAAAACTAACAATTTGTGACAAAACATCATTACTATCATTTTATATCGCCCTATTTATATCGTTTGAGTTTCGTGCTACCTATGGGTTGCTTATTTAATAAAAACGTTATCCAGATCAATGTGTCACACCACTTCTAAACATTATAATTGTCAATTTACTTGATTTTTTCACTTTATTTTTATTTTGTTAAGATCAATTAGCTCATTAGTTCATTGTTTTTATTTTATTTTCAAGAAATTCATTTAAAATATATTTTATAAGATAATTATTTGATATTTTTGACATATTTTGATAAAAAATACATTGATTAATCGTCTTAATTTGAGTCAATTTCATATTAACAAACATGCGGATTTCGAGTCGTATTATTGTGTTGTATTCAAATTGTTAGCCTTAGTTGAAAGTTCAGGGGCTATAATAGTAAAAAAGTGTATAATTCGAGGACTATTACTATGATTAACTCTTTTTTTTTTCTTTTTTCTTTTTTTGTTGCTGTGTAAACAAAGAAAAATATGGACAAATTACGCTACAACACCCACACTTTTATTAAGAATAGTCATTTATCCCCTTCCATTTGAAATTTAGCTCATACGCCTTATTTTTTCAACTATCGTATCATTTTACCCCGTTTTCAGAAATACAATATTATTTTGTCTCAATAAAGGTCTGTGAGTATGGAAGAGAAAAGTTTTTAGTTTTTTCATTGAGAATAATGCTCATTTAAACTAAATACAATTTTATGAAAATAAGATTATTGAAAAATCCTTTTTCATTCTCAATTTTAACTGTGAAATATTTTTTCGAATCTCTATGCAAATTTAAAAACATAGTGATTTTATCATTGTTATTCCATCTTATTTAATAGGTCTCAATATTTGGTAGGTAAAATGACTATTTTTTAAATAATATTATATACTAATTGGGGCAAAATGACACAATACTTACGAAAATTAGGACAAAATGACGTTATATATATGTGTAAAAAATTAGGTTGTGTTAGCGAAATTTTAAACATAAGTGGGTAAAAGACTGCTCTCAACAAAAATGAGAGGAGTATTAACTATAAGGTATTTTGTCGAGAAACGATAATTTAAGATCATTCAATGAGGTTTTGTTTATTTGATTGGGAAAAATGACAAAAAATGAAAAGGGAAAATTGTTTTTTTATTCAAGAAATAAATATTTATTTCAGGAAAAAAAAAGAAAAATTATGGATTTACATGGATTCATATTTTTATTTTGTATTTTTATTATGGATCTACACTTTTCATTTTATTTAAAAAAGCAAGAAATACAAAACATAAGCATCAAACAAACCCTTCTTATTCCCCCGAAAAAAAAAAAAAAAAAGCCCTATGATGCTCAGTCTAGTAGCCTTTCACTCACTAATAAAGGTGTCAAAATGGGTCAGGCCAAACGGGCCTGCCCACGGCTCGTCGTTTTGGCCCGTGGGACAGTCCCGACCCGGCCCGTATTATAACAGGTCCGGACTCAACTCGGCCCTAAACTAGAGTCGGGTTGGGCTATATATTTAGACCCGCTGAACCGGGCAGGGCCAGCCTACCAATCTAGCCCGCCCGGCCCGTCCGCAAAAAAATAATTCTTTTTAAATAAATTTAAATACAAACTTTTTCCAATACTTATAAATATATATTTCCTCACTCTTTTTTTTCACACTTTCAAATTTCAATCTAATTCTAAACAATTTTCCAATACTTAAACTTTTTTTTATCAACTATTCTACTTATATACTTTTAGCTTATTGAATTATTTTTAAACTTTTATCAATAAGAAAAAAATATAATATATTATTTATTTTTTCATAAATTTTATTTTAATATTTTTAACTAATTATACAAATAATAATCTCATTTTTTTGGATTTTTTATAAAATTTTTAAAATTAGGCCAATAAAGGACTGGCCTGTTTTGGATCGTTCCGGATCTGACCCTTTTTTCGTCCAACCCGCCCGCCCCGCCCATTTTGACACCTCTACTCACTAATAAAACGGCGATGCCGTCCCCAAGAGTCCGAGTTTAAGAGCCCGCCGTTTTACTTAAAAGTGTGGCCTCATAGCTTGACCATGGCTGCCCAACCAGACAATCCTGCATCTAATGGAGCATCATCAAAGAAGAGAGCTAAGAGGAAACGGGTCCAGCAACACAACGACGAACTCGAACGATTCGACTCGCTCGCATGGAACCCCTCCCTCTCTGCCGACGACCCTTTCTCTTTTGTCGTCGGCTCCAATGAACTCGAAGGAGGTTTGCTCCTCTTTCTAGTCGATTTTTTCTGCCCTAGAAAATAATATAGTGCTTTCAATGGAAAATTCGTCCTCTGCTTGGTTTCCTAGAAAGTTTGAAAAGCTATGTTTACTTCTTTATGTTTGGTTATTGTTGGATTAAGCTAACTTGTTTGAGATTATATTGATGAAAAACATGTGTGGTTTATATGGTTTACAGGGTTTATAGGGTTTTGTAATTTTGGTGATTGATGATTTTTTGGGGTTAATTTGAGTGAGCAGGATTTCTTTCGCTTGAAGAGATTGATGAAGGCGAGTATGGTCTGGAAATTCCTAAACCTGAAGGAAAAAGCAGGAAGGAAAAGTCTAAACCAACTAAGCAATCTAACAAAGAAAAGGGTAGCGAAATCCATGGCGATGGTGGTAATGGAGTTGAAGTGAGCGTGGAAAAGGGTGAAAATGTGAAGGCTGAAAAGAAGAATAAAAAAAAGAAGAAGAATAAAAAGAAAGCAAAGGAAGTAAAGAAAGTTGAGGATGTCGATTCCGAAGCTGGTGATGGGGTTGAGAGTGAAGTTGAAGAGAAAGAAGAGGATGGGAATGTGCAGACTGAACAAGGAAGTAAGAAAACTAAGAAGAAGAAGAAGAACAAGAAAGTGAATGAAACTCAGGAAAAGGAAGTACCCGTGCCTGGTTAGTGTTTTTTTTTTTTCAAGTTTCAGGATTTTCAAAGCTTTGTTTATTGGTGCATTTGGGATGGCTATTGTTAGTGTTATTTGTTTTCTGATACTCTTAAACACTAGGCATGTATCTCAATGAATGTTTTACTTACTGGCTTGATGGCGTATTCATTTGATTTTTACAAAAGAGGAGATAATTAAGTCAAGCTGGATTTTGTCATTGTAATTTGCTTATGGTTCAGCTTAGTCTATTTGGATTGTAATAGTTGATTAAAAAAAAAAAAAAAATGCCGGAGTCTTTGATGTTGACGTACTTATGTCCAAACATAAGTACATAACCCGGCAATTTCTGATTCTATTTTTTTGTTTTCCAAATTTTCCCTAGAATTCAAAATTTGTGAGTTCAGTTTTTAGACTTATGTGGATAGTTGTAATAGAGATGCTGAAAATTTTATTTGAAGCTGAGAAGGAAAAGAAGGAAAACAAAGCAAATATTGTCTTTAACGTGATTGCCTGTAATTATAGGTAGCAATGGACAAGATGGTGTTGAAGAAGAAGAAGAGCCTGTTGATGATGCTGACTATTATGCTTGGAATGAGTTGAGACTTCATCCTCTAATTATGAAATCTGTATACAGACTTGGGTTCAAGGAGCCAACACCAATACAGAAAGCTTGTATTCCTGCTGCTGCTCACCAAGGGAAGGTTGGTTGAGGCTCTTGTTCAATTTGTTAATTAAGAAATGACAAAAAGCGGTTCATACAAGTGTGATTGCATGACAGGATGTTGTTGGTGCTGCGGAGACAGGGTCTGGGAAGACACTGGCATTTGGTTTGCCCATTTTTCAGCGCCTCTTAGAGGAACAAGAAAAGGCCACAAAGACGCTTGAAGAAAGGGGTGAGGAAGAGGAAAAATATACCCGAAAAGGATTTTTACGGGCTCTCATTATTACTCCTACAAGAGAACTTGCACTTCAGGTACTATAATCTTGTTTGTCCAGTAACTACCATTAGTATTATTTCTCAGTTGACTAGATGGGATGGTGGTTATACATGTAGAACCTTTGGCAAATTAGAAATGTTTGATGATAACTGTTGTTTAACTATTTAATAAATGAAAAGAATTTATATAAATAACTAATTTGAATGTAATACATCTCTAAACATCATATAATTCTCGTTCTTTTCTATAAGACTAAAATTTTCATGCCCTAGTTAACCAACTTTGAGTCCCTGAACTAATTTTGCCCCTTGAATCGGCTATACCAATAGTTCTTGTTCTTTTCTGTAAGACTAAAATTTTAATGACCTAGTTAACCAACTTTGAGTCCCTGAACTAATTTTGCCCCTTGAATCGGCTGTACCATGTCTGGTGTATTATTATTTTTCTCAGTCATATTTGTAAATTTACGATATCATAGGGAGAGTTGGTTAAAATTTCTGAAACGTGTTGTATTTTGTGGACCAACATCCAACATGTAGCTCATTCTTGGCCCATTGCTTTGAGCATTACTGGTTGCTCTGTTTCCTAAGTCTTCTTGAATATTTGGATGTTGATTTTAGCTTAGTTGTTAGTTATGGAAAATACTGGTGTCTTCCTGTCTGGGTTTCATTTTTTCTCTCTCCAGGTAACTGATCATCTCAAGGCAGTTGGCAAGGATGCCAGTATTCGAGTCATTCCAATTGTTGGAGGTATGTCAACAGAGAAGCAAGCAAGACTTCTAAAATCGAGGCCTGAGATTGTTGTTGGAACTCCTGGTAGATTATGGGAACTCATGTCTGGGGGAGAAAGGCATCTTGTTGAGGTAACTTCGTTCTCCAAACTCCAAAGTGGAACCTGGGTTCAGTGGTTCAAAGTGTTTTAGTCCATAAATTTTTATCTACAGGTCCTGGAATTTCCTTTCAAATGTATTGAAAATTGTAAATCCATTATGTTTCAACTCCCTTTATTTTCTTTGCAGTTACATTCATTGTCTTTTTTCGTGCTGGATGAGGCTGATCGAATGATAGAAAATGGACATTTCCATGAGTTGCAGTCAATAATTGACATGCTTCCTCTGACCAATGGTTCTACTGAAGGAAATCCTCAAAATGCACAAACTTGTGTTACAGTTTCTAGTGTTCAGAGAAAGAAAAGACAAACATTTGTTTTTTCTGCTACAATAGCTCTCTCTGCTGATTTCAGAAAGAAGTTGAAGCGTGGAGCCCTGAAACCGAAGCAATCACCGTCAGATGGCTTTAATTCAATAGAAGCCCTCTCAGAACGAGCGGGGATGAGGGACAATGTTGCCATCATTGATTTGACAAATGTGTCCATTTTGGCAAATAAGCTCGAGGAATCATTTATAGAGTATGCTTCTCTCATCTGTTATCCTGCTTTTTCTTATTTCTGCTTCATTTTAGTTTTAGGAATCCTAACTTTTCTTTTGTATATGTGTTACCCATGCATTAACCTAATAATGTTCAGTTTTCTTTTTTTTCCCCCACTTGATAAAAAAACTAATATAGCTCAATAAAGTCTTCAGATCAATTAAAGAGACAGGCCAAACAGAGTAAAAAATAGAAGAAAGAAATCTGGAAAAAATAGAGGAGAGAAATCTGGGTAATTTTATTGATATCAAGAAAGAGAACGACAGGTTTTCGAGAGACCTGTACCCTCCCAGAGCCAAGCTCTGAGTACAAACCAGATAATTCCCCTGCTCTTTCCCTCAATCCTCCTCTGCTGTATTATCCTTCGTCCCATCGGTACCCCTTTTAACAGAATTTCCCCGACTAATTCTCTTTTAATCACTCATCATATTGCCTTCCCAAAGTCAAAAGACCTTCCTACCCTTACCCATTTAATTCTTCTTTGTACGCCTTGCATAAGTAAAATGAATAGGAGGCTTATCAAAAACATACTTGTGAATTTGAGGTGTATGAAATTATTTGTAGAAAGTACTGATTATATGCCCATATCTTACCTTGAATTCTTAGTCTGGCACTAACTCAATCTGGGGTACACTGTTTTGGGCTTTATGGCTCTACTTCGCAGTTGTGAGGTCATGTAATTTGCTCATATTAATACACCAATCACAAAGCGGATTAAAGTGGTAAAACATTCTATTAATAAGTTAAATTGTCTTTGCTTTAAATGTTCTGTACATACCACCGAGTGGGGGTAGCGTAGTGGTAAGTGAGGTTTTGCCTGGTGGTCGGGGGTTCTAGCGGGGTTTTCACAAATTAAACGTGGGATAAGTTCCATGGCCCCAATCCCTTAGACAACTTGCAGACCGTTTCCCACTGCTCCATTTGGTGGGATTAGGGTGACGCGCTCCATCTCCCTTAGCAAATATTCCCATTAGTCGGGTTGAAAGCTTCTATGGTCACGTCTAAGGAGAGTTTGCCACACTGGTCGCCCTCTTCTTCTTCTTTTAATTGTCGGGAGAAAAAAAAATGTAATATGTACATCTTCTTATCCAAAAGGGGATTAATATTCTATTAGTATGTCCAATCATCTTTGCTTTAAATGCAAATTCATCATCATAGTAATTTCATAAGATCTTAATTTAAGGGGGAAAAAAGAAAGCACAAACAAATACACATACATCCCAACTTAAACGTATGATTTAGAGTCAATAAATATAAAGCTATATTCGTATATTACAAATGCTAATGGAGCAGAAATTAGAGGCCTAGACTAATAACTAATAAGAAGACTTAGGGTCTATAAGTCTTCGGTTTTTCTTTTGTTTTTGGACCTCTTTAGCTTGTTTTTTGCGGCCCAAGTTGCTGGCTACTAAAACTAATTTATTTTTCAATCTAGAAACAGTTAAACTAAGCATTTTAAATAAGATTTGCTGAGGCACACGCCAAAGGTATGCAACTCAGATGGCCAAGGCATTTACCTCGGGAGGGGTCATAGGAGGCCTATGTCTCCACACCTCCCTTGACTGTCTCGCCTCAAGGCGTGCGTCTCACACGATTTTCAAAACAATGCTTGCAATGCGAAGTACTGAAATTTTTTTATGAGGATATATCTTGACATTACTTTCTGATTATAGATATTTAGAATAGTGAACCTCTGAAATGAAAGACTGCTACCATTATGTATTGCAGATGCAAGGAAGAAGATAAAGATGCTTATTTGTATTATATATTGTGTATTCATGGACAAGGCCGCAAAATAGTCTTCTGTACATCAGTGGCTGCTCTGCGCCACCTGTCTTCAATCTTGCGCATTCTTGGTGTTAATGTTTGGACACTTCACGCCCAGATGCAGCAGCGAGCTCGATTAAAGGTTTGTTTTTCCTTGTTTACTGTTTTTGTCTTTCAACACATTTATTTTTTAATTTCCCAGGTGAGAAGCCTGGTGTGAAAAAATATGCAATTGCTTTAAACTTCTGTAGGTCTTATTTCGTGGTTTCCTTGGATTTCGTTAAAACTTTTGGCTTGACAACTCTGTACCCTATGACAGAGGAGTACTATGGAGATTTGATTGCCGTAGCTTTATTGACTTGTTTCCATAACTTGACATGTAATTTTTTGTTTCTTTTTTCATATCCTGCACCTCACATCATTGGTTCAATGCAGGCAATTGATCGTTTTAGGGAAAATGAGCATGGTATTCTTCTTGCAACTGATGTGGCCGCCAGAGGCATAGATATCCCTGGTGTGAGAACTGTTGTTCACTATCAGCTACCACATTCAGCAGAAGTTCGTTAAAATCTGAAACTTCTTTATGTTGTTGTTGTTTTTGCCCTTAAACTTGTTGTGTATTAGTGCACTACTTTTAGGTTTTTGTATTTTTCTGCTTTAACATTCTTTTTTTCGATTACCCTTTTTTTAGGTTTATATTCATAGAAGTGGAAGAACTGCAAGAGCTTCTGCTGATGGATGTAGTATTGCGCTAATTACACCAAAAGAAACTTCAAAATTTGCTTCTTTGTGCAAATCATTTTCGAAGGTAGTGTTTCTGGTCACCTCTTTCTGCAATCATTTGTTAAAGTAGTTCCTTGGGAATTGGAAACTAGCTCTCTTTCAAATGGACTGTATTGCCGTTCTTAGTTCAGCTTTAATATTTAACTTTTTTTCTTAACACAGGAAAGTTTTCAGCGTTTTCCTTTGGAGAATTCATACATGCCAGAGGTCATGAAACGTTTATCTCTTGCACGACAAATAGACAAGATTTTGCGGAAGGACTCTAAGGTATTTTACTCTGATTTGAATTAGCGTATCTCATACCTTAATTAATTATCCTATCCCTTCTCATAAATCTTTATGTGAGTAGTGGAGTTCTTCCCATCTTAGCTTCCAAAAGAGGCCCTGTGTGATTTTTGGCTCAAGCCTTGTATCTTGTACTTGACTTTGGTTGGGTTTGTATTTAATCTGCTCTCCCAGCTGAGCCGATCCGAAGTGTTCTTTCTTTTTCATCTTTTGTTTGATTTAAGCCAACCTGTTGATTTATTTTATTTTATTTTATTTCGTACTTTATTATTATTATTATTTTTTGGCCAAGTGGTCTCCTTTTGATGATTTTCTTTAATTTTATGACACATGGAACTTTCTAAACTAATCTTTTCTTTTTCTTCCCTTGCCTGTCTTATATAACTGATGTAGAATGTTATTTTCCTTGACACTCCGGATTAATCCCTCTTTATTGAAATACCACTTCTTGTCTACTAAAAATGCTATCTTATTGCAGCTATTGTTTGCCAGAGTGAGTTTCACTTTAAATTTTTTGGTGTTCCATCATTAGTTTTCAACTTACCATATTCTCATCCACTTCATATAATAGGAAAAGGCGAAGAAAAGCTGGTTTGAACGAAATGCAGAATTAGTTGACTTACTGGTGGACAACGATGAGAGTGAGGAGGAAAGAGTTAATAATTTTAAGCAAAAGAAAATCATCTCCGCAAATTTAAATAAGTTGCAGCAGGTTCGCTTATTATAAGACATTATTATTTTGTCTATGAAGCTTGTCAAATTGATGTATGTTTAACTGTGAGCTTAAAATTTTTATTTAAATCTTCAGGAGCTAAATGAAGTGCTTTCACGTCCTCTGCAACCAAAGTCTTTCTCACATCGTTACTTGGCTGGGGTAACCGTCTCTTGAACTATCTTTTGAACTTTGACACCTTTTTTAATTTTTGCAAATGACGTTGCTCTTGGCAAAAATGCACACATTGACTGAAAGCGTGCATCAATTTTCATGAGTCATGACTTGTTTAATCTTTCATTCTTTTGTTTTGAAGTTCGTATTCATCTTCATTAATCACGTTGGTCTCTTTACTGAAACTTTATACTTTATATATGCTCATATTTTTTCAGGCTGGTGTTTCACCTCTCCTGCAACATCAGTTTCAAGAATTAGCTAAGCAGAAACTAAGTGATGTCAAGAACACAGGAGGAGAAAACAAAAGAAGGAAATTGGTTGTTATAGGTCAGGATTGTGTGGAACCACTCCAGGCACTTCGGACTGCTGGTCAAGAGGTATTGTTGTCTGTTGCCCAACTTTTATGGATATTCATTATGACTATTGCCTTCTTACAATACATTCAATGACAATAATTAATTCCGATTTACTATCTGCATATTAGAAAATATATTTTTGAGGGGGGATAAGCTTTATTTTGGGTATTATCTCCATCCTATTTATATGACTAATTAGCCTGGAAGTTAGAACTTTTCATATTTTTCTTGTTCTCTTTCCTTGTCCCATAGGTACACATGGATGTTAAAGAGACGGCACAAAAACGAAAAAATATGGAGGATCTGAGGAAAAAAAGGAAAGAGGAGAAGAAACGTATGTTCTCTGTTTTCCTTTTTTCAACTTTTACTCTTGGTAGTACTTTGCTTTCTTTTCTCTCCTGGTTCTGTAACGATTTCGGGGAAGGAAGCACGTTTATGATTTGTCCTTCTTTTCAGGTTTTCGAGATCAACGAAGAAAGCAGAGAAAGAATATGAAAGGGGGGCAATAAGATCATATGCTATAAACATAAAATAGATAACCAACAAAAAAAGTATTCTGGGCAACACAAAATTTTATTGTTTGTTTGTATTGGTTGTTTGAAATTTAGTTTTATTTATTAAATTTAGGTACACATAAGTGTAAAAGAGATGGCACAAAAACGTAAAAATTTATGGAGTATCTGAAGAACAAATTCAAAAGAGGAAACCATGGTCACTATTTTTCTTTCTTTTTTTAATTTTTCTCTTTTTGATCTTTTAATCTTTAAGTTATGAAATGTGTGTATTTTCATGCAAGGATATGATATAATTTCGTGTCGTTTCGGAGTCCACGCAGATTTCACCGATTATGAGAATTATGTAAGAAAGTTGCGTATTTATATGTAGTTTTGATCGTTGATCTAATTCTTCTCTTCTCTAAGAAACTTGTTGGACGCAGTTAAGCTTGCTTTCGTACATAGTTAGTATGTTTTCTTAACCTCTTTTCTTTTCTCTTTTTTTTTTTTCAAAGAAAAAAAATTGTTTTTAAGTCTGATTTTCGAGCCTTGGATCGAAAACCATGGAATTTGGGCCACATATACGTCTCGACAGCAAACACTCACAGATTTTATTTCCGCATTTTTTTTTTTTTAACATATTAGAGGATAGTAACATTTCTATTTTAAGGATTTAATTTTTGTCGCTAACTTAATAGTATCTAATATGAAGACAATGGGCCAGAATTTATGAACATGCCATAGGCAATTTCATTGACTAGCAAATAAGCACTGAGAAAGTACGTGATGAGGTTATCATTGCTTAAGAGTATAGAATTCGGCCTTTCTTTTTTGACTTTGGCATTAAGCTATATATATATATATATATTGCTGGAAGCATCAAGATATATATAAATGAAAATGATTGTCCCCGAGTAACATATTCTGAATCCTTCCAAAGGTTTGTGAAAGAGTAGCAAATTTAGGGTACGTTTGTCATTGCCCTTTTGGAGGTTGTTTTTAGTCTTTAAAAGCGGTTGAAGAAAAATATTTTGAAATATGTTTTGTAACTGTTATTTTAAACAAAATTTGAGAAATAGATTAAAGATTTTGATGATTTTTCTTTACAAAGTTGATTATGCTTTTATCATACAAATTTCCTAAAATATTGATCTAAGCACTTAATGCCTCTTTTAAATATCTCAATAATTTCATTAATTTAATTTGCCCAACGCCCATAGAGTAGTCTCATAACCACTTCTTACTCACACAATAACTAGAATACTGAGTTGTTTCTAACTCACAACACAACTACACAATAGCAATTCCAGGCTAGCTAAAAATGTGATTGCGGAGATAATATGGTAATAAATCCATTTCCTAATTTGGAAGGTATAAAATTAATTAATCCTCTATGAAGTTTAAAAATAAAAAATAACAGCAAACGAAAAAACCCAATAATTTGTGTGATATCATTCATTGCGTCCCATTGGGACCTAGTCGTTTTTTGACTTTGTTAATTGTTATTATCAAAACTCATACGTAGCAAAGCATGACATGCGAATAGGCGTCATTGAATATGTGCATAATGAAGAATAATTAATACAATCAGTCTTGCTGAATATTAATGTGGCTAGATTAAGGGTACAGTCCCTCGACAACTTCCAATTCCAATAGGTTGTCCCATTAATTAGTATTTTGTTTCTTAGACACAATAAATTTATTTCTGTGGGAACAACTTCACTTGAGATTCTATTTGACTTTGTCATGGTCAACGATATATTAAATTACTGTGTTACTTAGCAATATAATTAGCTCGTATGAATTGGAATGCACGAACGAAGTACTTATGATTGTGACACAACATTGATGATGCGGGGACTTCTTGTATTTTCTTCACCATGTTGTGTTATATATGATATATCCTTTTTACATTATCTACAAAGTGGACAAACAAAAATGAAGTTTGAAGATTAGTGAACTGGTCATTGTTTTGGAAGTTAAGTTATTGGTTAGTGGACCAATCATTCATTGACTTTAATATATATATTATATATTGAAAAGGTAAATTAAATTAATTATTTTCCAGCAAAAACAACTGAATTTACAAAATAGCGACTGAGAAAAACAATTGATGCCAATTTTCTAAAGAAATGAAGTCATAATTTTGGACAAAGGACACACTAGGTTTAAATCCCCTTTAGGTAGAAAACACAATAGAATGAAGTTCTTAAACAATATGGGGAAAAACAGTGCCTAAATAGTAAAGTTCTGATCATTTTCTTATATCGCTATGGATAAGTCTCTTCCTAGGATCGATACTGTTACAAATTTTACTAATCTGAAGATATGTTTTCTTAATAAGAATTAGTAAAATATATACTCAAAATTAGTAAAATATGTACGGGACCAGTGTCTATTAACGGAATTACGCCTTAGTCCTTCTTTTATATATATATATATTGCCAATTCAGTAGGTATTTTTTTTTTTTAAATGTGTAGGTATTTTTTTTTAACCGTTGAATTATTATCTAATAGTAATCTAACGGCTATAATGAAGTGCAAGAAAAGACGTACATCATTAATATTATTTCTCTATCTTATTTTTTAATATAAAAAAAGTCTAAAAAAAATTTTTATTGGTCAAAATGATACCTATGTATAGATAAAAAAAAAAATACCTTCTAAGTTAGTGCCCATATATATATATATATTTTGGACGTGTGTTTTGTTTGTGTCATTTCTTTTCTTAGACTAATGGAACAATCTTTGTCACTATAATTACCAATAACTGTACGGAGGCAGAAGATCATCAAACCACTAAACAAATGAAATCTACACAATACACTTGCCAATTAATTAATCTTATCTTTTTGGAATATTTTTGTTTTTTGTTTTCGGAATCTTTCATTGAAGGTTAATTATTGTTTAGTCCAAATGAATCATAACGTGCGCTGGCAAATTAATATTTTATTAATGAAGCTCAAATATAGCTATGAAATTTTTTTCTTTCATTTTATATTTGTATTTGAGTGGTATATTCCAAGAGGAAAATATTCAAAGAGAAAAGTATATGTAGCTTTTGTTTGTCATCATAATGCATTTTATTAAGATGAAGAAATTTGCCCCAAAAAGGTCCCAAACCATGGCCGAATGTGATTAGAATTAATTGTTGGCACTTGGCATGTTTTCACTTTAAATTGATCCAAAATCACCAAAATATTCTGGTGATCACGACCCCAAAATTCAAAAAATTATCCTACTTTTTCTTTGAATGATCTCTTGAACCGTGTAATTACAATCAATCTATGCCACATATGTAAAACAATGTAATGAATTTTGTTACACCCTTCCGAAAAAATTCATAAATTGTCTATTAGAGACTAATCTAGGAATAGATGATGCTAGGAATTCCAAACTTTATATCAAAATTTTAATACCAACACACATAATATATGAGTTGTCATTATTTAATTGGTGAACATGAATGCTAGTTGCACTCTCTTTTACACTCTCATTTGTATTCTATCAGCCTCATTCCTTGACATGTAAATTTTATTTTGGTTTATTGCATTATTAAAATATTAAACTGGATAGTAGAATCCACGTATCAGATTGTGAGATTGGAGAGTATAAAAGAGAGTGACAGAAGGTGTATTTAGTATTCCTCATTGGTGAATTAGCACTTACCACAAATAGATTAATTACATTCATCGATTAAATGGTGATAACTCACTTATTACATGTGTTAGTATTAAAAATTTGGTATAAATTTAGAACACCTAGCATTATTCATCAAGGTAGGAGAATTATTTTGTTTCAAAGAATAATTAAACCAAAAAACTGTTCTACTTGACCCAAAAATGAAATAGTGAAGGAAAATAAAATAGAAGAAATAGAATTTAAATGATATTACCCATTCAACAAATACTTTTATGACAATTACTGTTAAAACTACTGTAGCAATCAAATGGACAAAGGTACTAGATAAGGTTTTGACACCAAAAGATTACCACCACAAGGGTATATTCAAGGGATTTGGGATTCTTTCATGCAAGTTGTATCTTTCCAAGCCAAAACACATGAGAGATGATTAAAAAAAGGAAACTTTTTTATTTTTTTTATTTTTTTATGAATTTGCCAATCTAGAGAAGTCTACATTTTCACATGATCAAATGACAAATCTATATAATTATAATGAAGGATAAAGAAAAACTTTATACAAATGGCATTTATAGTTTAAAAAAAAATCACATTAATGTCATGGTTATTTGGTTTTAATTAGTTGTAATAGAAGAACGACCAAAATTTGCTTAGTTTAAGGGTAATTATTTTTGTAGGAATTAAATTACAATGGTCTCGGTTTTTCTTAAGGGCAATTATCATTGTACAATTGAACGAAAAGGGAGATAATTAGTACAATTGAATGAAAAGGGTTTAAAATTAGCTACGTCTGGACTAATTATTGTGATATTCTACATGGAAAATATGAAGGATGTAGATATTATAAGATTCTTTTGTTTTTTCTTTTCCTAATTTTGAGATACCCTTAACTTGGTTTCACAAATATATATAAATAATAATAATAATAAGGCTTCGAATTTTGGTTCTAATTTTCTCTTTTAAAAAAAAAAGAAGAAAATTAATAAATAAAAAGGCTGGATTCTGATTCTGATTCTGATTCCGTTTTAGAGAGATTATACCGAAAATCTCTCTTTACAGTGTATGTACCCAACAAAAAGCCAAAAATAAAAAAGTAAATAAAAAAACAAATTAGAAAAAGAATTGGAGCGAAAAGTCAGAATAAACCCAAAAATAGTCTCCCCTATTCCTACGTTCTCTCCTTCCCCTATTTATGAGGAGAAACGAGTAGCAGACCACACACACCGTACGTACTATCCCTTCTCTTCTCTTTTCTTTTCCTTTCTTCTCCCATTTCTCTCTCTCCACCGACCATGGCGGCCGCCCTGGACTGCTCCGCGGCCCAGCTGGCCCAACTCCTGGGCCCAAACACCACCGACGCCTCCGCCGCGGCGGCCCTGATCTGCGGCCAGTTCAGCGCGGTGTCCTCCAAGTTCTCGGACGCCACGTTCGCCATCGACACCACGTACCTCCTCTTCTCCGCCTACCTCGTCTTCTCAATGCAGCTCGGCTTCGCCATGCTCTGCGCCGGCTCCGTCCGCGCCAAGAACACCATGAACATCATGCTCACCAACGTCCTCGACGCCGCCGCCGGCGGCCTCTTCTACTACCTCTTCGGCTTCGCCTTCGCCTTCGGCTCCCCCTCCAACGGCTTCATCGGCCGGCACTTCTTCGGCCTCGACGACATCCCCAGCAAGGACTTCGACTACAGCCTCTTCCTCTACCAGTGGGCCTTCGCCATCGCCGCCGCCGGCATCACCAGCGGCTCCATCGCCGAGCGGACCCAGTTCGTCGCCTACCTCATCTACTCCTCCTTCCTCACCGGCTTCGTCTACCCGGTCGTCTCTCACTGGTTCTGGTCCGTCGACGGCTGGGCCGCCGCCGCAAAATCCGACGGGAACCTCCTCTTCGGATCCGGGGTCATCGATTTCGCCGGATCCGGAGTCGTGCACATGGTCGGAGGCGTCGCTGGGCTCTGGGGAGCCCTGATCGAAGGCCCGAGAATCGGGCGGTTCGGGAGTTCGGGTCGGACCGTCGCGCTCCGGGGCCACAGCGCCAGCCTCGTGGTGTTGGGGACCTTCATGCTGTGGTTCGGGTGGTACGGGTTCAACCCGGGCTCGTTCACCAAGATCCTGAGCGCGTACAACTCCGGAGGGTACTACGGGCAGTGGAGCGCCGTCGGGAGAACCGCCGTGACCACCACGCTCGCCGGGTGCACGGCCGCGCTGACGACGCTCTTCGGGAAGAGGATACTCTCCGGCCACTGGAACGTCACCGACGTCTGCAACGGGCTCCTCGGCGGGTTCGCGGCCATAACCTCCGGGTGCTCGGTGGTGGAGCCGTGGGCGGCGATCGTATGCGGGTTCGTCGCCGCCGTGGTGCTCATCTCGTGCAACGCGCTCGCCGAGAGGGCGAGGTTCGACGACCCGCTGGAGGCGGCGCAGCTCCACGGCGGGTGCGGCGCGTGGGGGATCATATTCACGGCGCTGTTCGCGACGGAGAAGTACGTGAACGAAGTGTACCCGAACAAACCGGGTCGTCCGTACGGGCTCTTCATGGGCGGAGGGGGGAAGCTTCTTGCGGCCCACTTGATCCAGATTCTCGTGATATTCGGGTGGGTCAGCGCGACCATGGGCCCACTCTTCTTTGTGCTGCATAAGCTCAAGTTGCTTCGGATCTCGCCCGAGGACGAGATGGCGGGTATGGACTTGACCCGACATGGAGGCTTCGCTTACGTTTACGACGATGAAGACGAGTCCCAAAAGCGTAATTTTCAGCTTAGGAAAATTGAGCCTAACGCTACTACTCCTCCAACAAATTAGGTTTTTTTGTTTTTTGTTTTTTATGGTTATTAATATTATTTTTATAATTAGTGTTATTATTTTTCCATCTATGAATGTCTTCTAGATTGTTGTGTATAAAGTATTAATAATTTTTGCGTGGTTTGGTGATAATCTTAGTTCATAGACCGTGGACTAGAGCCCTTTTTTCTACCTTGTTATTAATATTTTTTTGAACTTTGGAATCTGGAAAGTAAGTATTTGTTATTATATTATCGTATCATTCTTATCATATTAAGATATTGTATTGTCTTTAAAATGATGGGTAGTTTTGGACTCATGGGTCTTGGGAGACAGTTGAGTCTGTGTTGGAATTATTCTCCATGAATTATGTGGATTGTGAGATTTAATATCTGTAGATATAGAAGGAGTGGTCTTCAGAAAAGATTGTAGGTTATTTATTTTTCTTTATCATTTAACGAATAACGAATCTAGTGGGAATTGCAATTCATTCAAGTAATTAACCATGGTGTCTTTGATAGCACCAAAAAATTGGACTTTGTTTAATCAGTTTATTTTGGATGGTAGCCTCTTGGTCCAGATCTATGGGACCCGGGGACACAAAAAGATTTGGAAGATACCTAGGCTGCTGAAAGTTCAACTGGGGGAACTGTATGAATCTGGAAAATAGTTTTCTGACGTCGTAATTATTAGGGGAGAGGGAGAATAAAGGTATTATTTCAACTATTTCGTTCGATTCAAATGGAAAACTCGTTTGTTTCAATAATTTCAATTTTTTCATTCAAATGGTCTTTTAGAATGAGTGTTTATTTTATCAATTTTTTCATTCAAATAGTTTATCAGTCACATCAACTATTGGAATAAATTTTTTGTGTCAATGGAGCTTAAGAGGTGTTTTTGAATGGTCCATTCTAATGTCTCTCTTTTTAATTACAACTCATTCTATTTTATTTCACTTCGAATGTCTCTCATTTCAATTATAACTCATTCCATAATTTTTATTTAAATACACTCATTTGAATGGGTGAACCAAGTGGGACCAAAAATATTTATACAGATTTTTTCTATATCATTCAGGTGTCTATATAGAGAATGAGATTAGGAGGAAAAAAAAAAAAAGATAAGGAAAAAAAAGATAAAAAGGAAAATAGCTTTATATGTAAAAGGCTAGGACCTGTCTGGTTCAACCATTCTATTCAATTGAAATAGAAAACCCATTTGAATAGATATTTGTTTCAACAATTTCTGTCTTTTCATTCAAATGACATTTTAGGATGAGTGTTTATTTCAACAATTTAGTTTTTTTATTTAATTGGTCTATCAGTTACATCAACCATTGGAATTAACTTTTTGTGTCTTGAATGAGAATGAAGTAGATGAAGTATTATTGAATGAATCTATTCTAATGCTCTCATTCTAATTACAACTTATTTCATTTTTTTTTTCCATTCAAATGTCTCTCATTCTAATATGCCTGTTTGATTCACCAATTCCATTCCATTGGAATGGAAAACCTATTTGAATGGGTGTTTATTTTAACAACTCTAGTTTTTCTATTCAAATGATCTTTTGGAATATGTGTTTGTTTCAACAATTCAGTTTTTCCATTCAAATGGTCCATCAGTCACATCAACTATTGGAATGATTTTTTTGTATCTTGGATGAGAATGGAGGGGGAGGTGTTTTTGAATGGTCTATTCCAATGTTCCCATTCTAATTACAACCCATTCCACTATTTTTTAATTCAAATGTCTCTCATTCTAATTATAACAGCCATGTTTGGTTCGCCTTTTTGAATGGGTGCATTTGAATGAAAATTATGGAATATTATAATTGGAATGTGAGACATTTGTATGGAAAAAATAGTGAAATGTGTTATAACTGGAATGGGAGTATTAGAATGGACCATTCAAAAACACTTCCTCCCCTCCATTCTCATCCAAGACACAAAAAAACCATTCCAATGATTGATTTTTCTGATGGACCATTTGAATGGAAAAACTGAATTATTGAAACAAACATACATTCTAAAAGATTATTTGAATGGAAAAACTAGAGTTGTTGAATCAAACACCCATTCAAATGAATTTTGCATTCTAATAGAATAGAATTAGTGAACCAAACAGGCTCATTACATTCCATAATTTCTATTCAAATACACTAATTCAAATAGTTAAAGCAAAGAGACAATTTCCATTTAAATAGGTATTATTAAAAGTTTTAGTGACGTTAGTGGTGGCACTTAAAGGAGAAATGATTGGATGTACTTGCTCCTTTCTTATTGATTTATTTATTTGCTAGATAGGGTGGCTAGTAGCCTAGTACTGGCTACTTTTTTATTGATGTATTTTGACAATCAAGACTAGAATCACATAGATTACTAGTAAGTAAAAAAGTGTAAGTAAAAAGGGATAAGAGACTTAGTTAATTTTTTCCGCATGAACATCGTCACATCAATATGCTAACTTATATATATATTGTTGGAATCTCCGTCACTTTTTAAATAAATATATGTATATAGGTTGTCAATCCAGTAGGAATTTTTTTTTTTTTATCTATATGCAGGTATTTTTTTTCTAACCATTAGATCATCATCTAATAATAATCTAATGGCTATAATGATGTGCATGAAAAGACGTGCATCATTAATGTTATTTCTCTCTTATTTTTTAATATAAAAAAAAGTACATGATAAATTTTTATTAGCCAAATTGATACCTATGCATAAGTTAAAAAAAAAAATACTGACAACTATATATATGTATATATACACACATTCAAGTTCATTGCTTCTTTGTTGGCCTCTTTGGAAATAAAGTAACTTCTTTTAAAATTTGCTTTATGTAACATAGACTTTATTTGGGTGAGTGTTAGCCCTCTTTTTTTCTTGTCTTAAAGTTGAAACCAAACTATTATTATTATTATTTTAGAAGTAGATTTGTCATAAGGGTATTTGCAACACATAATAGAGCATTCACTATAATGGCTATAGTGGTTTCAATTATTACTTCTATCCCCTCTTGAGACTAGTGGATATTAGCATGCGAACTTCCCTTTGTGAAAATTACACCTAATATTCGTTTTTTGAAATTTATTTCAAAAATACTTGTTTTTAAAACTTCTTTCAAAAATACTGTTTTTACGGTCCACATTTCATATGAAAAATATGAGTAGTCCACATTTACAATGTAAATTTTATCCATAAGGTACACATTTCATGTGTAAAATATGAACGGTACACATTTTAAAATGTGTGCCAATTTTGAGTGTAAATTTTATTCATGAAATGTAGACTGCGGTATACATTTAATGCATGAAATATATACCGTGGTCTACATTTCATGTGTAAAGCAGTGGTGGTCTACATTTATCTAAAAAAAGTTATAAAAACAGGTATTTATGAAATAAAAATAAAAAACAGGTATTTATGAAAATATGGTTTTAAAAACGGGTACTTATGAATTTTTCCCAACTTCTTTGCTTCTTTGTTTCATTTACAAAAATCATTTTCTACCACAAATAATGATTCTTGAGTAAAAATTTCCCCACAAAGCTTGATTGATTTTCCTCGATTGGATTTGGGTGTACATTAACATGATCGGGTTTTATTCATGTACACGCCAACTCAAATCAATTTGATATTATTGGCTTAAATGAGATCCCAAATATTCTTCTTCTTCTTTTCACCGAAAAAAAAAAAAAACCGAATAGAGAAGAAGAAGTTTCTTGTATCATATGTGCATTTTTTTCCTCATATTTTCTCTATTACATATTTAGGATTAGTTACGGTGAAGCCTCCGGCTCCAGGAAATTTCATACCAAGTAACGGTCTTACACCATTCCTTTGAAGTTTGAATATCATCATTTGACGATTACTAGCTGAAGTTGACAAATTATCTAGCTAACACAATTAATATCCTTTTAATTAATAAAGTAAAACCAAAAAGGGCCTACTGACTACATTCACAACATTACTACTACATGTCTATAAAGTTTTCCTGAATTTATTTGCTTAAATATGGTTTTATGTGACTATACCTAAGAAACAAGAGTTTGTAATAGCAAGCAAATAGAAAATATTTCTCTTTCACGTGTTTATCTATCAATTAGAAAGAGAAAAGTGAATCCTAACTTTTTTCACCTATTATTTTTTGTCACTTCCATTCTTTTTCCACTTATTTTTTTTATGGGTTAGTAAACGTGGCTATTATGATCATTATCAGTTTTAAAATTAAAGAATTAAAGTCATCCATGGCAAGTTTGAGATTCACACATTTCTATTCATCACACAAATATGAATATAATTTTACAATAATTAACATTTTTCACAAGAAAAAATATGAGAAAAATAACTCGAATTTTATAAAATGTACGTGGAAGATAAGAACAAGATAAATTATTAATATATCTTTTTAGTAAAGCTAGAAAATTTGATATTAATACTACATATTAATAAAATCTCGGTTGCATAAGTGAATTGTCTTAAGTGTATTTCACATATCTATCAGTATATAGTGTTTGTACGTTTCAAAGCAATTTTTTTTTTCCTTCTTTTTTTTCATATTTAAAAGAAAAAAAATCTGGTTATATCCTTAATATAAGGGGGACAATAATGGGTAAAGTTTCACATGTGAACGAATTCCACTCAGTGAAAGCCAGTATGGCGAGCGGTGGGAGGTTCGGTATGGGTCGACATCAATTAAAATCGACGACTTGGACGAATCATTTGTGTTGACTTCATTTCATATATTAGAAATTTGAACGCTCTTCTAAAATTAATGTCCTTTTTGTAATATTTACGTACGGCTAGCCCAAGCAAGGCTTTTAATTTGCATTTATTTTATTTTATTTTATAAGCCATCGAGACATGTCAATGATTGTTCACGAAAGAAAAGCCAAAACTCGTGAACTAGCTGGGAACTTTTGAATGAAGACAAATCCAAATTTGCATGGCCAATATGTACTTGTCATTTTCGTAAGAGCACCCTTTTCTCCCTCTTCCCACGCATCATTTACTAATTTATGAATGACAAAAATAACCTTTTATAAAATAACGTAAATAAACACAAATAATAAACATATATAAACACAAATAATAATTAAACAATAAAAAAATTTCACTATTTTTTTCCCTTCACATACCCCCTTATATACAAATGAATGACCAAACAATTAAAATAATTTTAGTTAAATTAAGTTTTGATAGTGATGGATGAACATATAATAGAAGGTCATTAATGACCCTTGAATTATACATGTTATACCACCTTAGTTCTCGAATTCTCAACTTATATAATAGACTATCATGAATTTATATAATTATTGTAGCAATATCCTTATTGTCACAAATTATTAAATTTCTAATAGAAACAAATCATTTACAAAATATATAATTTAGTAACTATAGCTGAGAGCGAGACTCCAGATTTTCAACTTTCATAATAGATTTACCAAAAATTATACAATAATCAAAGCAATGTCTCTTTTATAATAAACTCATGTTTAAATAACACAGTTTGGTAACTATGGCCTAAAATGAAACTTTAATTCCCAAAACCAAATAATATGCAATTTTATGCATTGTATATAATTGTCTTAAGTTAAAAAAACTTACAGTGTATAATAAATAGATCATTGTTATAATAATTATACAATTTATAGTAGTCTACTTTGTAAATTAAAAATTTGAGGAACAAAGTATAATTAGCATAAGTCGAGCTATTATTAGAATTCATCTTGTTATAAATTACAATTTCTAAAGATCTCTATTGAGAATCTTAAAAAAAATAATTCAAACTCTCTCTCTCTCTCTCTCTCTCTCTCAAGAACTTTTAGAACTTTTAAAAAATGATTCAAGAACTCTAACTTTCTCTAGTTCTCAACAATCCTAAAAAATAATTTAAGACATCTCTCGTTCGAAAATCCTCAAAAAATGATTCAAGAACTCTAACTCTTAAGAAACGTAGTGGGTAGCTCTATTATTAATATTTAATTTGAACCTCAAAAGTAGATCCATCTCTATGCCTATAAGTAAGGAAAAAAATATGTACTAATTTTTTGGATGAGTTTTCGTCAAGAAAGCAAAAAATTGAAAAAGAAAAAGACAAGAGAATGATAAATTTTTAAAATTATAATAGGTAAAAAAAGAAATTTAATTTAATATAACTAATTTTAGAATGAGAAACTTTTAAAATAGTGCGTTAAGAAAATGTTCAACTTTTAAATTTTAAAGGTGATCTAGTTTGAATTGGATAGGGAGAATAAAAGATATTGACTCATGCTTTGTATCATCAATCTTATACTCATGTTTTGAAGTTAACAAACATATGATTAAGAATTAATAATCTACTTGAATATGTAATAATCTAAATTGAAAAGATCACAAGACATTCAAGATAGATTATAGAAAAGAGCTTGAAGACAAAGATAAAAAATACAAGACTTAGAATAGCAAAGTTTAATTACTTAGTTCTTGTATTTGAATACTTGTTTACACATAATATGATCTTAATATCCCAAATTTTTCTAAGAATAGGAAATTTTCAAAACAAATGCAATCGAAATAGTTTATCTCTAATTAAAGTTTGAAAATTTATTTTACAAGTTTGTAAATTGATTTATGAAAATCTATAGTATCTATATTCCATAAAAAAATTAATTTAAGAAGTCACAATTTTGAAAAAATGGAAAAAAACTTAAAATAAAATCAAAACAAGCTATTTGGCATTTTCGGCAGATTGATTCCCAGTTTTTAGTCTACCGATTATCTGCCTAATTTCAACAGTTTTTTAAGTTCGACCGTTAGAACTGCACTATCAACAGTGAGTATTTTCGGTAAACCAAAAACACATTTTCAGTCTACCGAAAATGACATATTGTCTGTCAAACGATCTAAAACAGATAGTTTTCATTCAAATCTATAAATAGAAGTTTTTCTAAGATTTGAAACAACTTTTGAATATCCTTACATTACTCATATCATATATTCAAGTTGTTCAAATCAATTTTTGTGATTCAAACTTTCAAATCCACTTTTTTACAAAAATTACTTGAGCCAAACTAGATCATATCTTATGTTCACATTTATTCTCTCTAAGTTTATCTTGTATAAATTATCTTCATCAGAGAGATATTCTAGTTGAGTGTTTCAACAAAATCCAAATTGTAATTATGAAGTGAGGTTGATACTAAATTCATAAACAACCCGGTTTAGATGAGATTAGCACTGGAGTCTAAACATTCCGAGTTAGGCGTAATAGAGCCAGATTTAAAGCTATTGTAAAGGCGTTAGTGTGCTTAAGGAGAAATTACTCATTGTGTATAAGGGTCGGTCAAGCCTATTCTCTTGATCTATTAGTGGAAATCTCGAAGCGTATTGCCAAGAGCCAGAGACGTGGATAAACCATCGTATTTATTGAATCTTGTAAAAATAGAGTTTGCATTTCTCTATCCCTATCTCTTTAATTTATTTACCTTGAGTTTGTGCATGTTATTTAGCTATTTTTACTTGATATTGTCATTACTTATATATTTCACTTGCTCATCTTGAAAAGTTTGTAAAAAATTTTAAAACCCAATTTACCTCATCTTGAGTTAGTTAATCTTGAGCTAACAAAAGAGATTGGTCATAGAACGTTCCTTTCTCTAATTTTATATGAATTAAGGTAATAAATAACACTTCTGAAAAAATTATGATACCAAAATACTAAGTGGGCAATCATCCCATAACATTTTCGAAAAAATTATGACATGGCAATCATCCTGCTTTTTGGTCCTAAGTAAGACTCAAAATTGAGCCATCAGATTAAATTAATTGGTTCAATAAGTAGTGGTCTCATACAATTAAAAATAAAGCCTTAGACAACAAATTTTTTTCCACTTATTATCTTTAAAAATATATAAATTAAATAAAAAAAAAAACAGAGAGAATCGATATCTCTTTATCTTCTTCACATCACTTGCCGATTCTAAGATCTTTACTCTTCCATATTACTTCAAATAAAATTTTCAGAAAAGAAGATTATTTCACCTAAAACATCCACTAGTTGATCTATTCAAAGAATTTGAAATATGTGTTTGGGAATTTTCTTTCATCCTTTTCCAAATCTCACTGATTGAAGAACATTTGTCATATATAGGATTATATTCTCAGCCTTTTTTTTTTCCACTGATATGATATTTTAGAAATCAATGAAATGATTTCTTTTTTCTTTTCTTTTGTCTTTAAGCAATCAATCGCAAAACTCGTTAGGCGCTTCAGTTTTTGTTTTTTTTTTAATTAGTTTGTTTTTATTCGATTAACTTCAAACATTGAAATTGATGATATTAAAAATATAATACCAATAAATCTATAACTTACCTTTTGATTTTCGATTTTTAAAACCTTTCCAACCGTTTAGGAGCAACAATTCCTGATTTGTGCAATACTTATTAAAAATAAAAAATAAAAAAAACTTTAAAAAAGAAAGTGATTAAAACAACCGTGCTACCATCCATGGTTTCCCAAAATGCTACAAACCTTTTTTTTTTTTTCATTTCTATTAGACTTTTTAACAAATTTATTTTGTAGATAGATAGACAAATGATAATTAGAGAGCAAGGGACATGAGTATTGCAATCAAATAATTTCAGATTTATTATCACAACCATAGAAGCCGAGAAGGAGGAGAGAAGTTGGGGAAAGATGGAGGGATAGCTACATAATTTTTAAAAAGAAAATCTAAGATAATGGGAAAAATTTTATGTGAGTTGGAGTAGTATAAGCTGTAGGCACTCTTTAAATTTGATTAGTTTAATGAATCAATCGGTTATTATTTTGGATTCTAAGTGAGACCAAAATTTGAGATTCTATGGTAGCCTTTCCATAAATTAATTGATAAATGTATAATTAACCACTCATTTACTTGCAATATCATACGTGAAAAGATGTTATTATCTCGCAGCATAAGTAATGTATTTATCTAATTTATAACTATATCCACTTTTAGCACTTTTAGTGTTGAGATTAAAGGTTTGAATTTCCAATCCCACCTGATCTGTTAGAAATTGCCGTACAAGATCCATTGTTCACCCTGCATGAGTCCAAGGATGAAGCACCACCGAAATTTAATTATCCTTATTTTACATAGTATATCAACCATAGGTCCCTAGCTACAGAACAGAGAACATGCATGTAATTTATTTATTTTTTTTTGAAATGACGTGTAATTAGTAAACAAAGTGTTGTTGCAGTTGCAGACATATCCTATTAGGTCCTGTGTTAAAATCTTCATTCTCTGCATTATATTTAATTTAATAAATGGGATGGCTAAGGGTCAAAGCCGTACATGTGTTGAAATGGTGCTTTTTGGCAATTGAACTGAAAAGGCAATAAAGAATGGGAAAAATAGTATTACATTAGTGCTAGCTTCGTAGCTCTTATATTATAAACTTCTAGACCAAAATTTTAAAACCCACGTTTCTAGATTAAATATATTGGAAATACTTTCTTGAAAAGGGCAAAAAAAAAAAAAAAAAAAACTAAATTGCAAAATCTGTTTGGAAATCTATGGAGTAGTAGTACGTGGTGCTGAAAAAGGTGAATAGAAAAAAGGAAAAAAGATACCCTAATCGTACGTATCAAATATCAATGTATCGTAATTTGTTCTATAGTTTTATATTAATGAATCATGATATACAGTGAGTCAAATGTTCAAATGTGAACGACTTGTGGTCAAAAAGAAGATCAATTGTTAGAACAACTTGGAAGTATGTGTCTAGGTAAACTGTATGCATCAGTTATACAACTTTGACGAACTTGATCCTTCTTTGACCGTATCAGGAAATTTAAAGGATTCAAAGGGAAAAAAAAAAAAAAAGAAGACTTTGTTATCCGTACGGCCCGGTTTAATTATACAAAGAAGTTTTATTTTTTTTTAGACAGTCCAATCTCCAAATTTCCTGCTATTAAACGAAGTTCTAATTAATTACCTACCAATGTTTGTACAAGAATAGGCATAGGCCTGTCATCTATTTCTTTCGTAGTGTTTTATTTTTCCCCCGTTCTTTGCCCTTTTTCTAATGAGAAAGCAATTTATTTGAGAAATAGTGTCTTGCATAGCAATTACAGACTTTAAAAGCAAAACTTTCTAAGATTAACAAACCTAAAGTGACAAGAAAAAGTAACAAAACTTTAAAAGGAAATAATGTGCTTGTAACAATCCTAACAATTGGACGAAAAGATACATAGGTCTAAGAATTTTGTCAATGATCACAAGACCAAAGTGAATGATATTAATTAGAAGAATTCTAAAGAAACGCATTATGTACTTACTCGTAACTTCTCAATGTTACATGTAAGAGCACTACGTACTAATTAGTAGAAAATGCAAGAATGTACAATTAACGCGAGATTTACGTACACTTTTCGAGCTAATATTATATGCATATTATGCTCTCAAAACCAATGCCATCAGGTATATTTGCTCCTAATGGTAATACCAGTGGCACTAGATATTATTTTCCACGCTGGGAGAATCAGAACTCCATAGATTTTTTTTCCCCCTATAATGGCATAACGGTAAAAACTACACTATTATATAATGGCGGTTTTGTGCTTTATATTATTACATTGAAAGAATTGTGGTTTTCAAGGGCATTGACTATTTGGGTTATCTCAGCCTCTATCAACCATATTTTAGCGGTTAAATAGCTATAAATTTGATAAACGGTCCTAACACTTGATACGTGTCTACATTGGCTGCCCAATATTTCAAGCTCACCACACCAGATTTGGAAGATGTAATAAAAAAATAGTGTTTTGACGATCACAACCAAATATATTACATATAAAACGATACAGTGCTTCGGCGTACCAAATAAGCATTGGCTATTTGCGTAAGCTTATCCTCTATTGACCCTATTTTAGCAATTAATCACCAAAAGTTTGATAAATTCATAAAACTCGGCACTTATCCGGGTTGCTAATAATATTTCCAGGTATTTTAGCCCAAAATTCAACAAGACAGTAAGCAGTGAGTTGGGAAATGGACCTGACTAAGAGTAGTTTGGGCCGAAATGACTTTTTAGGAGTATTTTGAGAAAATGACATAGATAGGACTAACTTGGGCCAAAATAACTTTTATGTGCATTTTTTCTAAAAATAACATTTTTAGGAGTATCAAAGAAACCATGGGTCAAGAGCTTCATGACTTTAAACAAAAAAAAACTATTATTTCGGACTTTTTCATGGTCAAGAAATTTTATGGTCTCTTGACCATAGGTCAAGACATCATTGACACTTTTAAAAATATCATTTTTAAATATACAAAAATCATTTTGGCTCAAGTTAGTCCTACCCGTGTCCTTGTCTCGAGTATTTTTTACGAAGATTAGATCCAATACCCCCTCCCTCTCCCCTACCTTTTTAATAGGATATTGGATATAGTACCCGTTTTTATTTTATTCAGATTTTTACCTCTTTTTAGATATACATTCATGTATAAAATACGTATATATACCGTATAAATGTATCTCTATGGTGTACATTCATATATGTGCTATAAATTTCTCAAAAAATGGATATAAATTTGAAAAATACAAAAAAAAGCCAAGTATCTATCCAAATATTCTGACACAATGAATATGTACTTTTCTGGTATTTTTCAAAATGACAGAAGTGCCGTAATGTTAATGATGAGTAGTCACTAATCACTTTATTATGACCATAGATTTTTAACTTTTTTAGGACCAGTTACATGTCACTAATAGAGTAATTAGTGACTGAAGTTGGATCAGTGATACTGTGACACTCCTAAATAAGTCAGTCTACAAAACTCCTTAAAAAATCATTTTACCTTTAAACAATAGTAGTTTGGGAAATTAGGCCTTTTACGGTATCTTTAGAAAAAAATTTCAAAATTACGGTGGCTTGTGTCTTTTAGGTCTGGTACAATTTTATTAGAAAAGTATCATTTTCTAAAAAGTATTTAGAAAACTGCCATTTTAAAATAGTTATAACTAGTAACTGGTAATCATTTTAAAAATGATATTTTTCTAAATTTTTTTTAAAAAGTGATATTTTTCTAATGAAAATCGTACAGAAGTTTGAAAAAAATCTGTCATCCGTTTTTTTGTAATTATTTTGGGTTTTTATTACGTAAAAGTGTTAGACCCCTACTAGTTAGGTTTAGTTCCCTACTTTGTTTGTTTAGCCCAAAAAGGAAAACTTACGCCCAAGCCCAGGCTTAGGCCCAAATTAGTCTTTGAAATGTTGAGCTTTAAGGCCCAGCAGACGGCAGGGGTAGGTAGGGGATAAGAAATAAGAATTAGCGCGCGCGTGGATTCTCTGCCACGCGCGCTTTAAAATTGCGTAAAGCGATAATGAACCAATATTTGGAAAATGAAAATAAAATAAAAATTGAAAATCGATGGGTCGAGGCTCTCCGATGGAGGTACTCGCTAGCTCGGCTTTTGCAGCTTCCTTTCCTCACTTTTCCACTTCTACCTTCTTTAACAATCCTGCGTCTTCCACCTTCGAGGTGCCTCTCTCTCTCTCTCTCTCTCTCTATATATATATATATATGTATATATTTGTGCATGTATATATCAAATACATTTTGACTTGTCCGTTCCACCTTCTGTTTGGTCTCCAAGAAAATTCCAGAAAAAAAATGAAGAGAATTTAAGAATCTAGTTTCTGGGTTTTTCTTTTATTTGTTTATTTTATTAATATATATATATATTTTTTCAATGAGGAGTTGGTTGTGGGAGTTAGTAAATAAGAGAGTTCATTAGCTCAGCTTAGTGCAATTGGTGAACACTTTAAGTGATTTATCCTGATATAAATAAGCCCTTTTTCAAGCTTAGCTCATGGTCTTCAGAGCTTGTTTTTTTAGCATAGTCTATTATCTATTTTGTAGTGAGCCTCGTTAGAGTATAATATTGATGATGTAATAGTTTGCCCATTTATTATCCTTTCTTTTTTTTCCCCTATAGTTCCCATGGTCACACTATGAATGTACATGTTTGACTCTTTCTAGCGCGCGCGCGCACACACACACACAAAATGAAGGAGCCCAGAAAATTGGAGTGTCTCAAAAGTGTGTTCTTGATATTGAATTGTGAAATTGTCCTCTTTTTTCAGGTGATTCCATTGAAATATTGTACTGCAAGAATAGTAAATATTGAACTGCAATGTTCTTTGAGGTGCATTAGAACAAATTGTAGAGTTAGATCAAGAAATAGAAGTGATGATGATGGAGCTTCCAAACAGAATTTATTGCTTCAGCCGCTGTGGAGTCTAAGTAGAAGTTTTTCCACCAAGTTCGGTTTGTTTTCAATAAGCTACAGATGGATTCCTAAATTGAGAAAATATGATGGCAGTGTCCCTGAGAAGATTAACTGTTCAGAAGAAATTAGTGCGAAAGTATACATTCCTTTCGTCCAATTAGTTGTTCAAGTAATGCTGGTTATGTCACTTTCTGTTGCTATTAGCAAGAGTCCATCCTGTAAGTCTCGTTTAGTTATTTTACTTATGAATTATTATCAGGATTTACCAATCTGCAATGGCTGGAGCATTTGCTTTTCAGATTTACATGTCCTTATTATGCAGGGGCCCTGACTGAGGAGAATCTTCTCTTCTTAGAGGCCTGGAGAACAATTGACTGGGCGTATGTTGACAAATCTTTTAATGGACAAAGTTGGTTTCGATACAGAGAAAATGCACTGCGTAATGAACCAATGAATACACGAGAAGAAACATGTATATTCTTTGTTCTTCCTTGTCAATTATTTACAGGAGTGTCGTATCTTGCCTTGTTGAAAATTTAGCTGAAGATCTTTGCAGACTTGTTTTTCGACAGGATTCCTTAAGTAGTTTTTTTGACAAAGATAGCTTCTAGACTTGTACTAGTATGCTGCTTTTCTATATCCTGAATGGGTGCTTGAATTCAGATATGGCAATAAAGAAGATGATTGCCACGCTTAATGATCCTTTCACTCGGTTTCTGGAGCCAGAAAAGTTCAAGAGTTTGCGGGTACTATGCTGTTTCGTTTTTGAATTTCGTGTTTATCTTAGTATGTCAATATTTTTGCTCGAGTAAGAAGAACACTCTAATGTACCATATTGATCACCAATGTATAGACACAATTATTTAGGCATAACATTCCCTACTTCATTAGATTCAGTAGAAATAGTCTCCCTAAATATTCCAATATCTTCTTTGAAGGCAGTCTGGAACTCAAGGCGCTGTTACAGGTGTTGGTCTGTCGATTGGCTACCCTACGAAATTTGATGGATCACCTCCTGGGCTTGTTGTAATATCAGCTGCTCCAGGAGGTCCTGCAAACAAAGCTGGTGTTTTGTCTGGAGATATTATTCTGGCAATTGATGATACAAGTACAGAAACAATGGGAATATATGATGCAGCAGACAAGTTGCAGTGAGTTTCTTACCGCTATCAGCTGCTTAACTTTTACATCCGCCTTTTTATTCAATAATTACGTGGCTCTCTGTAAGGAATGCAATAGAGATTAGTTTTGCTGGGTTCCAAATTGTCAATATGAACCAATTGTTTGGTTATTCTTCTATGTTTAATTTCACCTTAACTCTACAACAGGGGACCTGAAGGAAGTTCAGTGAAATTGACCATTCGCAGTGGGCCAGAAATAAAGCACCTTGACTTAACGTAAGTTCAGATTTCATCTTTTGTCGCCAGAAATACTGTACTCTCAATGTCTAAGGATACTTTGTTTGGACCTTTCTTTTCCAGGAATATAAGTTTGCGTTCCCAGAAATCATTTTGAAACTCATATGTTGTGATATACTGCATTATTCTGAGTTCAATACGTAAGCTAATTTGATGATTACATGCTCAAATGTCCTGGCATACATTATCTATTTCTTCAGTGCCTGTAACTGAAACCTATGTACCCAAGGCATTAATACTTCTAGGTGATTTGAGCCGATGCAAGGTTTTAGGTTCATTTTCATTTTAGACATAGTCTGCATTTCAGGTTATTTTTGTTTTGTTTTTTTGAGTAATTTTGCTTAAACCATTGCCATGTAGGCGTGCAAAAGTTTCATTGAACCCAGTGAAGTCAAGACTATGCAAGTTACCCAGCTCAGGGGAGGATTCCACTGTGATTGGCTATATCAAACTAACATCATTCAATCAAAATGCATCAGGTAATATGTTCAGAAAGTTGTGTCGGTCGATTCAGATGGTTAGGCAATTGTTTCTTTTGCCTACTATTATTTAGGGACATTACACAGAGGAAGGGACGGAGCAAGAGTTCACAACCTACATGCTTGTTAGCCTCTTGATTCAGATGGAATCACTCTCAAGTTGTTTGAGAATTTAGATTTTGGTCCTCCATTACCTCTGGAACTTCATCTTTCTTGGATTCGGAGATGAGTGAATTTCTCCGGCTAGCTCTAAGAACTTGCACCCTGTGCAGGTGCTGTCAGGGAAGCAATTGATACTTTACGGAAAGATGGTGTCAATGCCTTTGTCTTGGACCTTCGAGATAATAGGTGATAACTTATCAGCCAGAGTTACATTTGAGACTTTTCCATTTTGTAAGCTTTCTGAAAGCCTAAATTTTGTGCAGTGGTGGTCTTTTTCCAGAAGGAATTGAGATTGCAAAGATCTGGTAAGCTAGCCGGAGTATTTGATGCAAAGATTTTGCATTGTATTGCATGCTTTTGCTGCATTTTGTTCCTTTAGTACTAAATTTACAATTTACACTTTGGCATGCTTCTAAAATTTTGAAGAGCTAATTGACCTTGTACATCAAATTTTAGAAATTTGATGCATTTTATTTATTGAGGACCTTTTAAATTTGACCATTACTCTTTCAGAAATTAGGTGGGTACTTCTTTCTCTGGTTGGATTATGCTTAACGAATTCTGATTATTAAATTTTTCTATTCAGGTTGGACAAAGGTGTAATTGTGTACATATGTGATAATCGTGGTGTTCGAGATATATATGACACAGATGGAAGCAGTGCGATAGCAGCTGCTGAACCCCTAGCTGTGCTGGTATAGTTTCGTGTATGCTTTAATCAATAGAATATGTTTACATAACTGCAGATTAATATTTCTTAGGCTATGTTCGTTATGAATATCTCCCTAAATTGAGCAGAAACAGAAACAGAGTTGAATTTTGTATTTCTACAATGCCTTTTTTAATCAGCACGTTTATCCTCTTTTATCTTCCTTGTTTTGTGCTGAAAGATTGCTGAATTAACCCATCTGAGCTTTCTTTAGGTGAACAAGGGAACTGCTAGTGCAAGTGAGATACTAGCCGGAGCATTGAAAGACAATAAACGTGCAGTGTTGTTTGGAGAACCTACATTTGGAAAGGGGTAATATGTTTTGCTTCAACACAATGCATAAACTTAAATCATTTGTTCCTGACACATGGCATTCCATCCCACTTTGCAGCAAGATTCAGTCAGTTTTTCAGCTCTCCGATGGCTCTGGATTGGCTGTTACAGTCGCTCGTTATGAGACTCCAGCTCACACAGATATTGACAAGGTTTTGCTTCTCCTCACGCTCACACGCTGTGTACACACATCTCTCTCTCTCTCTCTCTCACAAGTTGAACTTTCTTCTTATAGGTTGGAGTGATTCCAGACCATCCGCTGCCAACATTATTTCCCAAAGAAGAAGAGGCATTTTGTGGCTGCCTTCAGGACTCCGCATCTGCTTGCTATTTGAACCAAGTCCAGTTATTTTCAAGATAACAGCGTCTTTCGTGTACAATTACTGGAAGACAACTATTTTTTGGATATGTATTTTGGTATTCTTTTGAGGGTTCACTGATTTACAAAATGTAAGACCCCTCTTATTGTCTCGAATGAGTTGAACAGAAACCAAAATTGTCATTATAAAGAATATTCAACCAGAATTCTTTGTTGTTAGAAAATTTGCTAGCTTGATTCTCTTTTTCCTTTTTCATTTGACTCCATAGGTGATTGAAATATGCTTTCCCCACCAAGACATAGCAACAAATATTCAACCAAAGCTTGTAGAATTTCATAGAATGGACTGAAAGAAACTGTTGTGTTTAAAAAAGTAATAAACAAACATATACAGCTAACAAAATGTGAAGGAAAAGGGAATTACGAGAGAAGCAAACTGAAGCAGAATTTAGCAGGAGGGAGATGTGTCCTATGGAAATAACTCTCATCGGTTACAGCACCTCCTCTATTTAAAAGTACACTAGTTTACTCTTTTTTAGGGATTATTCTACCTAAATCTATAGTTCTCAGATTTTATACAATGCACGAAGACAAAAAAGAATCTTCTATAAGAACCCCATCATCCAGGTGAAATAGGGGAAGAAAGCAGCTAAAAGCATGCTACAAAAATCATCACTAAGAAAGTATGACATGTATACTGGCTCCTTCCGCTGAATTAAGGCAAGCCAGAATATGGTATCAAAAAGGCTCCCTAGTACTGTGACTCAGACCATTTTACAAGAGACCAGATCCGACGGATGTTACCATCCAGGCATCCAAGTTTGATACTGCTGGAAGACAACGACACAGTTCACCAAAGCATTTTACTCCATGATCCCAGAAAAGGGAAGAAAGCAATCAGCAACCTCAACAGCAAAGGGGTGTCACTCTTCCTTTCTCTCCGGCTCAGCTTACCCTTCTCCGAGGCTGTTTTTCCCGACCCACCTCTCATTCTCGAGGGCCTCACCCCAGATTTAGCTCTTTCGAGATCATCCCATCCACCAAAAGTGGTTCCATTTTGACCACCCTTGTCGACTGAGCCTTCATTTCCAACAACCCACGATTGATACCCCATTTTACGCCTGCGCGATTCTCCCCCATCATCTTCTTCTTCTGCTGCTTCTTCTTCCTCAGTTTCAGCATCAGTTACAGTCCTGGCAGATTGTTTCTTTCTCACCCTGGTTCTCCTGCGTTTTGGCCTACTCTGAGACCTTCCCCATAGTTTTTTAAATGCTAGAGACAATGCTGACTGACCAAGTGGGAGTGCTAATGCCATGAGAAAGGCTTTTGGGCCAGTAGCCACTAACCAAGATACGAGTATAATCGGAAGCATCCAACCGTAGGACTTGAAAACCTGCAGTGACATAGAAAACAATATAACATTTAAACCTAACTCAGTAATCCACTAGTAGAAGTTAAGAAATAGAAATCTAACAAATAAGAAACTCTAAATCCGTAGTAAGTGCATAAGGCAGTATCCAATTCATAATCAGATGACTCTAGAAATATAATCTGCAAGACTCATCCTATCAAAATGTTTATATCCAGTAAAAAGCAATGGTATGAAAAACTCCTACTTGTTATGGTAGGACACAACTTCTAAAGAAAATATTTTATATGAATTATGTAAATGACAAAAAGGAAAGTTCAAGATGAAATTAGGCCTAAAATGTTCAGCAAAAGATCCTCAGTTTGCACTTGGCACGAAGAGCAAAAATTCCAGATACACAAGACGTGTTAAAAGGAAAAATGTGAAACTAATCAAAGGGTACCCGCATTGATTAACAGCACAGCAAAAAATGTCTTATGGTATTGGAGCAAGGCACTATATATATATATATATATTTTCCTCCAGCCAATATTAAACAAAACCCAATGAAAGCAGAAATAGCTATCAACACAGAATAGTCAGCTTTCTTCATCAAAGATTAAAACGCAGCTTTTAATTGATGAATTATCAGACTCCAATATCAGGAAATTCAACTAAACTCAGCTCAAAACCCCAAAAAAAGCAACACGCCCAAGTCTAAATAATGTATATACTATCTATAACCATTGAACCCATATGAACATATACATATATACTATTTTTCCCAAAACAAAAGATAAAAAGCAAAACTTTATAACCTTTAGAATCCAAAAGGCATCAATGGCTTCCTCTAAAATTCCACCAGGACCTTCCTCCATCTCCGGCGACTCATCCGACCACCACCGCCTCTTCTTTCCTTTACTTCCATACAACTCTTCCTCATATTCTTCGTCTTCGTCTTCATTGTCATCTTTTTTGCCTCTGAAGTCAAAACCGAATTTCTGAGAGCGTCCGGTCTCGGCATTCGAATCCCAACGGCGGTACCCGGCGGCGGACCATGAACGACGGTAATGGAAGGAAGAAGAAGGTGAAACTAGAGAGAGTGAACGAAGAGAGAAAGTGGGTCGCCATGGAGGAGGCTGTGTGAGGACGACGACGACGACGCCACTCGCCATTGGGGCTGAGGCACTGACCTTCCATTTGCCACGTGGTTGTTATCTTCTCGGCTATTAATATTAATTTTGTGCAAATAAAGAGAGAATTATTATTTTTAAAAAAGAAGGAAAAACCTAAGTTCGAGTATTTTGTAAGAAATACTCTGAAGTTTGAATATTCTGTAATTTAAACTCTAAAATTTGGATTCTGCAAAATAATATCCTGAAATTAAGAAATTCTGAAAATTAATACCTTGAATAGATTTTTTGATTAATATTAGGAACGAAAAAATAATAATATTTTTCACTAAAATTAAATTAATTCATATTATTCATCTTAATTTTGAGAATATTATTGTATTTTATCAGTTTAAAATCAACACAGGGTATTAATTTTCAGAAATTCGTAATCTCAGGGTATTATTTTGCAGAATCCAAACTTTAGGATTTAAATTGCAGAATATCCAAACATGAGGGTATTTTTTTACAATTATCCCTATTTTGTAATTGAAACTTTGAAGTTTTTACTATGTAAAATAATAATATAAGATTAAAAAATTTTAAAAATTAATATCATGTACTAACTTTTTGATCAATTTTAATAACGAAAAAATAATAATATCCTCCAATTAAACTATATTAGTCCTTATTATTATACTTAATTTTGATGATATTATTGTCTTTTATCAATTAAAATTATTCAAAAAATTATCTTATAGTATTGATTTTCAGAAAGTCTTAATCTTAGGATATTATTTTATAAAATCTAAACTTCAGGATTTAAATTACAAAACATTGAAACCTCAGAGTATTTATTTTATAGTTTACCCATTCAAAAAATCAGAATTACAATATTTGATCCCTTACCGTTAGTTTTATAGTTACTTTTACCCCTTAGATAGAATATTTTTAGAGAATATTTTTAGTTTGAGATAATTAGGAAAAAAAAATTACTCATATTTAAGTGTTATATTATTTTAACCCAAAAATTTAGACTCTCTTAAAATTAAGAATTTATGAAAATTAATACATTTTGTTAATTTTTTTGAATTATTTTAGCAACGACATTTTGAATTAAGAGGAAGAATAAGAACTATAGCCCATTTGCAATAAATGATACTTTAAAAAATCTTACTAAAATTTGTCAAGTTAGTGCATGTATTAATTTTCACGTATTAATCCTAGATATGATTTTGTAAAGTAAAAATCTCAAGGTTAAAATTACAGAGTACTTAAATTTTAGGATATTTTTTCACAATTAACCCTTTAGGTTTAACTTTTTATCTAAATTGCAGACCATTGATCCATAAACGACAACCTTTCTCTGAGGAAAATAAATATAGAAACTGTCGTTTTCTTTCCTTGTTTTTTCCCCCCTTGGTTTTTGACATTGAGCTGTCGTTTTCTTTTGTGCAGTGCTCTTGCTTTATAATGCTTTCTCAACGTCTGTATGGCAATTTGGTAGGAACGGCAACACATTTTAGTGAAAATGATTCCTTACTGTATTCCTTTTTTTTTTGAAAAAAAATTATGCTTCTCAATATTAAGTAAAAAACAACTGTTTACAAGCGACAGTGTTTCCATTGTCGTTTTCTCTAATCTCCAAAAGAAAATGATGTCGTTTAGAAAACTTTCGCGAAGTTTTTGAAGGGCAATAACAATTAAAACGACAGCGTTTAGGATTTTCTTTCTTCCTTGGTTTTTGCTTTTACAGGATATTAGAGAAAACGACAACGTTTTTTAGCTTAGATATATTTATATATACAAATTAGGAGAGTGAGGTACGATCTGGGGTTCTTCTTCTGCAACTAGTTTTAGAGAGAGAGAGAGAGAGAATGAGGCCGACGGCGATGGATTTCTTCGGAGACATGGATGATCAAGGTTCAGCCATGGCGATGGACGTGGACGACGTTGACCCTCTCGAGATTCTGGGCGACAGCGTCATCGCCGACAACAAGCTCGCCGACGCCGACTTCTTCAACTCCTTCCAGGACGACTTCGATGACTCCGACATCAATTGATTTCAACTGAATTCTAGGGTTTCAATCGCTTCTCTTCTTTTCTTTCTAGGGTTTGGGTTTCTTCTCTGATTGGACCCAAAAGTGAGATTCATTAGGGTTTCGATCGTTTCTGTAAAGGAGTAAAAAAACATCGCTTTGGCTTTTCAAATTCAATTATGCTAATGGCTTAATTGTGTTATTTTGATTTCAATTATTGTTTGTTGAGACTTTAATCATCCTTGTGCATTTACTTTACTCTCAATTCTAGTTGCTAATCCATGGAGGCTGCTCTGTTTCACTCGATTCATTCCTTTGTCTGATTGGTGGGTTTTTTTTTTTTTTTCGTTTTTTTTATTATGATCTATATATATATATATATATATATATGGCTAAATGGGAGTGGTTCATAGCTGAGATTAACATCTGATTGGTGTTTTTTTTTTTTCTTTTTTTTTTCTGGTGGGCTGAATGGGAGTTGTTCATAGCTGAGATTAACCCTTTTTGGAGAAATTTGATAGCATTGGATTGAGTGTGGTTTTGGAAATTTGTTATTAACTTATTACATTCATTTGGTTTGAGGATAGAGCCTACTGATTGCTTAATGCTTAAGATGGATTTCTCTGCTAGAGTACTGAAAGCTGTAGCCTGTAGATATAAAATTCTCATCAAGAGCCCTTTTAGTTTTTGGGTTGAGAAGAATACTCAAAAGCTTTGGATGGTAATTCTCTGTTTGCTTTTTCTCTTTTTTTGTTTTCTGGTTTGTTTATTGAGAAGACTGAAAGCTGTAGACATGATATTTCTTTGGTTTGTGCTTAGAGAGTTGTGAAATCTGGGTAGATATAATTTGACAAAAGGGATGTTGTAGTTTCACGGCAAAAAATGGATGAGGATGAGTGGTGGTAGTAATTACCTGGTTCTGTTTGTCAATTCTCTAGTATATTTGTCATGGTTTCTTTGAAGCTAATCAGACAATTTTCTAATTTAGCATAAGCGGTCATAAGTCCATACCGCTTATGTTCAATCAATAAGGACACAAATAAGGTAGAAATGTGCAAAAAATTCATGTGATGAGAAGTATCGATGTTGTTTTTAAGTTTGTGCACAAATATGAGGATTGAGAGCATAGCTTTAAAGCTAAGCAACCCTATATATTGTTGAATACAAATTGACCAATTTGGGTATATCTAGATTCAGAAAAAGAAAGGGAAGTGCTTGGCAATATATTTTAACGCAGTCATTGAACAGAGACTGAAGTTGACATCATAAGGGACAGAACTCGCACTCATATATATCGTAATATGTTGGAATGCGTATGTGCAAAATTGTAAAGTCACTTAAGAACATGATATGAGGCATAAGATCCCTATCTAGGCAAGAGACAAATAGAAGCAAATAAACAATCGAAACTCAAGAACTCCCAAAAACTGAGTAAAAACTCTTAATATTGTTGAACACAAGTAGATTTAGTCTCCTTGGTCCCGTTAATTTACAGGTCCACCATCTGAATGATATTTACACACGACAAGTAAACATCTCCTACTAAGTACACGTTGAGCAAAAAGAACGAGGAAAAAAGGAACCCCTAGATACTAGGAACTATCCAAAACGGTGGCGGATCAACCTTGCCATCACCATCGCCAAAAAGATCAAAATAAGGCAGAGGCTTGAATGTTTTAGCTTCCAAACTGTAAACTCCGTTATCATGACCACCATACAAGTAATCACCATTCATACCATCCCAATAATCATCTGTAAAATATATGGAGTTTCTGTCGCATTCTGGGAAAGCCGAACCGGAAAACGACATCGATTCATTCCCTCCGAGAAACAGAGCCCGATCTCCCAAACTATCCACGTTATCCCACTTGTTCCCAGTCAAGTCCATCTTGTGAACACGAAAGGCCACCGTTCTATACGGACAAACCAAAGGGTGTGTGTCCTCATCAGTGAGAAGATCGGCCTCATCAAGCAGTTCACCATCCGAGTCCACATAGTAGCCTATAATCCTCGTCACTAGCAGGAACTCCCCCATTGATTCAACCAAGTAACTCTGACCAAAATACTTGTCGTTTGAGAACTTCCCATCATCCAAACCAAGGCAAAGAGCAGACTCTGGAACAAAGTTCATGACTTTAGCGGGAAAAGAACCACAATCAGTACTCCTAAGATCCCAAACTTCAACAGTGTTTGAACTCGACAAGGCGTATAAACGACCGTTGTGGCCCAAAATATCGCAGTAGGACAAGCTTTGATCACCATCCAAATCAGTCCATGACTTGTCTCCAATTTCGCAGTAGGCGAGTTTTTGAGATACGGAGCCATATATGACAACAACCCAAGTCTTGTTCTTGTCCTTTTTCTCCTCAGAAAACAGAACAATGGCTTTAGAAATACAGCTCTTTTGCACATCTCGGACTGTCAAGTGGTCACTGATCAACATGACATCTTTCATCAACGGGAGTCGGATTTTTCGGCGAGAAAACGGGTTGAGAAGAAGAGGACTTGCGTTGTGATCCATAATTACGAGCCAACCATGGGACGATCCCACGCACCAAGCTTCGGGAGAATCATCGTCGTCGTCGTAGTCGTCGTCAACGCCTTCTTGGAACCATTGTTTGGAGGAGTACTTGTAATGTTGCTTCTCAACGAGGCTAAAGAATCGGCTAAAATTATCAAGTGAAGGAGAAGCTAATGACCCATATTCGCACCCGTGGCCAAGGTTGGGAAGCATCAGCCACGGAGAAGAGACAACACGAGATGTTGAGGCGAGATTACTCCAAGAAGAACAAACCGCCTTGAACCGAGAGACGTCGTGGAAAGAAAGCTTCTTCAGAATCAGTTCCAAGAGATCGGTGTGAAGCCCTGACCAATCTCGATATTGACCGCCCTCTCCTACAATTCGGCTTGATGAGTAGTACAGCCTTCTCTTCTTGTTCGAAGGCGCCATTGATGTTGTTGTTGTTGTTGTTGCTGTTGACAACATTCGAGTACTAGTAGTAGTGTCAATTACTGATACTATAGATGTATATATGGGACGATGAAGCCTTGGTGGAAGAGACTTGGGATGAGACTAGGAAGGAATATAATAAGAGGTTGGCGTACGTAGGGTTTGTTTTGTATGTTTACGTGTGTGTGTGTATATATAGATATATATATAGATATTGCAATGTGTATATGGTATGGACGAGATGAAAGAATAAGGAAAGCGGTGTAGTGAAGATCTAGTAGGATTTGGTCTTTTGTTGACTGGTGCTGATTTATGTATGTTTAACCTCCGAGTAAAATAAAAGATAGAGTAGAGTAGAATAAGGAAAGTGATTTTTTTAAGGAAACTAGGAACGAGATTATTATTATTATTATTTTTTTTTTTTTTTTTGCGGGGACAAAAATAAGGAAAGTGATTTTACGTTGCTTAATAGACACGCGTTCTAATAATAAATGCTTTGCCCCGTGCTCTCTCTCTTTTAAAAAAAAAAAAGAATAATAAAGAAAAAGGACTCGTGGAGTTTAATTAATAGTTACACTTTCATTGCTGTTCTGCTTACCTTCATTAATGCTGTGGCAAAATAGGTTTTCCGGTTTTTTTTTTTAACAACAAATAAATAAATAAATAAATGTTTCTCTTTAGAAATGCGTATTGTTCCTTCCCATTTAGAAGAATAGCGGCATACAACAACTAACAAGCTATAACAAATCATTCTTCTAAAAATCTTGGTGAGATATTTCATTTCATTGTATATATCCTAAGATGGTATTTGGTTTGGATTTATGAATGAATGGAATTAAAAAGAATTAAATGCAAAAGATTCCATAAATTCGTTAAAATTGATTAGTTGTTAATAATAATCTATATATTAGTTAGTTTAAATTTTGTTTACCTCTTTTTTTGACTTTGATAATATTGGATTCCTATCTTGATTGTCATTTTCTTGTTATCTTAACACTTTTTTTTTTTCAGAGATGTTATCTTAACACGTTAACTTCATATAATGTGCGCTTTGTTCTTATTTTTTATTTTCTCGAAATGTCTTACTTTTTTTATATAAAAAAAAATTCTATAAAATTTACACATAGGTGGGCATAAATAGGATTCAAACATCACCCCTCTCACACATTTACTAAAAAATCCTAGACTAATTGAGCTAGTGTAATACCACTGGGCCTTATCCAAAAATGCTAGCTTGCCCAATGTGGGACTTGGGGCGTTACAATCTCCCGCCGTTAAAGGCCTAGGGTCCTCCCTAGGGGGTCTAAATTCAATAGCCCACATATAACCCCTATGGATGGGGTCCACTTTCACCACAATTCCGGCTCGTGGCAGCCTTCCAAGATAGGTCCTCCTTAGGGGGTCCACATTCAATAGCCCACATATAACCCCTATAGGCGAGGTCCATATTCACCACAATTCTGGCCCGTGGCAGCCTTCCAAGGCTGACATAGGTATGGACTGGGTCAGCTCTGATACCAAATGTAACACCATTGGGCCTCACCCAAAAATGCTAGCTTGAAGATACTTTTGGACTCATAGACCATCACTTAAATACCCATGATCTTCCCAGAGCATATCCGATCTGGGACTTGGAGCGTTACAGCAAGTCTCAATTGCCCTTGACATGTCTAATTTGTATTTCAACTTACGATTCCCTAACAACAATAATTTTATACTTACTGGAAAAAAAACAATAATTTTATACCTTAAATAGTTACGTTAATATTTTCTTTTTCACACGTGGAATATTAAGAAGAGAACTAATTACTAAATGAATGAAATATTTCGTTTTAGTTGTCAAATATTTATCTAGAATTTTTATATATATTTAGAAAATTAGAGCATGCATATCATTTTTTTTCTGAATTTGAATTCCCTTATCCCTTCATAATTTTTTTTTTCCTTTTTTAAACAAGCTTAGGTTATGCCGTACAAAATTTTATCTTGAACTAGGATTCAATCAACAAATGCACAATGGATAACTCTCTAGTAAGTTCGAAAGTCCAGTGAGTGATCCTAGTGGTCAACTCGTGTCACCGATTAAGAAGATAGGAGATGAATAAGTAGGTTAATTTTAGGGAACCAATAAAATTAGTTGTATAGTGGTTTCTTTTTCTTTTTGAATAATTAATTTCAACTTTACCCTTTAGACTTTCTCTATTTCTCTGAATCTCTCAATTGAATGTGGGCGGGGGATCTCCAGTGAATACAAATAACCTTTGGATTTTTTTAGATTTGGCGAGCAACTGGAATAACTAGTGAATTACAACTCTATTGTACTGCAATTAGTGCATTAGTTTTTGCAAAGAACCCATTGCTATCTTGGCTAAGCTACTGAAGGTGCTGGCTCTGGGGAAATCGGAATAGGAGAGCACTCATAGTAGGGTGGGCTTACTACTTAGATTGACATGAATTAGGAGTTAATGAAACCTTTCACAGGAATCCTTCACAAAAGTATCAACTTATCGGAACAAACGTTTCATTATTACACCATGGTATTCCTTGTGATTCAATAGGAAAAAAAAAGTCCAATTATTACTATATATATATAATAGTGCTCTCACAGATTATTATTATTATTATTATTATTATTATTATTATTATTATTTTTATTTTTATTATTATTATTATTATTATTATTATTATTATTATTATTATTATTATTATTATTATTATTATTTGTTTTTAGTATAGTTTTGAATATATTAGGGTCATTATTAATTTTGACCTATTTTAACGCATGTGATGAAAAAAAAAAAGACAAAGTAGCCCAGTGGGGCAAGCTCAGTGTATAGGGTCGTGTTGGGTGGAGATTGGGTATTAGGTCAAGAATTCGACTCTGAAGGTATGTAGATTTTCTTGTTTAGCCACACTTAATTTTTTCAAAAAAAAGAAAAAGAAAAAGAAGAAAGAACAAAGTAGAAAATCTTTTATAAAATTAGAACTTTTACTTAATGAAAAATTCAAAATTCTAAAATTAACCCCAATTCGATCCTGGTTAAAAAATTTCAAGCAGGTTAAAAAAAGTAGAAGTGAAAGAGGCATGCCGAGAAGGTAGGCGACCATGTTTAACTGAAGTCGAAATTTTTCAACTATGGTCGAAATTTTTGACCAGCAATCATAAATTGGTCAAAACAGTCGGGATTAATGGCCAAACAAGTTCGACTACAATCAAAATTTTTCGACAGCACTCAAACAGAGGCACGACCGAGATCGGGATTGACGATAGTGGTAGCGGAGTGATGCAAGTGGCGGTAGTGACTAAAACAATTTAGAATTTATTGGAGAATAATATATTTTAGAATTTGTTAGAGAATAGGATATCTAAATAATTTTAATTGAGTGACATAATAATAAGAGTTAGTTTTTTAAATATTTAGAATGAGTCAATTTTTCATTATGAGGGCCTTAGTGGATCTCTAAGTGAAAATACTCCGATAATATGCCTATCTAATTTTGAAAAGTAATGCTAGGGACACCAAAAATTTATACCAAAAACTTACACCACATGATGTGGCATCAATTTCAACCACTAAATTTTAAATAGTGTGGTCCCACTTTAAATAAGATAATGGTTGAAATGGATGACACATCATGTAGTGTAAGTTTTTAGTGTAAAGTTTTGGTGTCCCTAGCATTATTGAATTTTGAATAGTTTTTTCGCCCAAAAGAAAAAATAAAGATGATTTTTGTGGACTACACAAACTAATTTTAGCAAAAACTTAGATTTTTGTTATTTTTTCTATTATTTTTAACTACTGGAAGGTTGCACTTGTGGTACTAACAATATGATATATTGAAATAGTTAAGACACTGCATTGTCTCTCTCTTTTTCCTTTTCTTCCTGTCTCTCTCCTTTTCTTTTCTTCAAATCAGTTTGAGTCTTTTTTCTTCTTCCAACCTATCGGATAGAGAGATCTTTTAGATTTTTCTCTCTAAATGAGAGTTTCATTTTTTTTTTTCGTTGTATTTTTGAATAATCCTTCTATTTGGGAAAATAATTCTACCCAGATTTAAATCTGTAGTAATTTTATTCCATTCAGATCTTAATCTGTGATGGTTTTAAGTTTTTTTTTCTTTTTGTTAATTTAGTCCACCTAGATCTAAATATATGATGACTTTTTATAGATCTTACGTTTTTTATCCTGTTACTTTTAGGCTATATTTGGTAGGAGGGAGGGAGAGTAGGAAGGATAGGGAATTAAGGAAAGATGCAGAATGTATAGGAGAGAGAGGAAAGTGATGATCCCTTATTTTGTTTGGTATGAAGGATGAAGAATATTTATTCATGATATTACTATATACCCGATTCATAATTATTTAAATAATTATTTTAGAGAGTATATATGTCAATCCTTCTTTTTTTCTTCATTTCTCTCCAATCTTTCCAAAATTAGAAGGATGAGATTTTGTGCCGGAGGGAGACTTCCCCCCTCCACTTCTCTCCCTCCATCTCTCCCTCCCACCAAACAAAGGAAGATCCACTCCTCTCCCTCTATCCTTCTACTCATCCCTCCTACCAAACAAAGCCTTAGTGTGGTTATTATACAGATCTTTATTATTTGTGACTCATATTTGGATAGTTTGCATAATGGTATTTACTCTTCGATAGCTTTTGGATTCAAAACGAGAGACACTAACAATTGAGTGGAGTGTCATAATGAACTAACAGAAGTGGAGAGCTCTATTTAAGTACACAACAAAAGTGACATTATAAGTCCCCTTTTTCGAATCGATTTTGCCAGGATGTTCGGCCGTAAAATTCTTCCATCGATTTTAATTTGTTTTTTTACGGATGTCTACTTTATATCAAAATGCACTATCTTTCTATTATTAATAAAAGCATTTTTTTTCTTTTTTTAAGGGGGGAAAAAAAAAAAAAAAAGACGAAAAGAAGAGCTGCACTTGCAGGTGCCAGGCTGCCAGCATATATTAGCTATATAATATATGTTGAGCTTCGATCTTATTGTCCAATTTTAGATTCCAGTTATAGCTTCTCTCGATCTTATTGTCCAATTTTAGATTCCAGTTATAGCTTCTCTCCCTTGGCCTTGAGAATAGTTCGTTTCACTTATGGCTAATATATCACTTGGCGTCTCAATTTTTAACTTTGTTATTGTTGCAGCATTAGCCTTTCTGAAAAAAAAAAAAAATAATAATAATAAAATTAATATATTACTTGGCTCATCAAATTGAAAGGCTATAATGATTACTTAATTTACATAAATTTGACGCCAAAGTAGCACAAAATTAATATTTGGGGCTACAGTGGTACAAATATCATAACTCAGAGATTATAAATAAAATTAACCTTTTCTAATTTTATAGTTGTAAAAATCGATGTTACCTCGGATATTATAACTTAGTCCCTCCAAAATAAAATATACAAAATACTCACAGGTTTTAGCAAGCTAAAATTTTCAAATAAATATCATGAGTTTTTTCTTTAAATTCTAATTGTTGGGGCTATCATGAATGCCACTTGTCTTTGTAGAAAAGAAACAATATTGTTCAACTTATATGTCGTAACTAGAAAATAGAGAGGGGAAAACATTCTTCGGAGTTCACATCTTGGCTTGATACATTCCTATAATTTGTATGAAAACTGAAACAAATTTAATTACATTTCAGATATCAAAAGGGGAGAATTACATATTGACAATCTTAAACGAACAAGCACATAAGAATCACATCATTCTAGACCACCTTTCGCTCAACTGACTGATCTGACTCCATGTTAGATCAAGTTACTAATCGTCTAGATACTATATACTCCTGTGAAACAACAAAAAGGATTTTCTTTTCTTTCTTTTTTTTTGTTTTCCTTTTTTAATTTTTTTTTCCTTTTTTTTTTTTTTGGCTGAAGAAAAAAATTGAGCTACCAACTCATATTGCACATATTTCGAACGAGGATCAAGGAAACAACAGATAGGTACAGGGTACACTCTAATGTATGTGAAACGAATGCTGGCGGAATTCGGCAGCTAGCAGCAAGCCAGCAACAGGTAGGGATGGCTCATTGGAGATCATCCTGAGACAAATAGTAATCTCTGATCAATAAAATTTTCAACAATATATGTGACGCCTATAACTCAGATCACATTCGAATACTATCAACATGGGATATCATGAACAAATGCATTACCATAAATTCAATGATGAAATTCAATGAGATAGAATTCAGAGTATATGCTGTATCCAGAAATGCAAATGTGCAGGAAAATGTAAGAACTTTGTTATTTGCTTTTCAGACGGCTTTGCCGGAGACAAGTACATCCTTTTGCAACCCTCAAGGATGCATGTAACTAAAAATTGTGACCTACCCAGTGCATAAAGGAATCACATGACACATGCTCCTAATACTTTAAACTAAACTAACACAATTACAAAGCCGGTCAGAAGGAATAGAGTCAATAGCACCAAATCTAAGAATCGATTTTTCATTTCAACCTTTCCAGTATTAGAAGAGACACTCCGGGAGATGGATGAACCTGTTGTGTCGACGTTTCTAAACTTTCAGCCACAAACATGAAAGAATACATCTATTCTATTGAAACTATTTCCTACTACTGCTAATACAAGTGGGCAAAGTACAGTAGGGTTGAGGTATCTCCTCTAATGGATAAAAAGGTTAAGGCATCTTCCCTAATTAATAAAGGTAAAATACACAAACTTTATCAAGGAAAAGAAAAGGGTTTCCTCCTTTCCAAAACTATAAAATCGAATTACCATGAATAGAAACAAACCAGCTAAGCCGAGCAGCACAATTCGCAAGTGCATAACACAGCAAGTTTTAGCATTCCAAAGCATAAGTAGGAACCTACAACAAGAGATACTAGTATCATAAGTAACCAAAATATAATAAGAATAGACCAAAAATTAGTCCAAAAATTGGCCTTATTCTACCTCAAGCAGGTTTTCATCAAGAAAACCACATGTTGTATGATTCAGGCTTTGAGAACGATCATATTGGAGGATCCTCAACTTTCCTTCCTAGAAACACCAAAAAAAACATTAAAGCTCGTGATCTTACCTGAAGAAGCCAAAAAGTGAATACAAAACCTTCATTGTTTACCTTAGTTCCATAAACAAGCCCACCTCCAGCATAAGGATGAAAACAAGCAACATTGACCTCATCCTCTGCACTAGGAAGAACTCTCACAAGTTCCATATCAGAAACTCTGTAGATCTGAGCAAATGAAACATTCAGTTTTAACCTTAGATTTGAAAAGAAGGCCATAGATTCCTAAAGTTACAACTGTAACCTACATACCACTGCTCACTTGATACTCAACAAAGATATCTAGAAAAAACTGTAAGACACTAATTCTACAGTCTGCTATAGCCAGCTTCCAAATGAAAAACGATGTGAACAACCAGTAAATTTTCTAAATAATGAGTTCTTAAATGACAGCGGAAGGAGGAAAGGGCTATTGCTCATTTTGTAAGTGCATCATCATTCTTAGAAGCATAAGATACTCAACAGGCATTTCTTACTACAATAGTTGAATTCAAATAGAGTGTAAATACAAGGACCAAGAAGAAAGGAGAAGTATAGAGTTTACCTCCAGGATGGTGTAGATAGGAACAGTTGCCTCTCCATCAATTACAACACTCTTAAGGAGTGAACTATGGCGGCGACCATATGCAAGTAATAAATGCTCAGATGTAGGAGAGAACTGCAATCATCAAATATCGCACAGTACTTTTTAAAGCAGAGAAAAAATAGTCTAACTAAATTACAAAAGAATCGTCATGAAGGTATATGTAGGGTAAATCTGCTGAAAGCAACTTACTTGAATAGAAGTTAAACAATGAGCAGCTCTTATAGCCCGTGCTGCAAGCACTGAACCAAATCTATACAAGCAAAATGAACATCATAAAAAACGAGGACGGAAAAAGTACACTGAAAACCACAAACAAGAAGACAATAAAGACACATGGATATACAGGTTTTGAGCTTACGTTGCCTCCTCAAGAGAATATATCCGAAGCTCATAAACGACCTGATGCGCTGAAAGTGGGTGTCGAGTTGGGGAAGTTGCTATCCCTGTGACATCATGGTTGACCTGGTTCTGTAAGCCAGGATCAGCTTCCAAATGGGGAAGCACACATGCAACACAGGCTGCTAAAAATCTCCCACAAGGTGAAAAATGGGCACCCATTTCACTGCAGCAGTATAACTCAAGTAAAGACGCAGGAAAAATGAGCTACCAAAAGCCATCTGAAGAAAGTAAAACAAACCGAAACCAGCTGAACTTAACCATATCTACCAGAGCTAGTTCTTTCCTATTGCCTGAAATCCCTTCCTTTCTTTTTTCCCTTCAACTTGCACCATTTAATTTTTAAATTCCGGATTAGAAAAAAAAAAAAAAAAGACGTCAGAAAACACAAAAAACCTTGACCTGCAACACCAGCCCCAGGCCCCTACTGGCATTCAATGGTTTATGAATGTGCGGACTTATATCTGTAAATAATTGTGGGCTTGGATCATTCTGTATGTAAATAACTGTGGTCATTTTCATGAAATGGCTTCGGCCTTTTCTTTTGCTTTGTGTATGTAAATAATTGAGGCAATTTTCACTTAGTGACATTGGGCTTTTCTTCTTTGGTTTCATGTTCCCTTAAAGTTTCACATATCCATAATACAGATTATATTATATTTTGACATTATTATACACCCAATATGAATGTACAAACCTCAAAATCACACTCAAGTTTTTTTTTTTTTTTTTTTTTTTTTCTTTTTTTTTTTTTTTTTTTTTTTTTTTTTTTTTTTTTTTTTTTTTTTTTTTTTTTTTTTTTTTTTTTTTCTTTTTTTTTTTTTTTTTTTTTTTTTTTTTTTTTTTTTTTTTTTTTTTTTTTTGTCTGGTTTGGGGAAGGAAAGAAATAAAGAAAAAGAAAAAATTCCACAATCAGCATGTGTACAACCCTCTATAGGAAACCAGCTAATAGACATCGTAAGGTTAGCAAAGCAAGAATACGTCAAGAAATTGACAAAGGGAACATACCTACAAAGTACAGCATGCGGAATCGTCAAACGACATCTTTCTGCATCAAGTGGTACGCATGGATGTCTAACATCATGAGGCCATATTCTGAGCTTCACTGTGCATGGTAACTCTGCAGCTGCTGCTGCTGCAAGTGAGGTGGCAAGTTCTGTTTGAATTCTATTAACAACAGGTTGAGGAAAACCTTCATCATGCATGTTACCATTAAAACTAGCACCTTCACTAGAACCAGTCACAGCTATTGCATGAGAACGTGACGCACGAGGTCTTGAACCAGATCGTCCGATAACCCTGGATTGGCCAACACTGGTAGGGATTACTGAGGGAAAGAATGGAGTTGCTCCCATCTCGATCGGTGCGGACGAATTTTCAGGAGCAGCACTATTAAGATGCCTCATATTGCGTTGACCAGCTTGGTTCTGACCCATTAACCACCCTTGCAAGAAAGGTAGCTCCCAATATGTTGGGTCACCGAAAGGGAAAACAGGATTCGTTCTTGCTTCAGGTTGCACTTCCATAGCCTCTAAAGTCTCATTTGCAGACTGAGAAAATTCAGCTTCCATTTCACTCGAGAAAGGATTAGATCCTGTTTCTTCTGGTACAGGAGAAGAGTCATTAGGTTCAACAGGGGACAGCAGAAGTTCATACTGTCCTGATGGAGTTGAATATGTTAAAAGCCGCACCGAAGCAGAAGGGTCAACTCTCTGCTGGATGCTGCTTGAACTAACATCAGTCTCAGTACGTTGCATAGATAATCTCCCACTATCTCTACCAAATGAAGGCCATATCACAAATGGTAATGATGTGAGAGGTACTCCATCTGCCAAACTAGAACGCTCAGTAGAATGAGCATCTGCTAAATATACAGTAGGTGGAGGATAGCGTAAGTAGCCTGCAGAAGTTGCAAGCGTCATTGAAGAATCTGATGAATCAAGGTCATTGACCTGCAAAAAATAGAATAAATGAGTAGGAGTTACAATTTCTTTACAAGAAAACCATAATAATACGTTGATTATGAGGAAAAACAATTACCTCCGCTGTCAAAAGGAATGGAGCAGCATGTGGATGGAAATGCACAGCCCGAAGTGAACGCCGTGTCCTAAGTATTATGGCTGGAGCAGAATTCTCCCCTCGTCTATTGTAGTGCCATATGTAGAGCTAATATTACATTTCAAAGTCAAGGTCATCAACAAGAACAAAACCCAGTTCTTATATGAAGGTACCAAGTTACCAACTATAATTCCTCACCTTGTGACCAGATGCTACAGCAAGAAGCTCCCCTTTGGCATGGAAAGCTATTGAAGCAATAGGGCGGTCTGCATGTGAGAGGGAAAAGACACAAATCAATCATATAACTAGATAACTTCAATTGATTACACCTTATTGTTTTTGTTTTGGGGGGTTGTTGTGGAAAATGCAATGAAAGTCAATCTGCAAAGTAATTACAGAAATCGCGTGATCCTATACACTCCGCAGTATTTGCATCCCATAAACGAACTTCATGATCCAAACTTCCACTAGCAAGTAGCTGTGGGTACAACGGATGGAACCTAACCTGCAAAAAGCAGGAGGAGTCATTAGCTCATGAAGGACTGAATTAGTGAATTTGTTTATGCAGAAATGACCCAAGTTCTTCACTTAAAAATAGCTTAGGCAAGTGATAATCAATACTTTGAACCACTTGGTACATTATTTTTCTTGAAACATATTTAGATTTTTAAAAAATGTAAATAAAGTCCTAAATTTATGTCTTAGGCAAAATAGATGTAATAAGAGATACACCATGAATACATGGCTTCACAGTAGCAAAGTGCATGAACATGTTGTTTTGTTATTTCATAGGTATGCAACATTACAATACATATTGGGAACTTCAGAACAGCTTGTTATGTAAGCAAATCAGCAAAATTCTACCATAACATCATTCTTAGCTGCCCAGCACGCATGCATATTCAGACACACATGCACCTCGTGCAAGCTATAGTTCATGCTTCTACACTAGCAAAGTGCATGAATCTGTTATTTTGTTATGCATTACATGCTGGGGACTTCAAAACAGCTTTTATGTTAATGAATTAACAGAATTATTCAATAACACATTATTCTTAACTGTCTAGTTCGCATGCAAATACAGACACACGCATGCACCTTGTGCGAGCTATAGTCGGGGCTCCAATCCAATGCCTATAGCTATTCCAAATAAGCACTATTTCTCATAATGAAATTACTCTTAACATTGAGATCAGCAACATGGTAACAAATAGTAACAATTTATCAATATTGTCCCAGATATCTGTTTAAACAAATTTAACTTAGAACCTTCTAGAAGGCTAAAGGAACAAGCAAACAAACAAATAGCAAATTCAAGATGAAGTTCTCAGGCTTACCACCCAAGGTGTCCTGCGATGACCACTCAGAACCTTCAAGCAGCTACCAGTTTGGCAGTCAATAATCTTTACCGTATGATCCCCACTGCCATTAGAGGAAGAAATCGTACTTTAGAAATAGAACGTGTCTAAGAATAATAATCAGCCTTAGTCAAGCCCTCTTTCTCAGCAAAATAAAAACACGGATGACAGTTCATAACTTACTGGGTAGAAGCAAGCGTCTTCCCATCAGCGCTGAAGGCTGCAGCTATAGTTGATCTTGGAGGAGGCAAAAGTGGACAATATTTGGCAGAAAAATGTCTTAGTGACTCTGACTCCACCCTGAAAACAATCAAGGATCAAGGAATCACCCAAAGGCTCAACGAGACCGCTAGATAAGAAGCTGGTTTTCAATCCAAATTCATGACAACGAACACAAGCAGAAAAAGAGTTAAGGAATTACCATGAGACAAGATTATGTCTAGAACTTCTAGCCACTTCACACCTTGGCCCATCAGAATCAAGTTGACACTTAGAAGCTTCTCCGCATAACCTCTTGGATAAATGTTTTGTTTGAGGTGAAACCTCTCTTTGAGCTAACAGTTGAAATATATTGCCAACTCTGACATTGACATCAGAAAAAAGCTAAATCAACAAAACATTTGAATCCAATTCTCAGAAAGAATTTCTAAATTGCAAAATTGCGTATAATTCCAATCAATACAAACAATAACAAAAATACCCAATTCCGGGTCCAAAAACTAACACCAGAAAATTAAATAGAAATAAGAACTTGCAAGCCAAAGAAAGTAATCCTAAAAATCCATACATACTAATCCAGAACAAATCAAAATCCCCTATCGAATTGTATTGAATCAAAATTCAGATCTCTATACAGCAAGAGCCTCAATTAAAACCCGAAATTCGAAAACAAATCACGACCCAGATACCACAAATCACAGATGGAGATTCACCTGTGCCTGCCCGGAGCAGTGTGAAGAATCGGCGGCGTGGAGGTCGATGGAGAATTAGCGACGTCGTCAGCCCACAACGAAGCTCCCCTCATTATTTTCTCGGGAAAACCTCATGCCCCTATATTCCCTTGCATTCTAATCTAACCTAATTAGTACAATTCACCAACTTTCCCGGAAAATTCAGATTGATATAAAACAAAAGCTAATACAAAAAAAAAAAATTTGTGTCAAAAATCAAAGCTATGATACACCACACGAATATATGTATTGATACAACTTCGTATAATGTGAGTCTTTATTGTCTATACACTGTTAGAGAAAGGCAAGATCTCAATTGAAAGGAAAACCTAGGAGAGAGAACTGGATTAAGGCTTTGATTAAATTTTTTTGCATTGGGACATTTTTATAGTTATGAAATTTAAAATGGAAAATAATAAGAAGTTAAATTCTGCCTGGGTTTCTGCGTTGCTGACAGGAGTGAGTTTACGAATATGCCCTCGAGGTAGAGCGTTGTGGAACCGGAATCTTCAGTCAGATGCTTATTCGTGGGCATGGGCCCGATCTTGGGCCGGGGTTGGGCCACCATCTGAAACCCAACTAGAGCATGTTTGTTTGCTTGCACGGGGATACTTTGCTGCTGGTCAGCATACATGGAAATTGGTTTGGGTGGGGTCTGTTGTTGTGGTTTTTTTTTTTTTTTAGTTCTTTGTTGAATAATATTGGTCCGTTTGGTTTGCTATTTGAATTTGTCTATTTAAATAGAAGGAAAAAAATAAAAAAAATAAAAAAATATTTGGTATCTTACTTTGAATTTCTCGACCAACGTGTTTGACAGACCCAAAGTCAAGATCTAAAAAATAGGAGTAATGCAGTATTATGGGGCATGACCAACACCCTATGAAGTGTTAATTGTACTGAGTGATTATGATTAAAGAATCTCATTCCATACTTAATGTATTGAACACGTTAAGATGCCATTAGCGTTACTTAATAAATGCCATAATCTATGAGATGCGCAGATTTACATAGGATGTTACTGTTAGGGTTTATGCCCTAAAAGTATGTATATTTTGGATATTTGCTGAATTAATAAAATGACATTTTTCTATTTGAATTTGTGCATAATTGG